>VZQC01015303.1:262470-289329 GCA_009823505.1 Rhizomys pruinosus | reverse complement strand
TTGAGACAGGGTCTCCCTGTAGCCCCAGCTGTCCTGGAACTCACTCTGTAGACCAGGCTGGCCTTGAACTCACAAAGATCCACCTGCCTCTGCCTCCCAAGTGCTAAGATTAAAGGCATGTGCCACCACGCCCGGCACTACAGCCTGCTTTTATAAGCAAAATGACATCAGCTCCCAGAGCCAATCACAGACCCCCAATTCTGCACCACTGCACACTGTTGCCCCATCCAGCATCTTGCACCTGGGCCATATTGTCTGCTCCTCCTTGGGGCGGGGTCAGAGAAATCCCCTGACTCCCATCCATGTGGTGCCCTGAGGGGTGCTAGCTGAGAACTAGCCCAATTCAAACTGGATCTTCCTACAGATTCTCATAGCTCTCATAGACGTACATGGCTCCTATGTGCAAGACATCACATCCAGATAATCCACAGGGACTGGTGTGCAAGGGCTGAGAGACAGCACATCTGTCTCCAAGGTGGCTCATAGCTATGGGTTTCTCAGTCTAGCAGGGCTCATATTCAAGAGAGAAAAAAAATCATGAAGCTATGCTATCAACTGCTGAAATGATTGCTAAGAAGACCAGTCACGGGCTGGAGAGATGGCTCAACTGTTAAGAGCACTGGCTGCTCTTCCAGAGGACCTGGGTTCAATTTCTAGCACCTACATAGTATAACTCCTAACTCCAGGTCCATGGAATCTAGTGCCCTTTTCTGGTCTCTGTGGGCATTGTATGACATAGGCACACTTACATACATGTAGGCAACATACTCATACACATAAAATTAATTAATAAGTAAAAAGAAGTCAAATATGTGTTAGACTTTAGTGCAGATTAGAATGGCATCTGACTTGTGCCTGGAGAATCCAGATAATGATTTTTTTTTTTTTTTAGTGTTGGGGATAGAAACCAGGGTCTCACCACACTGACCACACATTCAACCATTGAGTTACCTCCAAGCCCTACCCAGGAACTTCAACATATGATTCAACTTCTCGTCAAAGAGATACTGATTTCTGATGCAAAGGAGTCTCCAAAATGAAGGTAATCTCTGCACTCTTTTTTTTTTTTTTTGTCTTTTTTGAGACAGGGTCTCCCTTTTGTCCCAGCTGGCATGGAGCTTGCTACGTAGAACAGGCTGGCCTTGAACTCACAGAGATCTACCTGCCTCTGCCTCCCGAGTGCTAGGATTAAAGGAGTGTGCCACTACGCCGGGCAATCTCTGCATTCTTTCACCAGCATGCTGCTTTCTGACCTTAACTCCCTTGGAAATCATAATACCTACAAACATGAACTTTAGGTCAGATGTCAGATTCCACATCCCTGTTCTACCAGCAGCACCAATTTCACCCAGCCTCAGTTTCCTCCAACAGTTCTTACTGAATGGGGAACTGCTGTGGACGAAGAGGCCATCCATGTGCAGTGCTGAGCACCTGCATTTAATAAGTAATGCAATCGATGTTTGCTCTGATTATTCAGGAAGCAAAAGCAATTCAATGCATTGGCACACAGCCACTGATTTGTGGGAAGAACAAAGAGCTGGTTCTACGCTCTGGATTCAAAGCCATGAAAAAGTTTTAAAAATATATTTGTTTCCTATTCTTTCATAGGCTGTGTTTTATATACCTAACTTGAAAAGTATTTAGTGATACAGGATCCATCTGCAACAATTCGTTCCATGTATTTGGTGAAAGCTTGAGGAGCATCTGCTGAGGGTCAAGCCAGGTGCTGATGATGCAGAGGCAAGACGGTCCCTGCAAGGTGGAGAAGACAAACCGGCTGCCTGGTATGAGCCAGTGCAGAGTGGGATGATGGGAGCACCTGGAAGAACTTAGGTGCAGAGCGTAGTAGTGAGTGGGCCAGGGAAGGCCTCTGTGGCAAGAATGGCATGTAGATGAGAACCTTCAGTGGGCATCAGGCACTTCCAGCAGATCAGGACCCTAAAGTGAACAGTGCAAATCAAAAAGTGGTGGACCAAGAAACTAGAAAGAAGCTGACCGTGGAGCCCTCAGATGCTTGGCCAGGGCATCTGGCCTTCATCCCCAAGGCTGTGCAACAATGCTAATATATCCTCTCACGGAGATAATCATCTGACTGAAGGGTGGGAGCAGGTGGAGAACAGAGGCCAAGGGTGTCCTTAGGAGACATATGCAGCCTTTGGAGGGAGGTCTGGGCGTGGCCAGTTCCTCTGGGGAAGGGTAAGAAGAAGTGATCTCACAGAAAATTGCAGATTAACTTTGGCACCTCTTGGGATTGCTGGGGTGCAAAGTGGGGTTAGAGAGGAATAAAGTTTATTTCTTTTTCTTTTTTTTTTTTTAGAGGGAATATTTATTTTTATTTTTTTTAACAAGTAATAAGTTATGAGTACAAGCATCCTTCATGTAAAACCAATTTGCAAACAGCTATGCCCAAATCCACACAGCCCAAGGCTCTCACCATTCAGCTGGAGGAGCTTATATGTATAATCATGTTGATCAAATAAGTGTCCAGACTATGTTGCTGTAGTTTCACAACAAAGCTTATTTCCAAATATGCAAGTTAAACAATGAAATGCATCATGGTGTTACCAGCTAAATAGTTTTAAAAGCAAGAGCCTTTAAAAAATGTTGGTGTGTGTGTGCCTGTGTGTGTGTACCTGTGTGTGTGTGTGTGTGTGTGTGCCTGTGTGTGTATGTGTGTGTATGTATCTGAGGCATGGTCTTACTATGTAGCACATGTTAGCCTAGAACTCATGGTGTTCCTCCTGCCTCAGCTTCCAAGCGCTAGAATTTGTAGGTATATGTGAGCCGCCATGTCAAGAAAAGAGCAGAGTTTTTTTTAGAAATGCATTAACATATATTAATTATACCAAGTAATAGGTTTCATTGTGACATAAAAGAACAAGTTTTGAGGGTGAAAGATGACTTGTTTCTTTCTGAAAAAAATTAATTAGATACAGAATTTATAATCTAGTAAGATAAGGATTCAAATGTGCTTTTCTTTCACAACATCTGGAAGTCAGTAATCAAAGAAATGATTTGAAATAAGCAAGTCCTTAGAGAGCATGTCTAAATAAATAGAAAGCTAAACAGGTCTGATTAACGTTCAAGCCCAAACTGCCTCATCATTTAAAACTGGGAGAAGAATTTTAAAGCCTTGACCAAAATGGAGACTGGACAAAGGGAACAGGCTAATATAATAAGAATTCAGATTAAAAAAAAAAACAAGCTGGATGTAGTGGCGCATGCTTTTGATCCCAGCACTTGGGAGGTAGAGGCAGGAGGATCTCTGTGAGTTCAAGGCTAGCCTGGTCTACATAGTGAGTTCCAGGCCAGTTGGGGCTACAGGGAGACCCTGTTTCAAAAAAACCAAAACCAAAACAACAAAACCTCCACTGTCTTTGTATGTCAGGTCCCATTTCTTCCCTGACATTTATTTAGTGAATAAATAACTCAATCTTTTCTGTCCTGTCTCTGGTGGAGATTTTTTTTTTTTTTGGTCTTTTCGAGACAGGGTCTCCCTGTAGCCCCAGCTGTCCTGGAACTTGATCTGTAGACCAGGTTGGCTTTGAACTCACAAAGATCTGCCTGCCTCTGCCTCCCGAGTGCTAGGATTAAAGGTGTGTGCCACAGGCTTCTGGTGGAGATTCTAATGTTATAAGCCACAGTAAGACCCTGTCATATTTAACAGGGGGGAAAATTGTAATTCATGGATTAACATATCCAAACATGTGTCTATGCTAAAGTAACCTACCATAACTATTAGTGCTGCTTAAATACCTATATATCTAATTGCTTGTTCTTCATTAGTAGGATCGAAAGGTTATTCCTGGACAAACTGTCAGCCCATGAAAGGAAACAGCCAGAATTGACCAGAGTCCAAGTCAACAGCTCCAGAGAGAGTGGACTGTTTTACCTCTCATCCACCTGTGCCCCTTTTCTAAGCCTAGGGAACAACCTGCGGAAGAGGGGGCGTGGTAGAATGTAAGGGCTGCGATTGGGGTGAATGGTGAAACTACAGCAATGTAGTCTGGACACTCATTTGATCAACTTGATTGAACAAACAACCTGTCACCCCCCACTGGATGGTGGGGCTGTAGGTGTTTGGGCACAACAGCCTGCAGATAGGTTTTGCATGAAGGATGCTTGTACTCATGGATTATCACTTATAGCTAAAAATGAAAAAAATAACTGAGAGAAAGATGCAGGACAGTTATGGCAGAATGCATGATCTGGGATGGGGTGGGGTGGGGGGGGAGGGAAAGGGAAATAAGCCTGAACTGAATTGGAAAAAATGTATGAAATGCACAAAGCATCAATAAAAATTAATTTAAAAAAAAATAAAAAAAAAATAAAAATAAAAAAATCATCACGCAAAAGAAGAACAAAAAAAATAAATAAATAAAAAAAAATAAAAGGTGAGAAAGCAAAGACAATAGAAGGAAGAAGGAGAAACAGGGATTGGGCAGTGCACAAGCTGCTCTTTAACTTTCCCAAGTCAGGCAGAGCTTTGAGTACCAGGTAGCAAGACAGGGCAAAATTAAGGACACATTTGAGAGATAGATACAGATTAGTAAGTCTGTGAACGTCAAGTCCTTATGTCTCTTCGTGTGGGTCAGTAGCATAAAAAGCCCACTCTTTCTGAATTGTATTTCTTTAGAGTTCGTCATCTTGTTTTTTTTTTGGGGGGGTGATGGTCCAGATAGTAAGAAAGAGTGGCGTTTGTTTCCACCTTGAATTTAGTTACATAGGGAAGAAGATGCGCAAGACAGCGAGGACAGTCCTGGCACTCAAAGGGCCTAGAGTTATCACTTGACAAAGTGCCTTGGGAGACGACTGTCAGTGAGAGAGGACCGTGGGTGGGTGTCCCTCGGCTGACTTCCTCTCTTTCCTCTCTCTGCCAGGACCTTCCTCGTTCAAACCTGTAATCCCTGCCCAGGCAATTCCAGTTCTGGGTGTTTCTTAAGCAAATAGAGAAACCATGCCAGTGTTAGAGGTTCCCACCTTGTAGAAGTCACGTTCCAAGTCCTCATGGATTTTCTGACTCAGTCTCACCAACCAGCCTCTTGGAGGCCTTTGAGAGTCACCTCTTCCAGCTCCTGAAGCACATACCTCTCTCTGTACAAGGGCATCTGTAAGTCCAAATAGCACCAGCACTGCTGTCATGGTTTCTAATCTGCTTTGTAAATTGTGGCTCTCTCTTAAGCAAAGTCATATTCTCCAGTCATCTCTTAGGCTAGGTCTTACTGCTTTAAGTATATGGAAAGCTTTTGGTGACTAGGAGATCTATCAGCTGCTTCCTTAGGTCCTTTCCTGTCCTCAAGCCCGAGTCCAGTACCTGGTGGACAGGTACTAATTAGTCCTGTGGAACTTCGAGCAATGCTTCCAATATGATATATCCAAGGCGGAAAAATAGTCTTAAGGATCTGGAGAGATGTCTCAGTGGTTAAGAACACTTGCAGCTCTTGCAGAGGACCTGAGTTTGGTTTCTTTTTTCTTTTCTTTTCTTTTTTTTTTTTAAATTGTAGCTTGTTTTTTTTTTAATATTTTATTTATTTATGTGTATGAACATACTGCCTGCATGTAGGTTTGTGCATCTGTGTCGTGCAATGCCGCGGAGGTCAGAAGAGGGTGTCAGATTCCCCTGGGACTGGAGTTCTCCTGGAATTGGAGTTACAGACGGTTCTCAGCCGCCATGTGGGTGCTGGGAATCGAACCTGGGTCCTCTGCAAGAGCAGTCGGTGCTCTTAACCACTAGGCTATCTCTCCAGCCCCTGAGTTTGGTTTCTGACAGCAGGGAAACACAGAGTATCTATAGCAGGTAGTTTAAACTTGTCTATAACTCCAGATCCATGGGATCCAACACCCTCCCCTGGCCTCTGTGGGCACCTGAATGCATGTGAACATACACAGATACACATTAATAATAATAATAATAACAGTAATACCAATAATAATAATGGCAATAAGTCAAAGTGCCTAACTGAAGGTTTCCACAGAAAGTGAAGGCACAGGGCAGAGGGAGTGACTCTCCTTAGACATCTGCTGTGTGCTGGACTTGGGTCTACTACTGTTCATGTGTCTTTGTATTATTTGATGCTCATGGTAGTCCTTTGCTTGCTTGTGTTATCTTAGAAATGAAGGAACTGGGAAAGGAAGAGTTAAATAACTTGTTCAGGTTTGTGAGCAGTTTGAGTGTGGAACACGCACTTTCACCTCTTTAGACTATATTGCTCTTTTACTCTTTCTTCTAGAAGCTTTATTGCTTCATTGGACATTTACATCTTTTTACTTATTTAAGTTTTTGAGACAAGGCCTCTGCATAGCCCAGTTTGGCCCTGAACTGCTCTCTTCCTGCCTCAGCCTTTCGAGTGTTGGGATTGTAGGCATGTATGATATCCAGCTTACATGTAGGTTGACTGTAGTGAGGAATAGACTTTTTTGTGTGTGTATTTGGAGTGAGGTCAAAGTAAATCTCTCTCTTTTGTATCCCCAGATGATGGCACACTATTGAAACAAAGCCCTCTCCTGTGCTGTAGAGTTGCCTCTGCTATGATCTAGCGACATTACATGTGAGACAGGTTGGGGTTCTCTGTTCTGTTTGTCTGTGCCAAGGCTACATTGCTTCCATTGTCAAAGGTTTATACTATTCCTTCATAGGTAGAATGACAAGTTTCCTAGTTTTTAAAATTTCAGGCCACTTTTTTTTTTTTGTCTTTTTTTGAGACAGGGTCTTCCTTTAGTCCCAGCTGGCCTGGAGCGCACTATGTAGATCAGACTGGCCTTGAACTCAGAGATCCACCTGCCTCTGCCTCCCAAGTGCTGGGATTAAAGGCGTGTGCCACCACGCCCAGCTTAAAGACGGTCGTTAGCTGCCAAGTGGGTGCCGGGAATCGAACTTGGGTCCTCTGCAAGATCAGTTGGTGCTCTTAATCGCTGAGCCGTCACTCCAGCCCCTCGGGCCACATTTGACCTTTATATGTTTAAACAATTTGGGGCAATTTTGTCAACACACACACATTTATACTAGGGTTTTGGCACTTTACTGATTGACTGAATACAATCTGTGTGTGTGCTTGTGCATTTGTGTGTGCGAATGCTGCCGTGCTCATGCTACAGCATGTATGTGGAGGCCAGAGGACAATCTCGAGTGTTGGTCTTGTCCTCACCTTGTTGGGACATGGCCTCACTATGCATGCATACCCCAGGCTAGTTATCCCACAAGCTTCTTCTCTTTCTTCTGTGTCTGCCTCCCATCTCGCCATAGGAGTGCTGGAGTCAAGATGCTTGTGGTATCATGCCTGGCTTTTCTGTAGAGTTCTGGGTTCTGTAGAGTCAAACTCAGGTATTCACACTTGCAAGGCAAGTGCTCTTCCCCACAGAACCATCTTCATAGCCTCTTCATTTTTATTTTGTTTTTTAAATTATTTTTGGTATAATGTCTATATACACATATACGTAAAAATAAGTGTGTGCACATGTGCATGCAGGTACACGTTCATGTGTGTATGTGTGAGGCCAGAGGCTAATGTTGAGTGTCTTCTACTATTGCACTTCACCTTATCTTTTAAGACAAGGTCTCAGCAGTTAAGAGCACTGGCTGTTCTTGGAGAGGACCTGGCCTTGGTTCCCATCACCCACATGATGGCTAATGACCACCCATAACTCTAGTTCCAGACCTCCTTGGGCATTGCATTTATGTGCATGCAGGCAATACACTCAGACACATAAAATAAAAATAAATAAATCTGGTGGTGCATGCCTTTAATCCCAGCACTTGGGAGGCAGAGGCAGGCAGATTTCTGTGAGTTCAAGGCCAGCCTGGTCTACAGAGTGAGTTCCAGGAAGGCTGAGGCTACAGGGAGACCCTGTCTTGAAAAGACCAAAAACATAAAAAATAACTAAATCAAAAAAGAGAATGATTATGGGCTGGAGAGATGGCCTCCGCGGTTAAGAGCGCCGACCGCTCTTGCAGAGGACCCGGGTTCGATCCCCAGCACCCACATGGCGGCTGAGAACCGTCTGTAACTCCAATTCCAGGAGAACTCCAGTTCCAGGGGGAATCCGACACCCTCTTCTGACCGCCACGGCATTGCACGACATGGGTGCACAGACTTGCATGCAGACAGTACATTCATACACATACAGAAATAAATAAAATTAATTAAAAAAAATTTAAAAAAAAGAGAATGATTAAAAAAAAGACATGTCCTCTCACTGAACCAGGAGCTTACTAATTACTAATTAATTACTAATTACTAGTTAGCTGGACTGAGCGCTGGTTATCACCTCTGTGCCCCAACAGTGCTAACATGCCCGAGCATGTTCTTTTTCTCTTTCTTTTTTTTGGGGGGGGGTCTTTTTTGAGACCGGGTCTCCCTATAGCCACAGCTGTCCTGGAACTCCCCACGTAGACCAGGCTGACCTTGAACTCACAGAGATCCACCTGCTTCTGCCTCCCAAGTGCTGCGACTACAGGCATGCACCACCATGCCCGGCTGTGCGCTCTTTTATGTGGGTGCTGGGTACCAAATTCAGGCCCTCACTCTTGCATGGCAGGCACCTTGCCCACTGAGTCATCTGCCCAGTCCTAGTGACATTTTAACTCTATCAGATCTGTGAGCACGATGGATCCTTTTGTGGGTTTTGATTTGGCTTTTGTTCTTCATTGGCTTCTCATGATAATGTCATAGTTTTCTTTGTGTATGTCTTGTTCACAGGTGCTAGAGTTGTTTAATTTTTTGAAGAGATTGTACATTTTATAATCAAAAATATTTTCAAATTGTTGCTTATGGTGTGTAGGATTTTTATAGGTTAATCTTGATGTTTAAGTACAGACCTCATTTTTCACCTATCACTTTTTTTTTTTTTTTTTGGTCTTTTCGAGACAGGGTTTCCCTGTAGCCCCAGCTGTCCTGGAACTTGCTCTGTAGACCAGGCTGGCCTTGAACTCACAAAGATTCACCTGCCTCCCAAGTGCTAGGATTAAAGGCGTGCGCCACCACGCCCGGCTCACCTATCACTTTTAATTATAAAAAGGTTTAGATGTCTTTTTTAAAAAAAGTATCATGATGCCTGTTTATGGATGAATATATAAATAAGCATGACTTGATAAATTAAGCAGATTTCCTTTCAGTAATATAATAAGAAGGATTTATTTTTTTTGTATCTTTTTTGAGACAGGGTCTTGCTATAGCCCCAGCTGTGCTGGAATTCACTATGCAGACCAGGCTGGCCTTGAACTCACAAAAACTCTGCCTGCCTCTGCCTCCTGAGTGCTGGGATCAAAGGTGTGTACCTCCATGCCAAGCTACAAGAAGGGTTTAACCCTCACCATTTCACACCCACAAAACCCACTTCAAAGGCATTAATGGTCTCTTAAAACTGATCAGCTTTTTTGCAAGTAAATCATGTTTGTTTATTTGTTTGTTTGTTTTTCAGAAGCCTTGTGCACATGCCCAGTAACAAAGACATTAAAACCTAAGATACATGGCTCTTTACTGGAGGTGATTATAGGCCTTATACCATGACAACAGTAGCCATCAAGCACAGCTAGGAATTTTCTCTATCAACCAAGTAGATAATCAAATATTGCAGCAACTCAAGTATGAAGATTTCCATCTCCGGCATTCACTGTTGCTGCTCAGTTTTCTAGCTTAGAAAGCCCTGGGGACTGGAGGCAGAGGAGGGCCTTGGAGAAGAGTGGATGGCTCCTTCACGAGTGCCTAGGACGGAATATTGAACACTGCTAATATGCAGCCTAAGAATTAAAGATATTACTGAGTTCCTGATGGTGTATTTTGCTTCAAACTTTACACTAACAAGCCATGGCAGAAGGGTTTGTGAACTGAGGTGCTGCTTCTTCAAATACCGTGAAAACATTAAAGACAGTGAAGTTTTCCTGTGCTTAGGTTAATGCATAGCAACAATATATTTTGTGGAATTTGAGGCTTTGACTGGTGTTTTAGTCAGTTCCTGTGCTGCATAGTTTTACTTGACAACTTGACACACCTGGGTTGAGGGAACCTCATTTGGGGAATTGTCTCCATTGGATTGGCCTGTGGCCATGTCTGTGGGCCATTTTCTTCATTGTTGAGTGATGTGGGAGGGCTGCCCAGCCCACTGTGGGTGGTGCCACTCCTGTCCTGCATTGTATAAGAAAGCAGGTTGAGCACTGGCCAGGGGAGCAAGCCAGTGAGCAGCGTTCTTCCACCGTCTGTGCTCCAGTTTTCTGCCCTCAGTTCCTGCCTTGGTTTGCCTTGATGAACTGTGCTGTAACTCAAATAAACCCTTTCCTCCCCAACCTGATATTGGTTAGATTGTTCATCACAGCAACTGAAGGGAGATTAGAACAATTCCTTTCTCTGATTCTTCTTTTCTGCAATTTCTAGCAAAGGAAGTCACAAATTCACCAGAAACAAAGCCTTGGGCTTTCCTAGGCTCATGCGACTTTTTCTGGGCAAAGGGGAACATGAACAGACATCTAGTCACCCCCAGATAGGGCACCAAAGAAAAGCCAACGAAACAGTTTCACCCAAGTCCAGTTATATCTTCTTTCCAAACCAAGAAGTTCATTTATTCAATAATTTCCACGTCTTAGAAATGAACAAAAAGGAGTCTCACGCCTTTTGGCAGGTGGCCGTGGTCGCAGCATACCTGAAGAGCACACAAGGCACAGGCTTGTCGATGAACGTGATCATCCAGGAGTCTCTGCATTGTTGGCATTTCTGAAGGATGCGATTGTTTTTCCTGCTCCAACTGCTCCTTGGAAGGAGCAGAGGAAGAATTTGTCTCATCACTGGGTGTGTTTTCTTCACTAAAAATGCACTATAATAAGCCAGTCACTGAGATGTTCACAAATCTTTTTATCTACATGAAGTTTGAAAATAATACAACCATTAATCCATGCACATATGGCTTGAGGGATGGAACCAACTTTTTCAACTGTATCTCAACAATCCCTTCTTCAGCTAGAAGAATGAGAAGAAGAAACTGTCTTTCCTTCTTAAAATCTTAGTGGGTGGCCCCTATTCTGACAAATTTCTGGAGCAATTTCTGCTCATTCATCTTGGTTTGTTGCAAAAAGCTCTGTCAACCATTCTGAACCTTAAAATTCAGATAATTGTTGGAGATGAAGGAAGAAGAGAATAGGTGCTCCTTCCCAGTGGTTGAACTTGTGAAGTGTTTATGAACTCTGAATGGATTTATTATGCATGTAATCATGCTATCTAGAAATAATAATGGTCTACTTCTTTTAAATTCTGATTGCTACATTTTTCATTTGTTTGATTTAAACACTTTTATTAATTTATTTTTACTTTATGTGTATGAGTGTTTTACCTGCATGTAAGTATACCATGTCTGTGCTATGCCTGTGGAGGCCAGAAGAGGGTGTGAGATCCCCTGAAACTGGAATTACAAATGGTTATTAGCTGCCATATAGGTGCTGGGAACCAAACCCAAGCCAGTGGCCTTAACCACTAGGTCTTCACTCCAGCCCTTCTTTTGCTTGATTTATAGTCTAGAATATTATTGTTTAGAAGTAGTCATGAGGACATTTTAATTTTATTCCCTGGCTTAATAGGAAAATATTAAATATTTTATTACTAAATATTACATTGTTGTTTTTTGGGGGCATGGTGGCACATGCCTTTAATTTCAGCACTTGGGAGGCAGAGGCAGGCTGATCTCTGTGAGTTCAAGGCCAGCCTGGACTACACAGTGAGCTCTAAGCCAGATGGGGCTACAGGGAGATCCTGTCTCAAAAAGACTAAATAAATAAATAAATAAATAAATATTACATTGCTGTCTTTAAAATTATTTTAAAAGATGATATCTTTCGTTAAAAATCTTCCCTTTTATTTCTGGTAAGATAAGAACTTTTTATTATTTATTTATTTTTTAGATAAGAACTTTTTAAAAGTTACAAGTAGGGAATGGAAAGATAGCTTAGCAGTTAAGAGAACTGGATGCTCTTCCAGAGGATCTAGGTTCTATTCCCAGCACCCACATGGTGGCTAACAACCATCCATAATTTCAGTTCCAAGAGATCTCTTCTAACCCTCACAGGCATTACATGACATGGGTGTCCTTAAATACATGCAAGCAATATACTCATACATAAACAGTAATAAAAATAATAATTAAAATATCTTTAAAAATCACAAGTGGGGGGCTGGAGAGATGGTCTAGCGGTTAAGAGCACTGACTGCTCTTGCAGAGGTCCTGGGTTCGATCCCCAGCACCCACATGGCGGCTGAGAACCGTCTATAACTCCAATTCCAGGAGAACTCCAGCTCCAGGGGAATCTGATGCCCTCTTCTGACCTCTGCGGCATTGCACGACACTGGTACACAGACCTACATGCAGACAATACATTTAAATAAATAAATAAATAAATAAATAAATAAATAAATAAATAAATAAAGTAAACCGGGCGTGGTGGCGCACACCTTTAATCCTAGCACTCAGGAGGCAAAGGCAGGCAGATCTTCGTGAGTTCAAGGCCAGCCTGGTCTACAGAGTGAGTTCCAGGACAGCTGGGGCTACAGGGAGACCCTGTCTCAAAAAAAAAAAATTAAAAAAAAATTAAAATAAATAAATAAATAAATAAAAATTGCAAGTAGATTTTGAATTTCATTAAATGATTTTTCTTCTTTATTCTGTTGTTACCCATGAATATTGTTGGATGTAATGTGAATTACAGTCATTGATTTTTTTTCATAACTTTTATTGTAATAAAATGTATCTAACACAAGATTGATTACTTTAACTATTCTTCTTTTTTTTTTTTTTGTCTTTTCGAGACAGGGTCTCCCTGTAGCCCCAGCTGTTGGAACTCACTCTGTAGACCAGGCTGGCCTTGAACTCACAAAGATCCACCTGCCTCTGCCTCCCAAGTGCTAGGATTAAAGGCGTGCGCCACCACGCCAGGCACTTTAACCATTCTTATTTGGCATTGGTAGTCACATTGAGTACATTTCTACTGCTAATCTACCAATTCCATGTCAAGGAGAAATTCTGTAGTCAATAAGTCCCTAACCTCCTTTCTCCCAACCCCTGGCAATCTTTAGTGTACATTTTGTCTTTGGGAATTTTGCTGTTTTAGTAATCTTATATAACTAAAATAATATGACATTTGTAGTTTTGTATGTTTTATTTATTGCAAAATATTCTCAAGGTCCACCATGTAGTGTGTATCAGAGCGTCATTCTCTTTGTAAATGTTTATTTACCTATCACATAGTATGGGGAGTATGTGTGGTATCAGGTTTATCAAAATCTCTTTATCATTGTATATTTCTTCCTTCATGTATTAGTGACTTTCCTCATCACTGTGAGAAAATACCAAACAAAAGCAACTTAAGAGAGGAAGGGTAAATCTTGGCTCACAGTGTGAGGGTCCATGCAAGCGAGGAAGGTACAGAGGCAGGAACTGAGAGGCTCAGGTGAGGAGGGTGCAGAGGCAAGAGTGAGAGGCTCAGGTGAGGAGGGTATGGAGGCAGGAGTGAGAAGCTGCTCACTCTGCACCTGCTGTCAGGAAGCAGAGAGCCGTGGGTGCTGGTGTTCAGCTCGTTTGTGTTTTTGTTCAGTCCTGGACCTCAGACTAGGGAACAGGGGCCTCCATATTCAGAGTGAGTCTTCCTTGATCATTTACGCCTGTCTGGGAATGCCTCATACACAGGCCCAGAGACATGTTTCCATGGTGATTTTAAGTCCCATCAAACTGACAAGGAAGATGAACCATCACCCTTCAGTTCTTTGTTTTTTAAGCTATGTTGTTTAAGTATACACATCTTCAGAACTATTGCATTTTGTTTGAAAATTCACAGTTTTAATACTATGAATATCTCGTTTACCTTTAGTAATGTCATTTGCTTTAAACTCTGCTTCTTTGATATGAAAATAATAGTATACTTTTGTTAGCATTCCCCTGGAATATCTTTTTCTGTCTTTCATTCCTAATATCTTTATGTCTTTATTTTAGGGCACACACCTTATAAGCTGCAGAGCTCTTTGGGGTTTGTCGTTGTGGTGTTGACAATACCTGCCTTTTAATTGGGGAATTTATTTTGCTTATTCTTTTTTTTTTTTTTTTTTTTTGTCTTTTTGAGACAGGGTCTCCCTGTGAGCCCGCGCTGGCTCTGGAACTCAGCCCTGTAGACCAGGCTTGGTCCTTGAAACTCAAAAAAGATACCACCTGCCCTGCCTCCGAGTGCTAGGATTAAGGCGTGCATCACCACCCCGGTATTGTGCCTTATTCTTAATGTAATTACTGAACTATGTATTTATACCTAATCCTTTTAAATGTTTTGATTTTTATTTTATATGGTGTTTGAGTGTTATGACTGTATGTAGTAACGTGCACCTTGTGTCATGTAGTGCCCATGGTAAAGGAAATTGGGAGGGAGTCAGATCTCTGGAAAGCTGGAGTTATAGATGGTTGTTAGCTGCTGGGTAATGTGGTGCTGGGATTCAAACCAGGTCTTCTGTAAGAAAGTACGTCTGCTGAGCCATCTCTCCAGGACCCATATTTATACCTATCTGAATATTTGTTCCCTTTTCTCCTCTCTCTGCTTCTCTTCTCTCATCCTGGTCTTCTCTGTCTCTCTGTCTCTCTCTCTCTCTCTCTTTGGCCTTATTTCCTTTGAAGCAGTTTACTTATTCCATTTTCCTTGTATTACCTTATCTGGTACATCAGTTTACTATTCTTATAGTTAGTATGTTAGAAATTCCAGTACCATTCCTTGACCTCTCTATATTTAATATAATTCATATTACTCCCTAAAATATGCCGCCTAGACATACACTGATTCTTTTTCTTCCTTTTCCCCAAGTTTTGGGTATCATTATACATTTTAATTCTACATGCATTTCCAACTTTATAAAACATTTTCTTCTGTTACTTGATATAATTAAAATTAATATGCCACACAGTACTGTTTCCATTCCTAAATTTTACTTGGTATTATCTTTCTTTTCTTTCTTTCTCTTTCTTTCTTTCTTTCTTTCTTTCTTTCTTTCTTTCTTTCTTTCTTTCTTTCTTTCTTTCTTTCTCTTTTTTTTCTGGTGTTTTTGAGACAGGGTCTTCCTGTAGCCCCATGCCCAGATACTTTTCTTTTTTAAACAAAAGTATTTACAAAAGCCAATTGTTGTGGCACATGCCTTTAATCCCAGCACTCGAGAGGCAGAGCAGGCATATCTCTTTGAGTTCAAAGCCAGCATGATCTATAGAGCAAGTTTCAGGCCAGCTGGGGCTACAAGGAAACCCTGTCTCAAAAAGACAAAAAACAAACAAAAAAATGGGCATGGTGGCACACGCCTTTAATCCCAGCACTTGGGAGGCAGAGGCAGGTGGATCTCTATGAGTTCAAGGCCAACCTGGTCTATAGAGCGAGCTCCAGGCCAGCTGGGACTAAAGGGAGACCCTGTCTCAAAAAGACCAAAAAGAAAAGCATTTCTTTTTATTTTATGTATGTGAGTGTTTTGCTTGCATGTAAGTGCACCTGAGCAGTGCAGTGCTTGTGGAGCCTAGAAGATGGTGTTGAATCCCTGGACCTGGAGTTACAGGCAGTTGTCAGTTTCCAAGTGAGTGCTGGGAACTGAACCCAGGTCCTTTGGAAGAGCAGCCAGTGCTTTTAACCTCTGAGCCATCTCTCTAGCTCCCTTGGCATTATTTTTTGAATGGAAGAACATTCATTAATATCTCCTTCAATGAAAGTCTACCAGGAATGAATAAACTGTTTCTATTTGTTTAAAAATGTCTTAATTTGGGGCTGGAGAGATGGCTCAGTAGTTAAGAGCACTGACTGCTCTTGTAGAGGACCCGGGTTCGATTCCCAGCACCCTCATGGCAGCTAAGAACCGTCATTAACTCCAGTTCCAGGGGAATCCAACACTCTCTTCTGACCTCTGCAGCATTGCACAACACGGGTGCACAAACCTGCATGCAGACAGTACATTCATACACATAAAGTCCTAATTTAACAACAGTTTGAAGGGATAATTTTGCTGTTTTGTTTTGGTTTTTTGAGACTGGGTATCTTTCTGTAGCTCAGGTTGACTTAAAATTCATTATATTGCCCAGGCTGGTCTCAAAAATCACTGAAATTCTCATATTTTAGCCTTTCCAGTTCTCAGATTACAGAGTTGAGTCACCATGCCTGGCTTGGGACTTCCATTGTTTCTACTGTGAAGCAAGCTATAGATACTTTGTTCTTATTTATTTATTTATTTATTTATTTATTTTATTATTATTATTATTTTTTTTTTGGTCTTTTCGAGGCAGGGTCTCCCTGTAGCCCCAGCTGTCTTGGAATTCGCTCTGTAGACCAGGCTGGTCTTGAACTCACAAAGATCCGCCTGCCTCTGCCTCCTGAGTGCTAGGATTAAAGGCGTGCACCACCACGCCCGGCTGTTCTTATTGTTTCTACTCTGAGAGTAATATATCTGTTTTCTCTGGTTGCTTTAAATACTATCTTTGTTCTGTCTTTAGTAGTTTTATGTTGCTATATAAAAATGTGCCCTTTGCACTTATTCTATGTACACATTTTGGATTTTCCAATGTGGGTGCTGGGAATCAAACCCAGGTCCTCTGCAAGAGCAGTTGGTGCTCTTAACCACTGAGCCATCTCTCCAGCCCCTCCTTTGTGCCTTTAGTTACACAATGAATCTTAAATCTTTCCCCACATCCCTTATGTTTTCATTTTAAGATCTATTCATGGATTCTATGTTTCTACCAACCTATTATCCAGTGTTGACTTTTTTTTTCTCAGTGTTGACTTCTTGATATGGTTTCTCTATTCACCTGATGTTGGTTGGATCTTTAGGCTACTAGGAAATAAATTATCTTAATCTTTTTTGTTACGAATCTTCTTCAAACATTTGAAGGTAGTCCTCCATGCAATATGAGTCAGATAAAGAATTGGAACAGTTGAATTGTAATCCCAGCTCTGTGACTAGAAATCACTAATATCATACATACTCACCCACACTTGTGAGTCAGACAGGCATTGGAGGCTCTAAGGCAAATTCATAAGATCACAAAGGGAGGGAGGGAGAGAGGGAAGAAAGAATAAAAGCAGGAATATTAGATGATATAATCATACAAGCTCCAAAGGAGAAAATGTGACTTGTTTGAAAATCACATGAGACTACACTTTACCGTTAAATTGCCCAGAAGTGTCATAGACCTCCAGATATAAGACATATTCTCTGTAACATAATAGATATTTGTTCCATGTTCTCTTTCCTTCCTTCCTTCCATCCATCCATCACCTATTGACCATCTCTTTATTTTCACTTAAATGCATGACTATATTTTTCCTGTTACATCTAAACCTGAAGGCTTAACCCTTACTTCAGTATGCCAAAATTATCAACAGTTTTTATTATTTTACATATCCCTTTGAACTTCAATATATCCACAAACTTGACCATTTCCAAGTAAATTTATTTATTTATTTATTTATTTATTTATTTATTTATTTATTTATTTATTTGTGTTTTTCAGACAGACAGGGTCTCCCTATAGTCCCAGCTAGCCTGGAACTTTCCATGTAGACCAGGCTGGCCGTGAACTCACAGAGATCCACCTGCCTCTGCCTGGCACTAATGACAGTTCTTAGCCACCCATGTGGGTGCTGGGAATCAAACCTGGGTCCTCTGCAAGAACAGTCAGTGCTATTAACCACCGAACCATCTGTCCAGCTCCAACAATTTCAAACTTTAAATGGACACTATTTTTTTTTTGTCTTTTTGAGACAATGTCTCCCTTTAGTCCCAGCTGGCCTGGAGCTCACTTTGTAGACCAGGCAGGCCTTGAACTCACAGAGATCCACCTGCCTCTGCCTCCCAAGTGCTAGGATTAAAGGCGTGCACCACCACGCCTGGCTAAATGAACACTATTAAACTTGTTTATGAACAGTATCAGGCAAGTCCATACAGAGGACGAGTGGCAGCTTCAATCACCTGTTAATGTATTAAACAGATTCTACTTTCAAAGCCACACATTTTCTGATTGATCTCAATTGTATTACAGTAGACAACCTCATCTCAATAAATACATTTGTTGGTTTGGCGTGGCCTCATTTCATTGAACACATACTAGTTCCACAGGAGCATAACATTCTTCCCCAAGTTGTTCATAAACCATGATTAGTAATTTATTCTAGAATTTTGCCAAGGATTGACATCAAGAATTTACTTTGACCAGACCACAGTTCCCAGAATCTAGGCTTTCTCAAATTTCACAATCAGAACTATTTTCCAGTCTGCTGGCACCTCTTTGTTCTTCATGCCTTTTCCCCCCAAAGATTACCAGTAGCAGCTGCATAATTACATCTCCAAGTCTTCCAGCAATTTGGGTTATGATCTGTCTGGGTGGAAGGTGTGACCTCACTGGAAGCATGATAATAGTAGAAACGGTTGAATTCCCAGAGTTATGGGCCCAAATTCTTGTCTTTTTATTTTTATATTTTTTTCTGTGTATGTGCTGTGTGTAATATGTTTACATGAATGTATGCATGCATGTATGTGTGCATGCATACACATATGTATGCACTCGTTCACTTGTATATGCATGAGTGTGGAGGCTGGAGGTTGATGTCTGGTACCTTCTTTGAGCACTCTTTGCTTTATTTATTGAGGTAAGGTTTGTTCCTGAATCAGGAGCTCCCAATTTGCCTAATCTATCTAGCCAGTTAATTTGCTTTGGGGAATCCCTTGTCTTTGCCTCCCAAATTCTGGGATTACAAGAGGCCAGGCATGCCAGCCTACCTTTTTTCTGTGGGTGCTGGGTATCCAAACTCCAGTCCCCAAGCCTGCCTGGAAAGCGATTTATCCACTAAGCCATTTTCCCAGTCCCTAAATTCTTGTCTTGTTGTATCATTTAAAAGTCACATGACCTTCAGTAAATTGCTCAATTTCTGTAGCTTCTGTTTTCTCTTCTGTAAATGGGAGAAGCTTCTGTTTGAAACAGATGGAGACCTTTATAAAGTTCTACAGCTTGTATTCCACATAGAGAATAAATGTCTGAGAGATCCCCAGCCCTAAGTGACACATCTACATGGAACATAGCTAAACAGTGGATAGAAAGAATATTAATACATCTCAACTCTCACCAGTAAAGCTTCCCATGCAACAGAGTATGATGCACGCAGAAGGCCATAACTGATCAAAATGGAGAAAAGACACTGCAGAGAGAGTGTTCATGGATGTGTGCCTCTGTATTAAACTTTACCCATCCAGATCTCAGTGACCATTGCAGAAGAGGAAGCAGAAAGATTCCCAGAGCCAGAGTTGCATGATCATACAGAAAGAGAGTCTTTCAGGATTTTGGGACCTTGCTCATATGAACTTACAGCAATGGTGTCAGCATGCAAAGACCCATGCAAACTCACCCAGACAAAAACCCAGCATAGATTTGGGGAAATGGGACGCAGGCTCCAATCTGAGCTGAAGAACTACTAGCAGTAGTTCTTGACTATTTGTCTGTTGCTGGGTATGGGAGAATTGATCTTACTTAAGGTATAGATAGGTTGACTAGACACAGTGGATGAACTTACATTGAGGGACATCTGGGTACACTAACTTGAGGCCTTAAGACATGTGACGATGCATGAAATCCAGTAGGGTGGGTGGTCCAAAATGATTAAGATGTTTTGCATGAAGTGCACAAAAATTCAATTAAAAGTGTACATTGAAAAAAAAAACCTCAAAGGGGCTTTGGAAGCATTGTCAGTAACTACAAGAGCATCTGGAGTAACATACGTTTCCAAAACCCACAGCTTTTTTAGTGAGTCCTCTATCTTGGATTTCAGTTTATTATTGGCATTTAAAAATACTACCCAAAATTCTTAAACAATTCTTTTTCCTAAGAAGGCAAAGGAAACAAGACTTGTTGGGGATTCAAATTAGTGTAGAGGCTGAGACTCCAGTGTTATGTGAGGATGGCTCATTAAATCCACCTTGAGGAATGTTCTAGTTTGTCTTTCCATTGCTGTGACAAAACACTCTGACCAAAATCAACTTGGGGAGGAAAGGGTTTATTCAGCTTACATCTCCTGGGTCACAGTTGATCACTCAAGGAGCCCAAGGTAAGAACTCAGGGCAGGAACCTGGAGGCAGGAGCTGAAGCACAAGCCATGGAGGAATGCTGTCCACTGGCTTGCTCCTGGCTTGCTCTCTGGCTCATGCCCAGCCTGCCTTCTTATATGGTACACAACAACCTGCCCAGGGTGGCACCACTCATTGTGGGCTGGGCCCTTCCACACTGCTCCACCATCAAGACAATACACCACAGATGTGGCCACAGGCCAATCCAATGGAGCCAATTCCCCAATTGAGGCTCCCTCAACCCAGGTGTGTCAAGTTGACACCAAAGCTATCCAGCACAAGGAAGTCTTGCAATTTTGGTGGTTTTTATTGTCATCTGTAAAAAAGGCCTGGGTGATTTCTCAGGTCTAGTTCTATGTTCTGTTCTCTCTTCTACAAATCTAATTTGCCTTTTACCCCGTCCTTGAACTATCCGAGCTTCTTCCTGTGAGGGCGGGGGTGTGCCCTGTTAGCCAGTTCTTGATCCATTCTGTGTGTAAACCTCCGACATGACAATATCCCAAGCAGAGTCCTTGCCACAAAAATGCTTCTGAGCTGAACTCCTTGTCACCAGTGTGTTGACAGGGACTATTAGCCGAAATGAGCCCCAATTAGAATGACAAGCTTGCTGTCCCCCACTCTGCATTTCACTGCTTTAGACTTCCTGGGATGTGATTCTATCTCTAGACTAATGGTTGAGAATTGATGGCATAATAACACTATGTCAACATATAGAGATGTTATGGAAATTATGGAAATAATTATGTTGCACTTTCTAAACGAAAGTATTTTTTGATAAATGAGAATGAATTTCAGATGTAAAACATAGCAATTACTCTTTGCCCTAGAAGGATGAAAGAAGCTGTTGGATCCACACAGGAAGTAGCTATTTATCACTTGTGATTAATTTGGCAAAATATCACATTCCTTGTCTCTAGAATATTAATAATAGCAATTTTATTTTTGTTGTGGTTATTTCTACTCCGGGGACACTCATGAAAGTCTACAGAAAGCATTTTCTGATGTAAGGGTAATTAAAAAGATATATTTGCTCTTCTTTTGGGGTCAGATTTTTATCATGTAAGCTTCATTTATCTTTCATTTACACTATATATCCTGCCTTAATCTTATTATGTTGCTATAACAGAATGAGTGACACTGGAAGTGTATAAAGGAAAATGGGGACGGCAGAGGAGGAGGCTAAATGAGAACAGAAAATAATGGCATACATGTATGAAAATGCCACAATGAAATCCATTACCATATATACTGACCTGAAAATTTAATTTTTTTATGTTTTAAAATTTATTTAAAATTCCCAGGGAGAGCTTTCTATTATTATGTTTTGCATTGAATATCTACTTTTTTTTTTGGTCTTTTCAAGACAGGGTCTCCCTGTAGCCCCAGCTGTCCTGGAACTCACGCTGTAGACCAGGCTGGCCTTGAACTCACAAAGATCTATCCGCCTGCCTCTGCCTCTTGAATATCTACTTTTAAAAACAGGAAAAGAGGTTTAATTAAGTCATGATTCCAGGGATTGGGCAGTCCAAACTGTACATCGATGGGCTCTAGCAAGGGCCCATTGGCTGGGTCACAACATGGTGGAACAGTACAAGGGGAAAATGGATGTGTGCAGAAGAAGCCAAGTCTGGGAGGTGGCTGGCTTTGTAATAGTTCACCAAAATCCTTCCAAGAGACTATTACACTCAGGGACTCCCGGCATCTGTGTTTGCCTGCATAAGACCTGCAGAAGAGCAAGCCAGTCAGCACTCCAACAGGGCTAGAGGAGGGACACGAGTTCTCAGTCCTAATGGAGTAGAGTGATGGCTGCCAGGAAGAGACAGCCAGTTGTCTTTAGGGGTGTGGTCACTGGTAAGCTGACCATGCTCCAGTGGATGGTTCCGCACTTCTGTGAATATGGGCAACACTGACTGAACTCGTTGGCTATTTAGAAAAAGAGGACATGAAGCTGGGACAGGGATATGGGAGGTGGTCTGGGAAGAATTGAGGAGAGAGTAGGGGTACATAGAGTCATTGCATCCATGTTTGAAATTCTCAAAGAATAAATAAAAAATATATAAATACATATATGTACATATATATATATATATATATATATATTTTTTTTTTTTTGAGACAGGGTCTCCCTGTAGCCCCAGCTGGCCTGGAACTCACTATGTAGATCAGGCTACACTTGAACTCACAGAGATCCTCTGAGTGAGGGATTAAAAGTGTATAACATCATGCCTGTCAAAATAATATATGTTAGGGCTGGAGAGATGGCCTAGTGGTTAAGAGCACTGACTGCTCTTGCAGCAGACCTGGGTTCGATCCCCAGCACCCACATGGCGGCTGAGAACCATCTTTAACTCCAGTTTCAGGGGAATCCGACACCCTCTTGTGACCTCTGCGACATTGCATGACACGGGTGCAAAAACCTACATGCAGACAGTACATTCATACACATAAAGAATAAATTAAATACTTACCTGGCAGGGGAGATACCATGATCACGCTGGTGGTTTTCCCAGGGTGAGACTTATCCATTGCACTCCGGATGTGCTGACCCCTGCGATTTCCCCAAATATGGGAAACTCGACTGCATAATTAGTGGTAGTGGGGGACTGCATTTGCACTCTCCCCTGAAAAAAAAAGAATAAATTAAAAAATATTTAAAAATAATATATTTTAAAAGTACAAACGAGGGGCTGGAGAGATGTCTCAGTGGTTAAGTGCACTGACTGCTCTTTCAGAGGACCTGGGTTCCATTCCCAGCACCAACATAGAGTGCTTAACAACTACCCATAATTCCAGTTCCAGGGATCCAGCACCCTCTTCTGACCTTGAGGGTATTGCATGACCCAGGTGCACTTACTTACATATATGGAGGCAATATACACACAAAATAAAAATGACAAAGTATTTTTTAATTTTTAATTTATTATTATTAAACTATTGCCATACATCATACATCATTTCTCAATTGAATTTAGAGTCACTTCTCTTTCCACGCCCTCCCACCCCACCTGAGCTCCTGCACTCTGCCATACATATCCTGCACCCCCTCCTGCATCCCCCCTGTGTCTTTCCAGAGTTTGTTTTTGGGAGAATGTCACTGTTTCAGTCTTTTCCTTTTTCCCCCACAGTTCTTTTGTTGTTGTTGTTCTCCCCAACTTGCATTGCTTCAATACATATATACATATATATCCGTATATACACATACATACATATATGCATGCATAAATATATGTACATACACATATCACTTGAGTTGGAGGATTTTCTTTCTTTCTTTTCTTTTTTTTTTTGCTAAAAGATGAAAAATGACAAAGTATTTTAAAAAGTACAAATGAAAATAGAAAAAAGTAGAACAAAATATTCCCAAAGAAATGACTACAAAATCAGACAAAAAGATGATAATCCTTCCAAGGGGATAGCCAGCTACAGCCTGCCCACTCGGCCTCTTTGTCACACCTCTCACTCCCCCATCTCACTGCTCCCTGGAAAACCATTCAGCTGGATGCTCTTTCATCTCTTAGCTGTTGTGAAATGGAGTTCACAATCTAGATTACCCATTAAAATATAACTGACAGCAGCTGGGTATGGCGGTACGCTCCTTTAATCCTAGCACTTGGGAGGCAGAGACAGGAGGATCTCTGTGAGATCAAGGCTAGCCTGATCTATATAGTGAGTTCCTGGCCATTTGGGGCTGCAGGGAGACACTGCCTCACAAAAACAAAACAAAAAACCAAAATATGTATATACACACGTATACATACATATATGTGACATATACAAACACATACATATATATGTGACAAAAACTGCATGTAAGTTTGATGGTTCTGTGCATTGTGAAAAGTGCAAATTCCTCAATTTACCAGAGTCTTCTAGAAACATACACAAACATCCTCACTTTTACTGTCAAACAAGGCAAGGCTGCATGTTGCTGTTTGTCTTCTAGGTAGACCTACTCTAAACACAGTATCCTGTTCAAATACATGTCCTCACGTCTCCTCTGTGTTCTAACATATTATTCTATTAGATTATGAATCAGCCTTTTGTGGGTTTAATTAGTGTGAATCAATTTACGAACCATTGAATCATGCCTAGTAAAGTGATAAGATGCATCACTGGTCTTGCAAATTTCAGGACCAGACTATAATATAATTATCCATATAAAGAGCAGATACCTTTTGAAGCCAGGCCTGGTGGGAGGTGGAAGTAAGAGGACCTCAAGTTCAAAGGCAGCCTGGGCCATAAGGGAGTTCAAGGTGAGCCTAGGTAATTTAGTAAGAATGTGTCACAAAATTAAAAAGTAAAGGGTAGGCTAAGAATAGCGCTCCACAGTAGGTTATTTGCCTGCTATGTGTGGGATCCTAGGTTCGATCTTCAGTACTACAAAAAAGAAAGGCACCCTTTGATGAGAAATTGTACCACTGAAGAATAAGGTTGAACAGTACTGGCTTTGGAAAGTAGAAAGGAGGTACCCAGGCCATGGTTTCTGAGAGTAAGCAAGAAGAAATTATAGTACTGCAGTTGGTACAGTTGATCTCATATCCATGGAGGGATAAATACAATAACATTTCACATATATATTTTTTATTATTTTTATTTTGGGTGTATGTGTGTATTGCCTGCATGCATGTAACTGCACCTGTATCATGCAACACCCCCAGAGGCCAGGAGAAGGTGGTAGATTTCCCTGGAACAGGAGATATGGGTGGTGGTTAGCCACCATGTGGGTGCTGGGAATCAAACCCGGGCCCTCTCCAAGAGCAGCCAGTGCTCTTAACCACTGAGCCATCTCCCCAGCCCCATTTCATATATTTTTAAACATGCACCTTCACTACTCCCTATGTGTTTTTGCTGAGCTTCATGAACACTTTGTTGCTGCTGAGGTTATTTGCACAGATCTAGGCCTGGGCCTGAGTTTTGGGTCACTGTGGCAGGCATGGTCATTCTTTGGAGGACAAAGGAGTCTGACTGTTGTTAACCTGCCTTTCTCCTGAACAGCAGCACTTCCTCCCACCCCCTGCACATATGCAGACTTCCACCCAGACTTCCTTGCCGGCTCAAGCAGTACTGCATTTGCAACCAGCTCCATCATGTGGTTCCCTGGGAAGTAATCTTGTAAGAGGGGCTTGAGTCAGCACCAGCACACATTGCCGTGTGGTCCCAGAGTGGCGACCAACCCGCAACCTTCCTGGACCTAAGGCCTGCCCAAAAGACAGTCTTCCTCTTACTCCAGAGCCCCAGGAAACAAGTTTCTGGAAGAGTTTGAATGTGTTTTGTTCCTGGTTTCACTCTAAGATGTTCAGTCTCCTAACATCGCTCCAAAGACCTTTCAAAGAAGGAAAGAGAGAACATACCAAAACAGTCAGAAGATGCCATGTCAGTTGCTGCTGTCATCACTTTTTTCCTCTCCTGAGGCTTTTTTTTTTTTTTTTTCTGTTGCATGGCTGGATGCTTGGGCAGGTTGAGAACTCGGTGAATGTGCCAAGCTCTCCAGTGAAGGTGAAAGGTAGTTTTGTCTCATCCGGTGCCATTGAACTGGCTTTTGGGTCCAGGCAAGGGTGGAGGGTGAGAAAAATTACAAGCATTTGGGAGGGAGGGGATGAGGAAGGGCTGAGTGGGCAGCTTGGGTGGTAGATAGGAGCGTGCAGCCCTAGAAGCCAAGTTGAGAAAAGACGATGTGTCCTGTAGCATCTTTCTTACATGTCCTCAAGAAATCATCAAGAAAAGACCAGACCAAGCTGGTTAAAATCCCAGCATGGAGTGGAGAGCAGCTCATGAAGTGGCACCTCTGGCTGAGGAGCTATTGGTAACTGATGAAGGCTGGGGAGGGAGGGCTGGTGTTCTTCAGGGCTACCCTCCTGGAGAGGCTGCCCATGCTCCAGCAGACAGCCCTACACCCACGCATGTAACAGACAGCAGGACTTGGACTTGGCGTGTTTCAAAAAACAGCACCTGGGCTGGAGAGATGGCTCAGTGGTTAAGGGCACTGGCTGCTTTTGTAGAGGCTCCATCACTAACTCCAGTTCCAATGGAATGGCAAGACCTCTTTTGACCTCTGTGGGTATTGCATGACACATGGATGCACTTACATACATGCAGCCAATACACTCATACATTAAAAAAAAAGAGCACATGAAGTTAGGAAAATAACATGGGATGGGAAGGAAAGATGGCGTGGGAAGAGTGGGGGAGGGCTGGAAAGGGTGGGGGAGGGCTGGAAAGGGTGAGGGAGGTCCGGGAGGGGTGGGGGAGGGCTGGCCCAAACACATTCTCACGTGAATGAAATTCTCAAACAATTTTAAAAAAGAAAAACAATATTCTGTAAGTTATATATGATTTTAAAAAGAAATCTAACATTACTTACGTATTTGTGCATGTACGCCCATGTGAGCACAATCATTGTGCATGCTATGGCACACGCAGAACTCAGAGGACAAGCTGCTGGAGTCATTGGATTCTGGGGATTGAACTCAGGTTGTCAGTCTTGATGGCAAGCACCTTTGCCTGCTGTGATGGTTAATCCTGGGTGTCAACTTGACTGGACTAAGGAACAAATAAGAGAAAAAGGGTCTTCTGATTGGACCACCTCAACCCGGATGGCCCACCCCAAATGTGGGCGTTACCTTCTGCTGGCAGGCAGTATTTAAGGCCACGGTAGAGGGAGCTGGTCCCTTTTCTCCTGCGGCTTGCCTATCTCATCTGGTGAGTTTGCCTTGTTGCTGTGATCAACTTTTCAGATCCCAGCGTGTACTGAGACTGGCAGATCTCCTGG
>VZQC01015303.1:170115-259424 GCA_009823505.1 Rhizomys pruinosus | reverse complement strand
AAATCCATCAGGCCTTCAGCAACAAATTGGGACTACTGAGACAACCAACCTTGCAGACTGAGCAGCAGTTCCCTGGATTCTTTGTGCGGTCCCAGTGTGGTTGGCAGCTACGTGGTTTGGACGCCGTTTTTGTTTTTGTTTTTTTTTTTTTTTTTTTTTTTTTTTTTTTTTTTTTTTTTTTTTTTTTTGTTTTTGAAAAAAAAAAAAAAAAAAAAAAAAAAATTTTTGTTTTTTTTTTTTTTTTTTTTTTGTGAAAAAACTCTGTCATGTTGAGCAAATCAAATAAATTGTAATAGCTATATATTCATACTTTGCTTGCTGTTTCTTTAGAGAACCCTAAATAATAAATTTTGGTACCCAGAGTATATTCTAACAAGAAAAAGAATGAAAAGGATGATTTTCTTTAGTGGGCTTGGTATCCTCTGGAGTCCAGCTCTCCAACGCATGAAGCTTGCGTTACTGAAGGCTTTCCTGGTGGCATGAAGAGGAATGATAATCCTTGGAGCAGGCTATTTATGTAATTATGAAGATAGACCCATTTAATCTCCCTAGCTCAACCCTTTGTGAGAAGCAAGAGTAATTTAGGTTACTCTATATATAAATGTTCCTAGAAGATGAAGGAAAAAAAGAAAATAATTGTTGCCTTGTTGCTCCTAGCAATCTGGATAAACTGATAGAGGAAAACAAGGAACTCAGTATTAAAAATGAACCAGCTCCAGGATTCAACAAAGTTTAAAGGTTTCCAAAGTGTGCTCTGGAACAGAATCTTCTCTCCAGCAGCCAAAGAGCTAAGAGCAGCAGAAAATCAAGCTGGACGCCCTTTATTAGACATTTGGCTGATTTACAAGCGCAAATTTATTCCCAGCCAGAAGAGTGTTGCATCTAAAGTGAGAGCACTGGTGTGGAAGGGTGTAACCCTGAAACTTTGGGATGGAGATGTGTGGAGAGAACCAGATGGATGAGGATTTTGAACACCTTGGATCCTGAGGGATTTTCTTTATCTGGTGAATTAACCTCTCCACCCTCAGCATGAGAATCCACATCCCTGCAGATCCCTTCCTCCCCACCTTGCCTGAGGAAACTAAATAACCCCCCTCCCGAGTGGGAGCTAATTCCCTCAGGCCTCAACTAATTGTTGCCCGTCTAGACCTATAACCGGTTGAAGTCTAAGCAAGCCCTCAAGGTGAGATAGAAAGAGTGGCCACAAAGGAAGGTGCAGCTAACCACTAAAGAAATTAATGAGTTTGCTGATTCAATTCCAGCAGAAGCCTAAGGAATATGTGTGGGAAGGATTTTTAAGGTGTGGGATAATGGTAGAAGGAATATAAAATTGGTTCATACTGAGTTTATCGATAATGAGCCCACTGAGTAGAGATTTAGGTTTATAACATGGAACTCAGCAGTTAAAAAAGAAAAGGGTTAAAGAAGAATTTATTTGAATGGGTCGGCTGAGGTTAAAAATGTTATTTAAAAAATGGCCTACATAACAGCTGATTAGAGGATGCCTGATATTCCTTGGCTTAGTATTGATGAAGGGATTGTGAGGGTCTAGGCAATGGGCATGCTCAGTGGATTCGAATTTAAAACACATTCTCCACAGGTAGAGGACACAGAGGACGTGCCATCACTGAATTTATAAAGATGGAAAGTACTGAGAAGAGACCACAACATTTGAAGTAGCTTTGTTTTTGCTCTATTTCTTATGCCAGCTCTTACAGTAGAAGTTGTTGCTTGCTTGCTTGCATAAATTCAATATGAACATGTAATAGGTTTTAACAGGACCTCAGGGTAGCCATCAGTGGCAGCACTGAATTCGCCAAGACGCAGATGAGGTAGTTTCCGATGAGATTATATACAATTGGGTGGCAAAGGCAAAACAAGCCTATATGCATGACCTGAAATGGATCTTTTGAACTGGCTAATTAATCACAGGTGTTTCACAGGACAAATACATAAGAAGCCTACTAAGTGTTTATTTGATCTGTATAAGCAAAAAGTCTAGACAAATGACAGAAGTCTAACATTGATTTAGTCAGTAGCGAATCCCGCTCAGTCTAACCAGTTTCCAGATTGAGAAAGTTCACAGACCCAGAACCCTTGAATGAAGGGGTGGCTAGGTTCCAATGAGGAAGGACCTTGTCGCAATACCAAAGAGTTTATGCTGTTTGCCTTTCTCCTGTCTGTTCTCCAGAGGGACCTGAGGCCTTTAACTAGGGTAACTGTACACTGTGGGGAAAGGAAATAATCAGACCTTTCAAGGCCTATTGGATATACTGGTTCTGAGTGTGAAACTGATCCCAGGAGACCCTAAAAAGCATTGTGGCCCTCAAAAAGGTAGGGGCCTATGGATGTCAGGTAATAAATGGGAGTTTTGGTTGTTGGCTGAAGTCCGACTCACGGTGGGCCCAGTGGGTCCAAGAACGCATCCTGTGGTTATTGCCCCAGTCCCAGAATGTATAATTGGATAGATATAATTAGAAACTCTCAGAATCCCCACATTGGTTCAATGACCTGTGGAGTGAGGGTTATTAGGGGTTGGAAAGGCTAAAGGAAACCATTGTGTTGCCTCTAAACCAGGAAATAGTGAACCAAAAACAAAAATGGCTGGACATCATGCTGAGTGAAGTAACACGTCCCAATTACACATTCCCAGAAAAACAAATACGATGGAATCCCCTTTATCTGTGGGATGCTAGTGCCAATTACCGTTGTAAGTATTTCTTGTGTGGTGCCCCCTGAGCTTTTGTACAAAGTAGTTGGGGGCCATAGGCATAGTTTGAGAAAAACAACAACACAACAACAACAACAACAACAACAAACAAACGAAAGATGCATCAAAGAACGATTGAAAAACAGTGAACTTCTGCTAAAAAAAGTCAACTTTCTCATGGAGAGTATTAGAGAAATGACATGTAAAATAAAGAGATGAAAAGCATGTTTGGCCAATGGCTGAGCTCTTGCCGGTGGGACATGGGAGGGGACATGGTCTAGATGTTGTTAAAAAATAAAAATAAATTTATGTGGAAAAAAAAGAAACAAAACAAACAGTATCGTATCCCTGGAGGGATTCAAAGATTAGTGCCACCATCAAGGATTTGAAAGATGCAGGGGTGGTGATTCCTACCACATCTCCAATGTACCAAAGTCTCCAATTTGGCCCGTGCAAAAGACAGATGGATCAGGAGAAGACAGTTTGACTATCGAAAACTCAACCAGTAGTGACACCAATGCAGCCCTGTACTCAGATGTGTGTCCTTACTTAGGCAGATTAATACTGTCTCCTGATACTGTATAGCAGCTTATTGATCTGGCCAATGTTTTCTTCTCACTACCAGGTTCAATAAGGACCACCAGAAGCATTTCTTTCAGCTGGCAAGGCAGGGGGGGGCAAAAAAAAAAAAGGCCATCTCTCCAGCCCCGTGTTGTTCCCTTTTGAATGTGCAACTGAGATATGTGTTAAGTGTTGTCATATTTAGGATATTAGATACTGAAGGACTAAGTTCTTCCCAAGGACATTACCACCTACTCTAAGATATAATTCTTTGCTATTGCACATGAGATACTTATAACATGTTAGGTGGAATTATGACCCTGCCATTGTTTGCAATTGACATTAAAGCATAACATAAGGAGAGGCTATTTATTGGGTGTCAAAGGGTGGACTTGTGATGGTTAATCCTCGGTGTCAACTTGACTGGACTAAGGAACAAATAAGAGAAAAAGGGTCTTCTGATTGGACCACCTCAACCCGGATGGCCCACCCCAAATGTGGGCATTACCTTCTGCTGGCAGACAGTATTTAAGGCCATGGCAGAGGGAGCTGGTCCCTTTTCTCCTGCGGCTTGCCTCTCTCATCTGGTGAGTTTGTCTTGCTGCTGTGATCAGCCTTTCGGATCCCAGCGTGTACTGAGACCGGCAGATCTCTTGGAATCTATTTGGGCCTTCAGCACTAGATTGGGACTACTGAGACATCCAGCCTTGTGGACTGAGCAGTTCCCTGGATTCTCGGCCTTTCCAGTGTGGTGCAGCTACTGTTGGACTCCTTGAACTCTGTCATGTGAGCAAATCAATAAATTGTATATAGCTATATATTCGTCCTGTTGCTTCTGTTTCTTTAGAGAACCCTGACTAATACACTTGCTGAGCCATCTCACTGGCTCTAGATCTAAGTTTTGTTTTGTTTTTCAAGACAGGCCTAGGGGTATTTCAGGAGTCTGTGTTAAGAAGTTAACACTAAATTATTTTCACTATCCCCCCAGTCTTTATCTTTATTTTTCTCCTAAAACATTAGATTACTTTAGGTTGATTGTCCCCATTTTGCCACACTTGAAAAACCGCAGGAGGTTGACAGGGGTAGAGTCAGTGGTAGGGCCGTTGCTTAGCATGCTGGAGGCCTGAAGCACTTGATGCTACCACCACCAACAACAAAAAAGAAAACAGAAGGTCCCTGCTTGATGTTATCTTCATACCTGTTATGTAAGTGAAGTTCCGGCTTAGTTTGCAAGCTTTCTCAGAGCTTAAGTGGCCAGGACTCCTGCTTGGCAATCTGATAATCACATACAGATCACATACAGATTATGGTTTCTTGTACATTTTGGTAACAGTTCCTTCAAAACTCACGAATAGTTTCTCTGTAGATCTCATGCCCTTTGTTTAATCAGACACATCTAGAACATTCGTGACATTCGCGGCACTTGTTCTAATATCTCCAGTCAGCAGGCTTCCACACTGAATTTAGGAGGTGAAATTACCATAAAAATTTCAATTTGCTTTTCCTTTTTCCCTTTCATTTTATAGCACAAATCTAGACCAACAGGGTTCAGTGGCCTGTAGCTAGAATTCTGTAATCCCAGTGCATGAGACATAGACAGGAGAGTTGAGTGTTTGAGGCCAGCTAAGACCATATAGGTTGAGACTTTCCCATAATACATAAGAAGACCCCACCTCCCTATGATCTCCCCCCTAAAAAAAAAAAGGAATGAAAAAGGTAGTTTCCATAGATTTCTGACCTCCTACTCCTTTGTTTGAAGGCCTTACTGTCTTTTTGCTGCCCAATTTCTGCTTTATACCTTCCCTTCAGACTTGATATTGCTCTCCCTTTCTCCCAGTTGGTCAACATTTACATTTTAAAAGGAAGTTAAGGAGCTGGGGAGATAGGGGAGTATGGTGGGAGATGGCTCAGTAGAAACAAAGACTAGCTGAGTTGGCAAGCTCCAGGTTCAGTAAGAGAAGAGGTTGAGGAGGACACCAACATCAGCATCTAGCTTCCAGATGCACATGCACACATGTGTATGTGCACCTACATACATGCACACACATGCACATACACCATACATGTACACATGAAAAAATAAAAAGAAATAGCTAGACACGGAGATGCATGCCTTTAATCAATCCTAGCACTCAGGAGGCAGAGGCAGAGACAGGTGGATCTCTGTGAGTTCAAGGCTTGCCTGGGATATATATATATATATATATTTTTTTTTTTCCCCAGGGCAGCTGGGACTGTAGGAAGACCCTGTCTCAAACAAACAAATACCCCATAAACAAATAAAAAACAACATTGAAAAAAGAAAAGTTAGCTGGGCGTGGTGGTGCACGCCTTTAATCCTAGCACTTGGGAGGCAGAGGCAGGTGGATCTCTGTGAGTTCAAGGCCAGCCTGCTCTACAGAGTGAGTTCCAGCACAGCTGGGGCTNAAAAAAAAAAAAAAAAAAAAAAAGTTAAAAAGAGGCATTTGTAGCATAAAGGTAGTTTTTGTTTTTTAATCATTAATGGTCCTTAGTGGTCATTAGTGGTCATTACAGATCTTTTGTTTCTTCCTGGCAAATACTTTCCTTGGGCTTCTAGTAATGTTTAAGTACTAGCCTGGAGTCTCAGTTAATTTTTGCTCATATGGTCCCTTTGTAATGTTTCTTTTGTTGTTATTGTTTCCAGTTTACTGTTATGGGTTAAGTCACAGTTCCCTTTTAAAGTTGAGTAAGTCTATAATCTTTTTTTTTTTTTTTAGAGTTTTCTGCCAGAATGTGGAACTAGGCTGTGTTGTAACTACTATTGCATTGTAGACCTATGAAAATATTTTCTGTATAAATTTTTATTTGACACTCAAAGCCAAGTCTACAATATTCCCCTTAGTGAATTCTGAGGAGCAGTCACTCGTCTGATGTCCACACAGGCCTCCTGCCGGATTAGACTGTGTTTCATCAATGAAAGGAGGCCTGCTGTTTTTCTCCCTGCATGGCTTGTGGTTTCCTTACTTTCTTTTAACATTTTCAGTTTTGTGTCATAGAGTTTGGACTTTCTCTTGCCACAGACCGCTGATTTAACTGTGAAATTTCAGGGTTGCTGCTGCATTTGATTCTTGCCGTGCATCTTTGGCCGATGCCCTTCATTCTCTTCCATTTCCATAACCCTGCAGCTCTTGGTCTGTTGTTGGCTGGTGATTTCTATGAACATCTCTCACTTTCCAACTCCACCCGCCCTTTTCCATTTTGTGGGTTTCTAAGCACAAGGTATTATTGTGGGGGCTTCTCTTTCTGTAACTCTCTTAGTTGTCAAATTCAGTGGTGACTCATTTTCCTTTCTCCCCACCACCATCCTGCTAAGACTTGTGTCGACTCACACTGATCGTACTTATCCTAATATTTATTGAAGGCAACTTTAGCTTTTTATTGTAAGAATCCCCCGCTCATTCAGTTTGGGTTAAGCCTGTCCCATCTCTGCAAATTCTGGTTCCCCAGAAAAAAAGGACTATTAAATAATTGTCAGGAACTTCTACTGCCCAAGACAGAATTTTCTCTCGTTTTTTGTAAACACCGTTGTGGTTAGCACAGAGGGATTCTCCTGCACAGGGACCCAGGCTCCTACAGACTTACTTTGCCATCAGCAGTATGTGTTTTTTTTTTTTTTTTTAAGCCTAATTTAAAATTTTTTCTTTGATGAACCAATGACTATATTAGGATTACTTATAGAAGTATGGGGCTCCTCACAGGAGCACCGATGATTCAAAGGTAGCCACATCACCCAAACGCCACCCGCATGGGTGACAACTGATGATGGCTGGAACTTTTGGAGCACTTTGCAGTATTTGCAGGCAGCTCAACAGGTTGGATTCCTTAAGTCGTCCGTAGTAGTCATTAGTGCTTACATAACCTGGTCAAGGAGAGGAACCGTGTACATCTGGTGAGTTTCAGGGACTTCCTGAGACTGTGAGTTGTTTACTTCCAGTTCTAAGGAAATCTCCCTTTGTAACGTCTTGAGTCTTAAGGAGCTTCCCTCTGGGATGGAAGGCTTCAAGTGGAAGGAAACGTTAAGCTTTATTTTTTGAGACAGGGTTTCGTGCAGCCCAGGCTAACCTCTCTAACTCACTATATAGCCTGGGATAACCTTGAACTTCTGCTCCTCCTACCATACTCAGTTTATGCTGTGCTAGGGGATCAGTCCCGTGGCTTTGTGCATGCTAAGCCAGCACCCTATGTGCTGCATTCCCAGTCCCTCGCTCTGTTTTTTGAGACAAGACTAGCAATATCCAGCCCAGGCTGGCCTCACATTCATTACCCTCCTGCCTCAGCCACCTGAATACTTGATGATAGGCCTATCCCCATGCTGGGTAAAAGTAGACTTTTTTTTTTGTTTTTTGATTTTTTTTTTTTAGACAGGGTCTCCCTTTAGCCCCAGCTGGCCTGGAGCTTGCTCTGTAGACCAGGCTGGCCTTGAACTCACAGAGATCTGCCTGCCGCTGCCTCCCAAGTGCTGGCACTAGAGGTATGTGCCATCATGCCTGGCCTAAGAGGGTTTTTAGCTGCCATGTGGATGCTGGGAATCAAACCTGGGTCCTCTGCAAGAGCAGTCAGTGCTTTTAACCGCTGAGCCATCTCTCTAGGCCCCACACCTGGTTTTTGTAGATTTTACTTAGTGATCTGAGGTGGTAATCTCAGCCATCATGTGTATATTTCAGTGAGCAGGAGGGGAAGAATTCTGGAACAGGTCACCCTCCCTGAATTGTACACACCACTCCCCCTTCCATCCATTGACTTCATCGTGAGGTACACCTCAGTACAATGAAGGCTGAGGAACAGATTCTTCTATTTTTAGCAGCCTTGATGTCCCCAACATTTAAAGATTCCATCAGTGAACAGGAGAGAAGACGAGATATCAGAGAGAGGTCAGAAATCTTGGAGACCTCAATTCCAACTAACTTCCCAACATCCTCCTTCTCTCACTGTGTCTATGCATCCAAATTTGGTCAACTATTTAATCCTACAATCTTACAGTCTTGGCTTTGGAAATACAATGCTAGATATACTGAACATAGTTCTTTGAATGAAGACCTCGCCTGTGTTCCCATTGGTTCAGAGCCATCTTTGTCCTGACAGCAAGTGCTGTGCATTTTAGTAAACAGGAAGCTCAGACATCTGAAGAAGGATTGTACCGTTGATGTAACCGAATGCTAAAGTTTCTCTACCAAGCATTTGAGTTGCTAATCACCCTAAATCTGAGTTGCTAATCTCTAAATTTGAAGTCTCCAAGTTACTTTGAAACACTATGACTTTCTCCTGCACCCTGTGTTCGTGGACTCTTCTTCCTCTCCTCCTGGTGGATGTTCATGTATTTTTTTTTATTAATTTTATTTATTTCTGTATGTGTATGAATGTACTGTCTGCATGCAAGTTTGTGCACCTGTGTCGTGCAATGCCGCGGAGGTCAGAAGAGGGTGTCGGATTCCCCTGGAACTGGAGTTCTCCTGGAATTGGAGTTTCAGACGGTTCTCGGCCGCCATGTGGGTGCTGGGGATCGAACCCGGGTTCTCTGTAAGAGCGGTCGGCGCTCTTAACCGCTAGGCCATCTCTCCAGCTCCTCATGTTTACATTTACTTCACAACCAGACATTTCTCTTTTCCTGAAGTCTTCATTCTTTGCTTTTCATGAAGTTTCTAAGGCATCTTTCTTGGGGAGGGGGGGTTCCTTCTGTACTCTGCGTTGTGTATCTACCTCTCTTTGGATCTTGGTATTGAACTTCTTCCTATTGGCTACAGAAGTCACTGGAGGAAAAGAAAAGGAAGCCTCAAGTGGAAGAGTCATGTGACACTTCAAAGCTCAGTTAGCTCTTAAGCCAGCTTCACTTACTCAAGAGTAGTTTTGCGCCTGAGCTCTGACTGCCTCCCCTAATAAAATATGTTCAGATTACATGTAGCACTGCTCTTCTGTTCTGTTTAAAATGAAGACATGGCCTGGCAACTGTATAATATTTTCGTGTGTATGTTCCACCCCCCAAACCTTGTAAATTTTAACGTTATACGAAATGAAAGCCAACAAGAATATGAACCTTAATTTTAACCATGTGGCTTAGAATTATAAATTAAAAAGAAATATTCCACGGATGACTAACTCAGTGATAAATGCTACAAAATTAAATCTGAAAACAGCACATCATGTACTTCATAACTTTTTCTGGTCTTCAGTGCCACCACGGCCATCGTTGTTCTTGTGGTTTTCATTCATATCTTCCTCTCTTCCACTCTTTGTGTTCAGTCATTCATAAGCCACTTTGCTTCATCTGCAGTCTCTTGGACTTGTCCCTGGGTCTCATTTTCAGCTGTCAATTCTCAGAGCCAAGTCTCTCTCATATCCCATATAAGTTACTGCAACAGCCTCTTCACCAGCCTCCTCACTTTCAATTTAGCCCTCAGACCCCTGCCAGATCCGTCATCGCTTCCATCATCCCTCTCCCCCGGTTAAGACCCTGCATTATGTCCTGATTTCTGATTATTTCAAATCTGGACCCCTTAGCCTGTGCATTGGAAACTTGATCCCCCTCACGGTGCTGAGAGGCAGGGCCACATGGGAAGTGTTTGGGCCGTGGGGATACTGCTTCCACACACGGACCAGTGACGCCATGGTGGAAATGGGCCCACCGCTGTAGGAGTGGCTCCACCCCCTCTCGCTGGCTCTCTCATTCTCCCTTTGCTTTCCTGCCATGAAGTAATGCAGAACAAAGCCTTGCTGGATTCCAAATTCTTCATCTTCGACTTCCCAGTCTCCAGAACTGTGAGCCAATACATTTCAGTTCATTATAAATCACCCCATCTGTGATATTCTGTTACAGCAGCATAAAACGGGATAAGACAGCCTGGTAATGATGTTTTTTTTCCCAATAGATCATGCTTTTCAACTTTCACAGAGCACTCCATGGCACAAGATCCCGTCAGTCAGTTCTCTTTCTGTTCTATTCATCGTGCCTTTCAATATGGTCGGTATCTACTTGCCAGGTGTTCCCATCGTCACGTGGTGCCCTCCCCTGGAGAGCCGCCGCTCCTCTTCTCCAGCCACAGGATGCCTTTTCTTTGGTGGTTGAGGACTTCTGCTTTCTGCTGTCATTGTGTTATATGTAAAATTTTGTTACATGTAATATTTTTTACTATGATCTATATTTCCAAAAGCCCTTTAAGTTGGCCGAGGATTACTTTGTGACTGTCACTACATTCTACTTGTGTACGCGGTCTGTCCTCAAGCATTGTTTTAGCTGCTGTCTGTTCCTCAATGTGTCTGTCTGGATGTCAGTTGGTATTTAATTTTTCCTGAAACAAATCAGTGAAATGAAAGCCGAAAGTCATTCAACACATTATTCCATAACTTTTGCTTTCTTTTTCTATCTCCCTCTCCCTCTCTCTCTCTTTCTTCTGACAGAATTTCATGTAGCTCGGACTGGCTACAAACTCGCGATGTAGTCGAGGGTTCCTCTAGATCCTGAGCCTCCACCTCCCAAGTGCCTGGGATTGCAAGCCTATGCCACAACATCTGACAATTTCCCACAGTTCTCATTAGATTGAGATTGGCACTTAAGTTTTTTTTCTATTTTTTAATTAATTAATTAATTAATTGGGGAGTTTCTCCATGTCTTTGGGGGATTATTTTAATTAAGTTCATTGATGTGGCAACCCCCTGTCAGTGGCACCATTCCATAGGCAGGGGCCCCTGAACTGTTAGGGGCGAAATTGAGATGAGCATAGGCATGTAAGCAACTCATCGTGCTCTCGTTCATTTCCCTCTGCTCTTGACCATGGGTGTGACGTGGCCGGCTACTTCAGGCTCCTGCTGCAGTGACGGACTATAATCTGGACTCTGAGCTGGAATAACCCTTTCTCTCCTAGGTTAGTTTTTGTCAGGACATGTTATCACAGCAATAGAAATGAAATGAAGATAGGCCTGATACAACATAGGCAGAAAGGATGTGGAACCCCAAATCACTGGGAGACTATTATTCCTATACCTTTACTGAACAGTTAAATGAAAGTAAAATATACTTTTATTGATTTAGGCCTCTGAATTTTTGTTTGTTTGTTTGTTTTTTTGAGACAGGGTCTCCCTTTAGTCCCAGCTGGCCTGGAGCTCACTATGTAGACCAGGCTGGCTTTGAACTCACAGAGATCCACCTGCCTCTGCCTCCAGAGTGCTGGGATTAAAGGTGTGCGCCACCATACCCGGGGGCACTAAAGACAGTTCTTAGCTGCCATATGGGTGCTGGGAATCGAACCTGGGTCCTCTGCAAGAACAGTCAGTGCTCTTAACCTCTGAGCCATCTCTCTAGCCCCTAGGCCTCTGAAGTTTTAGTTATACTTGCTACCAATTAGCTTGGCTATTTACAGTTCATATGATTTATAATAGTTTTACTAGAAACAGTCAAATTCCTTTTTTAACCTACAAAATTTGATCCAATTTAATAAATAGTTGTTGGATATCCACCAGTGTTCAAGCAGAAATCATAATGAATAAATTGCCAATAGTTATCTAGTGTATTTGGGTGTTTGCTTAAACCAGGTCAAAGCTGGATGGGTTTGAGTTTAGATGAAAAGATTTTTCAGATGAATTAAGTACAAAGAGTAGGGGAAAGAAGAATAAAGATGTACTAATTAATCAAAGAAATATTGATTTAATACCTCTTATTGCCTGGTACTCTTCTGGGTTCTGGAGCTAGAACAGTGATAAAACATTCAAGGCTTTGCTGTCTGAAGCCTTCTGTAATGGGAGACAGATGATAAATAAGCAACATATTGTGTCAGGTGGCAATAAGGATTATTTCCTTACTTATTGTAAGAAAAAATGTTTTGAGGGGAGAAAGAGAGACATGGTGACAAGACTTAGGCAAGACAATCCGAGAGTCCTCTTTGATGGGGGTGGTATTTCAACAAGGAGATGAGGAAATAAATTATCCTGAAATTGGGGGTCAGGGCACCCCAGGAAGAGGAAACAGCGAATGCAGAGGCAGGAAGTGGAAGCACGCGTATGTGGCGTGCTGAGGTGCAGGGTGGTGGTGGAGAAGCAGGGCGTAGGCATGTTTGCGAGTGGAGGGGTTGAGAGAGGAAGTGGGAGGGGATGAGGTCAGGCAGGAGTAGGTGAGTGGGCAAAGTACAGACTAGGAGGAGGATTCAGATAAAAAAATACTTTATTATTTTTTCAGGGCTGGAGAGATGGCTTAGTGGTTAAGAGCACCAACTACTCTTGCAGAGGACCCGGGTTTGATTCCCAGCACCCACATGGTGGCTAAGAACCATCTTTAACTCCAGTTCCAGGGGAATCTGACGCCCTCTTCTGACCTCCGAGGCATTGCACAACATGGGTGCACCAACCTACATGCAGATAGTACATTCATACACATACAAAAAAAATACTTTATTTTTAATTTTATGTGTATGAGTGTATTGCCTGCATGTGTGAATGTATCCATGTCATGCAATGGCCTCAGAGGTCAGAAGAGGGCGTCGGATCCCCTGGAACTGGACAGACAGTTATTAGCTGCCAGGTGGTTGCTGGGAGCTGAACCTGGGTCCTCTGCAAGAGCAGTCAGTGCCCTTAACTGGGCGAGCCATCTCTCCAGCCCCCAGGATTCAGATTTTATTTGGAGGTGGGAGGCTCTTGGAAAAGTTTGAATAGAGGGTCAAAAGGCAAAAAGCCAGCAAGAAGGTGACCATCTTGCTACGACAGGATGGTTTTGTTTTAGACACTAGTCGGATATTGATATCACTAAGAATCAGAAGACAAGAGGAAGACAAGGACAGAGAAACCCGAGTTCTGTTGAGGATGGATTAAGTGTGAAGTGTCTATTAGACATCCCATTAGGGAGATCAAGTAAATATTGGATCTTTGAATTCAGAACTGGGGGGAGAGGGAAGGACCAGAGATATAAATTTGGAGCTGCGACTGAGATTTAGGCCAAGTGGGATGGCTCAGGGTAAAACACAGAGAAGAGAGAGGAGCTGCAGCCAACAGGATCTTCCTCTTTGACAAGGAGCACAGAGGGCACAGAGACAGCAGAAGGGTGGCTAGCAGGGTGGGGTGAAAATCAGACAAACCCAGGGCGACAGACGCCGAGGCCAGAAAGTGTATCAGTAGAGAGCTCACCTGTGTCACATGCTGTCGAGAATCCAGAAGGACGGGCCAGAGAAGTCACCACTGGGTTTGACATGAGCAGTCAGTCAGTGCTCAGTTTGATAAGACAGGCTTTTGAGGCCTGCTGAGGATGGATGCCATGGAAGAGTAAAGTGGAACAGGAAGAAGTGGATGAGGGAACCACCAAGTGCTCTTGTGGCACAGTGTCACACACATTTATACAGAATGATGGCTTAGTTTACTGTTTTTTCACATATACTTATATTTTATTTCATTTTAATTTTTGTGGTGTTGGGGATTGAGCTTATCCATGTGAATCAGGCACTCTATCAACTGAGCTACCAGCACATATACGTACATTTTAAAAGGAGAATCTGTCTTTCATGTCTAGTTAGCATATATTGAGTACCTGAAAAGAAATATTATTCCATAAGATCGTGTGTGTGTGTGTGTGTGTGTGTGTGTGTGTGTGTGTGTGTGATGTCTTGTCTTCAGATCCAGCAGGCTGGAAATCTTCCTGACAATCTGTTAGGCATCAGGGATTTTTATCTCCAGATGGGTGCCCCATTTTTCTTCTCGATAACCTCTTACTAATGAAGAGCCTGGGATGGGAGTTCCATTTACAAATGGTGAATCATTAGAAACAGATTTGTAGGCGGAGAAGGATCTTCAGCAGCACAGCCTCACTTCTGAGGCATGCAGTGGGTTTTCTGCACAAAGGGCCTGGGAGCAGCTCTGTCTGCAGGAAGGCAGCTCAATTACAGAGGTCCACTCCCACACCGAGGCTCTCACTACAAGTCTCTATCTGAAAGCCGAAGGGCAGAAGGACAAGTTCTCCATTTAAAGGTCGCCTCTGGAGCCTTGGCCTCACCTCTTTTCCCTCCCTCCTTCAACAGTGAGGAGACTAAAGAATGGCCTTGCTTTCTAGCCTCTAGCCGCTGAGCTGTCTGCCTTCCTGGCTGCTGTGCCCACTTCTGATCTTCCTGCTTTTCCTCAGTGGAGCCTGTCTTCAGAGTCTACTGTCCTTCCCTCTCAGGCCCAGTTTGGGAGTGGATCTACAGCTGCTCAGAGGCTGGGTGCAAGCCTTCCCGGTCACTGAAGAAGGCAGGCTAGGCTAGAGACTTCCAATGGGAAAGGTGGCTCAGGATCAGCCCCCACTGTAGAGTTTGTTACTAGACTCTGCTTCCCAAATGCTAGCCTGTCAGTTCTCCGTTCTTCCGTCTTCCTTCTCCATGTTCTTCATGTGACACAAAACCTTCCTTATCCCTTTCCCTCTGTCCTAGGCATTTTCTGTTGCTAATAACACAATACCAGAGACTGGTGAAATTATAAAGAAGAGGTTTACTGTGATTTACAGTTCTGGAGGTGCAAGACCGAGGGACTGCGTTTGGTGATGGCCTTTCTGTTGGCAGAGCCCGACTGCAAGAGGAGGCATATATATGTGAATCTTTTTACAATCCCAACAGGATTCAATCATGAAACCTCCACCCTAAAAAATGTTTTTAGGGCTAGGAAGGTGGCTCAGTGTGCGATGGTGAACAACAAGGAGACTATCTCAAACCAGGTAGAAGCAGGGGCTGCAGAGATGACTCAGTAGTTAAGAGCTTTGGCTGCTCTTACAGAGGACCTGGGTTTGAGTCTCAGCACCCACATGGAAGTTAACAACCATCTGTAACTCCAGTTCCAGGGGATCTGATGCCCTCTTTTGTTCTGTGAGGGTATTGCATGACATAGTGCACTTATGTACATGCAGGCAATACTCGTGTATATATATATATATATATATATATATGTATAAAATAAAAATGAGTATTTTTTTTAAAGGTGGAAGTCAAGGACTGATGCCGTGGGTTCTACACATGCAAGCACACATAACACACACACACACACACACACACACACACACCATACATACAAAAATAGAGAAGAAAAAAAAGATTGTGTTTAATCCTAGTTACAACCTAAAGACCTACCACAGTTAGATCTAAGTTCCCATTCTCTTAATACCTCACTGTTAGGATTAAACTCCACCATGAATATCAGTGGGGACAAACCACATTCAACTCATAGAAGCCAGGCCTGGAGGTATCTTCTTGTAATACCAGCTTTGGAGACAGAGACAGGAGGATTGCTAGCTTGAGGTCAATGTGGGATACTTTGTCTCAAAGAAGGAAGAAATAGGAGAGAAAGAAAGAATGAAAGAAGGAAAAAAAGAAGGAAGGAAGGAAGGAAGGAAGGAAGGAAGGAAGGAAGAAATCTCAGTGATAGTGCCACCTTACAACAGAATAGCTGCCAAACTTCAGTTTGGAACTTCAGTTTTGAGAACTCTTTTCATGTGTTTGGCTGCATCTACACGCCACTAGTAAATATCTGCTGAAAATTTCCTTTAAAAATATTTATCACTTCACTCAAATATTTATTTAGGGAAAGATTTGTTATTATGAAAATAAAAGTCTGCTCAAATAAAATATAAATGAAAAAAACCCTCACAAAATTTAAAACCCCCAAAACAAAACAAAAATATGCATAGCATCAAAATTCCTGTTGTATATTTGTTTACCAGAGACTGTACATATGCCTTAATTTTTATTTTTTTATGTGTATGAGTGTACCGCCTGCATTTATATAAGCACACCCATGCCGTGTGCAGTGCCTACAGAGGTCAGAAGGTGCGGGATCCCTTGGAACTGGAGCTGTAGACAGTTGTCTGTAGCTCCAGTTCCAAGGGATCTCGCACCTTGTGGGTGCTGGGAATCGAACCCAGGTCCTCTCCAAGAGCAGTTGGTGCTCTTAGCCACTGAGCCATCTCTCTAGCCCCGCATTCCTTCATTATTTTTTTAAAAGATTTTCAAATGTTAGAGGTGTATTGAAGACACACTAATATCAAACCGACACTGAAGGATTCAGAGGGAGGGCTTTCTGTACCGCATAGTGACTGTGCCAGCAGTCACTGAGTGTGTACAGAGACTGTGCCAGCAGCCACTGAGTGTGTACAGGGACTGTGCCAGCAGCCACTGAGTGTGTACAGGGACTGTGCCAGCAGCCACTGAGTGTGTACAGGGACTGTGCCAGCAGCCACCAAGTGTATGTGTGAAAGTGGTTAAAATGGCAAGTTATATGCTACATGGATTGTATTTTGAGTTAGTGTTAATATACCACAGTGCTTCTTACCACATCTACTCCTTTCTTTTTGCAAACATTACCTAAATCAAAAGAAGTCATGTGTATAAGGCTGAGATACTCATGGTTGCATCTCAGACTTTCGCTAGCACAAGACCCCAGCTACCATGGTTTTGATGTGGTCTGTCTCCCAAAGACTGTCCTGCTGGTGGCCTGGTACCCAGTGTGGTAACATCTAAGTGCTAGCCAATCATCCCTCCTAGGATGTGTGGCCTATGGGGAGGTTCTTCAGCTCATCAGCAGCACGACATAGGAAGGGACTGGGAGGCCCTGCCTCTGTCTCCTGTTTGTTTGTGGCGTGTGCTTTCATCATGCACCCTGGGAGCCTCACCAGAGCAGTCACCATACTGGGGGGCGGGGGGGACATCAGCCTTCAAAACTATGAGTTAGATAATCCTTTTTCCTATATAGAGTTAGCTTGCCTCCAGTATTTTGTTATAATAAAGAAAAATGGGGCTGGAGAGATGGCTCAGTGGTTAAGAGCAGCGACTGCTCTTGTAGAGGACCAGGGTTCAATTCCTTGCACCCATATGGTGGCTAAGAACCATCTTTAAGCTGGGTGTGGTTGGCACACACCTTTAATCCTAGCACTGGGGAGGCAGATGCAGGTGGATCTCTGTGAGTTCAAGGCCAGCCTTGTCTACAGACATGAGTTCTAGTCCAGCTGGGGCTATAGGAAGACCCTGTCTCAAAAAGAAAAAAAAAAAAAAAAAAGGACTAATGTTCTAGCTCAGTAGTCCAAAGCAGTGTTACGCTGCCTTCACCTGAAATTTTGAACAACGTAGAATAAGATATAGAGGCGACAGCAGCACTTTCAGAAACTTTTGTCCTTTCCACTTTAGAAACTTATAGCATATTTGAACTGGAATAATTTACTTTGCTTCTCAGAACTTAAATTTCTTTACATAAAAGAAAGATGAGAGTACCTATTATATATAGTGTTGGGAGAATTTTGTGAGGAAAATAATTTACCACCCTGGAAAAGTTCTACAAAATACATGTTAATTTTCTTCTCCCACATCTCTAAACTGCTGCTCTCATTTGGAGAATATTAAGAAGGGAATTTTCTAGTAACGCTTGGTGAGTGATTTGGTGCTGATATGATTTGCTAGAGAGTCTTATAATCCCAAAGTGAAATAATATAGGGACCCTGAGAAATTATTACTATTGGGCCAATATCATAAATAGTAAGTGAAGAGGAGGAGGAAGAGGAAAGGAAGGGATGAGAAGGAGGGAGGGAGAGGAAGAAAGAAAGGAGGAGGAAGAGGAGGAGGAGGAGAAGGAGGGGAAGGAGAAGAAGAGGAGGAAGGGGAGGAAAGGGGGAAGGAGGGGGAAGAGAGGGAGAGAGGACAATGAGGGGAGGAAGAGTAGGGGAAGGAGGGAAGGAGAGGAAGGTGAAGGGGAGGGAGAGAGGGAAAGGATGGGGAGGAGTAGGAAGAGGAGGACATAGGTTCTCGCAAGCTCCATTTTCAAAATCATTGGTGGCTGAAGCAGAACTCATTATTTGTGTTGAGACACATTAAGGAATTCTTTGCACCCATGTTTGGTTTTTGTTGAACTTTCTCTCGCACAGTTCCATATCCTGGGGTTTGGCCAACTTGGTTTAATTAATTAATCTTCGAGTAAAAGCAAAGCCTATTTAGAACATTTATGGGATTTCCTCATGAAACGTCATCACTTCTGGGTCACCAGCATTTCCCTGGTTTTGGTCATCATTATTTGTATTGTTGTGCTTGGCAGTGATCCCGGAAATACAATTTACTTTATGCTAAAACCATGTCGAAGGAGAAACTGACTCCACTGCAGAGTGGAGTGTGGCATCCACTGTGTTCTCAGTTTTGGAGATACATCAAACTAGAAATGAAATGATGTATTCTTTCAAACTTTAGAATTTAAGTCTGGGAGGTAGGGAACTTTCAATGCTAGAAATGCTTTTCAAAACCAACCCTTTCTTAAAAGATAAATAGAACTAGATTTTCTGTGTCACTAAGAGAGTTTGTTTTGCATTTATTTATTTATTTATTTATTTATTTATTTATTTATTTAGAGACAAAGTCTCACTGGTCTCAGTATGTAGCTCCAACTGGTTTGGAATTCACTATGTAGACCAGGCTGGCCTGGAACTCACAGAGATCTGCCTGCCTTTGCCTCCTAAATGCTGGGATTAAAGGCAAGCACACTGGGCCCTTTTTTTTTTTTATGCACTATGATGATAGGAAACAGAGTATTCTCATTAATAGACTCCTGTGGGATATGCAAATGTGAGGAGTGTGTGACTGTGGAGCTAAGGCTCTATTACTTAGTGCAGAAGTCGTGTGGAATGTCTTTTCTGAAGAACTTTAGGGCTCATTAAACATTTAGTTATAGCTGGGCATAGTGGTACATGCTTGTAATTATAGCTTGGAAGACTGAAGCAGGAGGATTGCTATAAGTTCAAGGCCAGCCATGGCTACATAGTGAGTTCAAGGACAGTCTGGGGTACATGATGAGACCCTGTCTCAACCCTCGCTCCCCCCGCCCCCGCACCACATAACAAAACACCCCAGACAAACAGCAAGTGTACTTACAATGCACTTCACCATTAGTTCATGAGATAGGCATGTTCCTGTGCCTGCTCCAAAGGAATAAAGTATCCAAAATAAAAGGTTGAGAATTAGGTGTCAGACAAATCAAAGATTGTAGAAGACCTTTTGGGGATTTTCAGCTGTGGTTTCAGCAAGTGAAAGTACCTGGGGAATGTCATACGAAAATCTTTCATTTTTGAGCTGACGAGATTGCTCGAGTGGGTGAAGGTGCTTGCTGCCAAGACTGATGAATTGAGTTTAATGCCTGGGATTCATATGATGGAAGAAAAAACTGACTCCTGCAAGTTGCCATCTGGCTGCTGACCATGGTATGTGTTCCCCACCCCAAATATATAAATAAATGTAATAAAACATTAAAAAAAGTTCACTCCTATTCTTTGAGCATCTAGGTATATGTACTGAAATGTAATCAAATATGTACATCCTAAAGCAATGATGTGGATGTGTCCGGGGCTTTGTGAAATGTCTTCAGTTCTGTGTTGTTGATCACTATTTCATGCTTAGTTTGTGTTCAAGCACTATCTCAGTATAGGTGGGCTTGTCATTAGTAACTACAGTGACTCCAAGTTTAGGCTTATCAATCAGGTGTAACCTCTGAATAACAATTATTCTCCAGAACAATGACCAATTATAGGAAGCCATAAAGCCTTTTTGAAAGCAATAAATAATTCTCAAATAACTTCTTTTAGGGTTCCCTGCTGTCCCATGAGCTACAGACACTGACCAGTGCAGTGAAACCCTTGGTTTACGTAAATGAATAATGGTGTTGACAGGTTTGGGGGTCACCTTGTTGATAGGTATGAAACAGTAGCTGAGTGTGAGTCCTGGGTCAGGGCCTCCTTCTTCCCAGGGTACAGGAAAGATCACATTCTCTTAGGTAAACACCACTCACTTTCTTTGAGTACAGAAAGCCTGTGCTCCGAGTAGATTTTAAGGCTCCTGATTATACTAAAGCCAAACGAAGCTGCCCAAAAGCAGCCTTTGCTTCCTCTTCCTTTGTTCCGGAAGCAGAGGGAAATAGCTCCAAAGTGCTATTGTTCCTTTTGAGGTTGTCTGTCCTGAGAGAAGACAGACCCCCACACAGAAATCAGCTTTGAGATCCTAATCCTTGCTCTTCAGGCCTGGAGGGAAGCACCGGCCCCCTCATCTGGGCGATGGCTTCATGGCTGCCTTTCTGATCCTGAGGAATCTGAGTCAGCCCTCTCTCTCCCCAGGCGTTCCTCAGAAGTGGCTGATTTCATTGCTCTCCTCTGCACCCTGTCTTCCTGTTCTGTTCTTCCGTGGCTTTCTATAGCTTTCTCTTCATTCTCAGGCATTTTCGGTACTCTTTGGCCAAGGCCCTGACAAACACATTTGCAGTGAAGTGTAAATGGCTGATAAAAGCTGTGTTTCTTCTCCCAAGAGTAATTTGTTTTGGAACAAGCATCTCATTTTTTCTAAGGCGGAATTTCAGGTCAGTAAGCCAGGTCAGGAGGGACTGGCGGTGAGGAATCTCACTGAGGGGCCCCGGAGGTGTGCTCCCGCGGTGTGCTCCCGAGGAGAGCGCCGTCCAAGGTAGCGGCTGGTAATGGGAAGCCCAAGCTGCTGGCCCTGGGAGGGGTCATTCCCAAGGCTGAGACTTTGGCCTCGCTCCATGAAATCCTGGGGCCCCCGGAGGAAAAGCTTGAGCAACAATCTTGCTTATCCCAGAGGAATGTTCAAGAACACTCCGAATATCACATTTGTGATAAACATTTCATTATTTTACTGTTTTCTTCAGCTGATTTGATCGACACCTCTTAGGTTTGAAGGATTCTTGAGCTTGCCCTTTGCAGACCTCAGCGAATCATCCAGAGTTCCCACGTAGAGGTTAGCTTCTGCTGACAGAACCCTTTTAGGCTCGTCATCCCTCAGCTTGTCTAAATCAGAAGTGTTTTCGATATTCAAGTGCTGACCTCTGGGTAAATGGAGAACTGTTATAGCATGGTGAAATTCCTCCAGCTTGGAGCGTACAGCCACGAACACATCACTGCAAAATGAGATCACCCAGGCTGATGTCAGGCCAGGCAGCACCCGCTCCCACCAAGGCCCCCTGTCCCCAGGATCTTGCTAACAGGATTCGTAAGTGAGGTGCGGCATCTCTCAAAACAAACCCCACCCCTCTGAATAAAGCCCATATAACTGGAAGCAGAACTTGCATTAATATTTTCTTCCAACAAAACAAGTTACAGAGAAATTAGTGTTGGCTTCTGTTTTATTCTAGTGAGTTGAAAATACAATTTGAATTTCATTTTGTATGTGTGTGTGTGTGTGTGTGTGTGTGTGTGTTGAAGAACAAGTCAGACCCTTGGTACAGTGAGTTGTATATTTGTCTATTTTCTTAACTAGACTGCATTCCTTTGGAACAATGGATAAATCTTTTATCTGTCTTTTTGTCTTGCAAGGACTTAACATTTAGAGGGTCCTTGTAAGAACACCATGAAGTGGCAAAATAAGTAAATGCTTATTTTTTTATTTTTATGTGTATGAATTGTAGGTCTGCTTGTAGGTCTGTGCACCCGTGTCATGCAATGCCTCGGAAGTCAAAAGAGGGCATCAGATTCCCCTGGAACTGCAGTTAAAGACAGTTCTCAGCCGCCATGTGGGTGCTGGGGATTGGACCTGGGTCCTCTGTAAGAGCAGTCGCAGCTCTTAACCGCTAGGCCATCTCTCCAGCCCAAAGATGCTTATTTTATTTTTAATTTTTTTAAATTTTTTATTTATTTCTGTATGTGTATGAATGTACTGTCTGCATGCAAGTCTGTGCACCCGTGTTGTGCAATGCCACGGAGGTCAGAAGAGGGTCTCGGATTCCCCTGGAACTGGAGTTCTCCTGGAATTGGAGCTTCAGACGGTTCTCGGCCGCCATATGGGTGCTGGGGATCGAACCCGGGTCCTCTGTAAGAGCGGTTGGCGCTCTTAACCACTAGGCCATCTCTCCAGTCCCAAGATGCTTATTTTTAACATGACTTTGATTTAGAAGTCTTTTTATTTCTAGGGTACTTTTTCTATAAATTGCTACACATTCTTTTTTTTTTTTTTAAGACATAGTGAGACCAGGCGTGGTGGCATACACCTTTAATCCCAGCACTCAGGAGGCAGAGGCAGGAAGATCTCTGTGAGTTCAAGGCCAGCCCAGTCTACAAAGTGAGCTCCAGGCCAGTTGGGACTAAAGGGAGACCCTGTCTCAAAAACAAAAAAAGACTTAGTGAGGGGAAAGAAATGTCAGTTTTTTCCTCCTTGTCCTCCTCGTCCTCTTCCTCCTCCTCCTCCTCCTCCTCCTCCTCCTCCTCCTCCTCCTCCTGTTCCTCCTCCTGTTCCTTCTCCTCCTTCGACAGGGTCTTCATGTAAACAGACTGACCCTAAATATCCTATGTAGCCAACAATGACCTAAAACTGATCTTATGGTCATGATAGTACTGCTTATATTACAACTTGGGGGAGTCGGAAGTAGTGAGCAAGGCTACTGACAAAGACCAAATATCAGCATCTCTCTCTCTCTCTCTCTCTCTCTCTCTCTCTCTCTCTCTCTTTTATTCTTTTCCTTTTGGTCCTTTTGAGACAAGGTCTCTCTGTAGTTCCAGCTGTCCTGAAACTCACTATGGACCAGGGTGGCCTTGAACTCCAGAGATCCACCTGCCTCTGCCTCCCAAGTGCTAGGATTAAAGGCATGTACCACCATGCCCGGCCTTCTGCACTTCTCTTTACACTTGTTCTTGGTATCTGCAGAGGGTTGGATTCTAAGACCTCCTGTGGATCCCCCAGTCTCTAGGTCTCCAGTCCCTGTGAAGTGACGTTGTACCTGCATCACTGCTGCTCATTCTTCTATATATGTAAATCACCTCTAGAAGGCTTGTAATACCTATTACAATGCAATAGTTATTACATTACTTAAGGACCATTTGAAGCAATTGGTAGACATTCAATACAGATAACATTTTAGACTCATGGTTGTTGGAATCTGCCATTGAGGAGCTCAAAGATAAGGAGAACCAATTATCTGTGAAGCAGCCAAAACAGGCAAATCAATGGAGATGAGAAACACATCAGTTGTTGCTCAAGACTGAAGGGGTCAAAAGAAACAGAGGCTGACTGCTAAAGGCCTGATGTCCTCCTCTGGTGGTCTCCTTTTGTGCATGCATGGGTCACATACCCGTGTGCATGCACCATGCACACACCACATCCACACACCAAATAAATAAATAAATAAATAAATAAATAAATAAACTAATTAAAAAAATGAGTCTCAGAATTTTAGACACATGATAAGAAAATCATTCACTGGGTTATGAAAGCAGAGTTGAAGTGGGAGGTGGGAGTGTTTGGGTGTGAAAAGAAAACTAAGGCCAATAGGGAGAAATAGAAGAAAGCCAAGAGGGGCCGGAGAGATGGCTCAGTGGTTAAGGGCACTGACTGCTCTTGCAGAGGACCAGGGTTCGACTCCCAGCACCCACATGGTGGCTAAGAACAGTCTCAGGCTGGGTGTGGTGGTGCATGCCTTTAATCCCAGGCAGAGGCAGGTGGATCTCTGTGAGTTCAAGGCCACCCTGGTCTACAGGCCAGCTGGGACTAAAAAGGAGACATTGTCTCAAAAAAAAGATAAAAAAAACAAAACAACAACAACAAACAAAAAACAAAGCCAAGGAACTCATGAGGCCACAGCCTAAGGGACCTCCGTGGCCAGGGTCTAACCTGCCTCCCACATGCAGGTGAAACCCTGACCTGGATCGCACACTGGGCTGTGGCAGAGATGAGGCCAGCTCGTCCATCACTGTGTGTTTTGGTCTTTTTGAGACAGGGTCTCCCTATAGCCCTAGCTGTCCTGGAACTCTGTAGACCAGGCTGGCCTTGAACTCACAAAGATCCGCCTGCCTCTGCCTCCCGAGTGCTAGGATTAAAGGTGTGTGCCACCACGCTCGGCTATCCTTTTTCTTTTTGAAACAGGGTCTCACTCTGGAGTCTAGGCTAGCCTGGACATCACTACATAGCCAAGGCTGGTCTCAAACTCAAGGCATTCTACCTTCCTCAGCCTCCTGTGAGCTACAACTGGCAGGTTGTGTTCCTAACTAAAATTGCTTTTCTTTTTTTTTTTTTATTAATTTTTATTTATTTCTGTATGGGTATGAATGTACTGTCTGCATGCAAGTTTGTGCACCCATGTCGTGCAATGCCGCGGAGGTCAGAAGAGGGTGTCAGATTCCCCTGGAACTGGAGTTCTCCTGGAATCGGAGTTTCAGACAGTTCTCAGCCGCCATGTGGGTGCTGGGGATCGAACCCGGGTCCTCTGTAAGAGCGGTCGGTGCTCTTAACCGCTAGGCCATCTCTCCAGCCCCCAAATTGCTTTTCTATAACATGGGCTTATAGGCAATCCTTTCCTTAAAGATTTTTTTTGAGGATTAAAAGAGATGACTTAGGTGTTCCAGTGTTGCAACCCAGATGTGACCAATGAGTGAGTCTTCATCTCTCTGGCCAGCATGGAGCTGGGCCTTCTGGAGAAGACAGTGTTGAGTGGAATGCTGCAATCTCCTGCTTCACCCAGCAGCTTCATCTCTGGGACTGTGAAGACTCCATCCCAGCAGTAAATGTGACCTAAGTCTCGGTACATGTCAGTTGCCGCTGGCACTACAATCAACACAGCCGCCTACCAACTGGGGCTCTTTATTATATTAACTTTAAATATGCAAAAACGTAGGCTTGGAGGAGTAACTGGCCTAATGCCAGAGTGAGAACTGAAAAACAGGTCTGCCTGATCCCCAAAGAAAAATAATCCAGGAAAGCACAGTTTTGCATAGACCGCAAACAGGCAAGGACCCCAGTTGAGATCAATACAAACAGGCTTGGAAACCTGGGGTGGGGAAGTGAACGAGGGGGTTTGGTAACTGTGGGTGATGACAAGAAGGAAAAGAAAACACAGGCGAAATGACATTTCTGGTAAACAAGCCTGTGACACAAGATATGTTTAATTCCCCTTCTATATTTTACAAGTAATTGTGATTTTTACAGCAAAACAGTGACACTGGGTTAGAAGTTCTCATTTCCTGACTCAGGGGTGGAATGCAAGGACAGCCCAAGAAAGCGCTTAGATGTCTGATTCTGTGGGGCCTGTGATAGGAGACAGACACAATTACAAAATCTCAGTCTGGCAGGAGTCGGTGTGGAGGCAGAGATCCGTCAGCCTCTTTTCCCAGTCCAGAGAAGGAAGGCTGCAAGCTCTGGGGTGAGTTGTTCCAGGGCCACGTGCTCTGATTCTGTGCCAGCTTGTCTCCTGGCTTGACTTTGGAATTCCAAGGCCTCCTGACAGCGTTTCCTGCTCCCCAAGTATTAGTGCCACACCAGACTGACCTTTGGGGCAGCCCCAGAGCCTCCAAATGAATACAGTTTTGTTTGAGCAACAAAGTTATTATGCTAGAGCTGACTGAGTTGAGTTGTAAGCTCACTAGCCTGTTTTTGTAATTGGGATGGATATGGTTGGCATTCTGGTGACGGTAATGGTGATGGCAATGGAGATGATGATGACAGTTACCATGGACTGACTTGAAGAGTACACTGACATTCTCTTAGATAGTCCGGAGGACAGGTTTAAGTGTTTATTTGCTTATTTTTATTTTAAGTGTATGTGTTTTGCCTGAATATATGTAAGTGAACCATGTGAGTGCAGTCCCCACCGAGGCCAGAAAAGGGTATTGGATTCCCTGGAATTGGAGTTATATCGTGATTAGCCACCATATGGGTGCTGGGAAGAGAACCCAGGTCCACTACAAGAACAGCAGGTGGTCTTAACTGCTGAGCCATCTCTCCAGCCTCAGACTCCCAATCCATACTTAGATTCTAAGCCTGCTTCTTGATAGCTGCTTGATTTGGGGAAAGTTACTTAACCTGTTTCAATGTCTTCATCTATAAATTAGAAATAATTGTAGTGCCTACATCACAGGGTTGTTGAAAAGTTTTTGTCACAGCTATTATGTGTATGTATGTGCATATATTTTAATATAGCATACATATATAAGACAGTAGGAAGTAGGTGTGATTGAGGGCATTCATCTGTGGTATGATCTGATTTCATTGTTACAAGTCTTCAAGGCATCACAATTTCTGTTTTACAGATGAAAAAAACCGTAGCTAAGAAGCTAAGTGACACACCACAACGCACACGTTGATGGAGCCAGGATTTAAACCCTGGTCTGTCTGACTTCAAAGCCTGATATTTATCATAATAAGTGGACAAGAGTAAGCCAAGTCATCTCCCCATAGACTGAAGTAAAGGCAATTGACAGATATCTAAATTATCCTTAATTCATATAACAGAAGTTCAGCTACAATGATCTCTAAAAAGCATACAGATACTTGCCTGTTTTGTATTTATTTATTATCTGTTTAGACACGTAATCTCTTGCACCCAGGCTGGCCTCAAACTCATTAGGCAGTCAAGGATGACCTTAAACTTCTGATCTTCCTACCTCCATGCCCAGTCTATGTGTTGCTGGGGATTGAGCCCAGCCCTTCCTGCATGATTGGCAAATACTCTGCCGATTGAACTATATCCCCAGGACTTGCTTATCTTGAGCATATAATAATTTATGGCTATTCTAGTAGAAATGAAAACTTTTCACATGATACCTAGGTGTCCGACCCTGGATACAGGAGTTTTATCGTCTCCAGAGAAAGCTAGATTGGGCTGCTGGGGAGGAAGCCTGCCTCTCAATGAGAAGTCTTCTCTTTAATCATGGAGAGTTCACAGTGTTGGGATTGGTTGCTGCCACTGAGTACCTGACAGAAACGAATCCGAGGGAAGCAAGAGTTATCGCGGCTTGTGATTGCAGAGAGCTCAGTCCATGGCCACTTGGTCCCATGCACTTGGGTAGGAAATCATGACAGAAGTGTGGAAGGGAGGACACCATTCATCTTCTAGTGGTCAGCAAAGAGGGAAGGAGGGAAGGAGGGAGGGAGGAAAGGAGAGAGAGAGAGAGGGGCGGGGGAACTAGGGTCCATGATAACTTTCAAATGTCCAGCTCCATGATCCACGTCCTCTAACTAGGCCCCCCATCCTAAAGTTTCTGCAACCTCATCGCATGGCACACGTTGCTGAAATTCCTTCCGAGTGGTACTTGCTCACATGGCCCCTTGCCTCTCCTCCCGCCATCCCAAAGTCCAAGTGAGAAAAGACTGTCTGAAAGCCACAGTTTGGGAGATTCTATCGAGTTTTATTGGGCTTGCTCACAGAGCGAATGGGTGAAGGTGTCACAGGATTGTTGGTGTTCCCCTTTCCTTCAGGTCCATCTTGGAGTCTTGGCAGGGACCCCTGGGACCTCTGCACAAGGTGGCTAAGTGGAGACCCCCCCCTTCCCTGTTTATATGTCCTCAGCCCCTCCCCCTCATACAGCCAAGGCTGGCTGGCTAGTTGAGAGGGGTAACAGTCAAGTTTACAATCCTGGGCAGGAAGGCGTGAGAAAGCATCTGATCTCCAAAGTCAGTCTTTCTTTTAGAGGACCAACTACATCACAGCACAATTAGCTACAGACCAAGCATTCAAACGTACACATCTTGAGGAACAATGCAGATTCAAACCACAGCATCCGGGGACAGTGGAGATTTGATCAGGTTGCAACTGGAAAGGAACAGCAAATCTCTCTGCTAACTAGCTGCTCTCAGTTTACCCTTAGGAACTCATTTAGCACTGTAATGTTTAATTCATTCCCAATAGAGATCACTGCAGTGGGAGAAGGCGTGCAGGCAAAGAAAGCCTGCATCCTGGTGTGGAGTGCGACAGTCTTGGAGAAGGAAGAGGGTGTATGGAGGGAGCTATGTTGCTAGAAACTCCCAGTCACATAGCAGTTCATGGTGGAAGCAAGCTGGGCCTGCAAACCGTTGGAGCTCACCAGGCAGAGAACATTCCAAGAAGGCAACAACTCTGTTTGCCTAGGTGTGGCAGTCTGCAAGGCTGCATGCGCTGAAACATCCGGAAGTCTGGTGTGGCTGGAGTAAAGGGTGGAGAAAGAGAGAGGACATTGGTGGCAGTGCGTGTAGCAGCCAAGGTCAATGGGTCAGGCTGAGTGGGGCCCTGTGATTTTGTTTGTGAGTGTGGACTACGGCTCTGGGAAGTAGGGGGACTCTTGTTAGTCCACCCACCTTGTAAAGATGGAGAGGGAAGGGCTGGGGGAGACTAACCGGAAAGGTTGATGCACTGGTGAAGACAAGAGATGGCGAAAGGCTAGATTGAGGAAGCGCTGGTGAGGACGGAGTTCGAGGAAGGGAGACGACTGGGGTAGCCTCTAGACTTCTCTGAGGTTCAGAAGCTATCAAAGGGAGGAAGCTACCAAGAAGAGCTCAAGATTTCTACTATGGACAACCTGATACTTGACTAGGTAGGAAATACAAAAGGACATTGGCAGAGTGAAAAGGAAATACCCAGTTTGAAATGGATGTGGAGCTGGCCATTCACAGGGTGTGAGCTTTATTCATTTTGATTCCAATGGGAGGCAGTCAGTGAACAGTGCCCGAGTTTGCTGGATTCCACGTGAGGAACAGCGGAGAGAGGGAAAGGTGGTGCCGCGATCCAGGAGGGAGTTGGGGAGCAGAGGGCCCAGACTTGGGGGGCACTTTCGTAAGGAGTGTAGCTCAAGCCCCAGAGATACTGAATGGAAGGAGCAAGTGAAGGAGGCGGAGACTGCCAAGCAGTAGGAAGGCGACTCCAAGAGTCACAGAGGATGGCCCCCCAGACTGCTGAGAGTGATGGGCAGTGTCGGCTCCCACCAAGACGCCACATAAATAACCTGAAAACCCCTGCAGTTTTCTCAGTAGTGAGCACAGTAGAGGACCTAGAATTATGGGTCATCATAGGTGGTAAGGACATGGGGGTGGGGGGCCGTTGGAAGACACAGGAAGTTATTTATAACAGTTATAAAGACCGGGCCCAAAGCTGGGAGTAGAGTATTACAACGTTCATTTCACAGATGATTTTCCAACACCCTGTCACCCAATCCTGGAAGCCAGGAAAAGATTTTGATTATGCTCTTGGCTGCTGGTGCAGGACGGAAAAGGATGATGTCGAAGCTGTGTAAAGAGGTGTTTGGGGTTAAGGAGAGGGACGTTCTCTGAGTCTGTGAGGAGCTAACTTACTAATGGATGGGCTGGGGCCGGCTGCGAGCAAGATCCGGAAAGAAGCAAAGGCTTTGCTTGTCCACAATGAGAGCTCAAAGTGGATGCAATAGCATGGAACGTTCGTAGTCAGGTGTTGACATCTGACCTGAGAGGCTAGTGGGAGGCATGGCAGGCTTCTGAGAAGTAGAGTGGCAAGGTCAGGGTGTCAAAAGTGACCTGTTGTCTCTTATGCTTGCTTAGTCAAGCATAGTCTGACAAGGAATAGCTGTTCTGTTCCCCTTTCTCTCCACCCCCCCCCAAAAAAAAAAAAAAAAAACTCCAGAAAGTGCATAGGTGTGGGTAGCTGACAGCAGGCTCAACTGGACATGCAAATACAGTCATCAAGCCTGAGTAACTGGAGGTCATGTGGAGGCCAGCAGAAGATGTGGCCTCTTTGCTTCTAGATTTTGAAATAGCAGATTAGACACAATTTGCTGTCTTTCGCCAAGACCTTGTTACATGCATTTGCCAGGACTGTATTGTACAGTTTCCATTCTTTCAAAAGGGAACTGCCTACCCAGTGACTACTTGAAGTTCTTTAACCAAAGTGTACATTGTCCTGAGGGCCCATCCTCTCTGCTTTCTCCATCCACCGTCCATGTGGATTCATCACTATAAAAGAGAAGGTCAGCCACTGACAACGCCATGCTTTTCCTGGGAGACACACTTTGGGAGGGAAGGCAAGCGGAGACCCTGAATCTAATATGGCACAACAATCTTAAATATTCCAGACAGGAAAAGTTTTTTGTCAAAGCCTTTGACAGTTTAAACTTTAAAGCTTCAATGAAACTTTTAAACTTTTAAACTTTGAACTCGTTTGAACCTCTGGTGATTTATGAATTATTAAATGTACCAACTGAAAAACCACGGGCTTTCTCTCTAACCAGTAAAGCTATCTACTTAAAAGTGACTGAGAAGAGGTGGCTGTGGGGGACTCAGGAGGACAGGACAGGGAGGGGCTAGTGGAGCCTTGTTCCTCCTACTTGACGAAAAGCCAAATCCAGACCCAAGGCAAGACACACTTCATGAAAAAGGAGACGCATCAAATGGTGAAAAGGAACAGTCTGAAATTAGTTTTAAGGTAGGTATAACAAGAGTTGAAGTTATATATGAACATGACATATTACTTATTAGTAATAAAACACATGTAATATAAAGTTTACCATCTCTGCCATTTTATTTTATTTTATTTTGGTCTTTTTGAAATAGGGTCTCCCTGTAGCTCCGGCTGTCCTGGAACTCACTATGTAGCCCAGGCTGGCTTTGAACTCACAAAGATTCGCCTGCCTCTGCCTCCCAAGTGCTAGGATTAAAGGCATGCGCCACCACACCCAGCATCATTTTAAGTGAATAGTTTGGTGACATTACCATTATTACCACTTGCTATCTTTGGAATTTTTATCTTTGTTAATTTTTGTCTTTTATTCTCATAACACTCCTAACCACCATTCTTTTTTCTTTCTTTCTTTTTAGTGTGTGTGTGTGTGTGTGTGTGTGTGTGTGTTATATGTACGTGGTGCATACCTACAGAGGCAAGCACGGACTGTCAGGTGTCTTCTTTTACTGCTCTCCCTCCAAATGCACTTTCACTGAACAGGAAGCTCACAGTTTCAGATAGCCTGGCTAGCCAGGGAGCTCTCCAGACTGTTCTGTCTCCACACCACCCAATGCTGGGGTTCCAGGGACATGCAGCCAATGCCCAGATTATATGGGTACTGGGGATCTGAAGTCAGGTTCTCATGCTTACAGAGCAAGTGATCTACCTGTGGATCCATCTTGCTAGACCCTACCATTGTTTTTGTTTGCATGAATTTGACTACATTAGATCCTTTCATAGATGCAAAATTATGCCTGTATATGCATTTGTGAGTATATGCACACACATATATGTGTTTAGATGGGTGGTTGGAATACACACATGTGGTATGATTCCACTTATTTGAGGTATCTGACACAGACAAATAATATATTTTATTTATTGTTAACTAAGTTTATAATATGATATTAAACATAAAAATCTGAGGTCTTCTATGTGTCCCAGGCAGAGAGTTAAAGTCAACCTCTCTCTCTCTCTTTCTCCATATATTATATATTATATATCTATTATGATATATATGTAATCAAATTCATAATATAATAACAAACAGGAAAAGCCTTTAGGCAAGAAAAAAAATCTGAGGATTCCATAAATTTCAGAGTTAAGAGAATATTGAAATTATCTAGATAATATGTATACATTATAAAGATTTATTTTATATCAAATTATTTCATTTTATGTTTTAGACAGCTCTCATGTAGCTCAGGCTGGCCTCAAATTTGCTAGGTATCCAAGGATGATCTTTAACTCCTGATCCCCCTGCCTCTGTCTCTAAGCACTAGTGTTACAAGTCTACACCACCACACATTGTTTATGGACTCCTGAGGTTCAGTCCTAGGGCTTCATGCATGCTAAGCAAGCACTTGTCAACTGAGTTACATCCTCATCACTAAGATATTATGTAATTTCTGTGCGGCACACACATGTGTGGGAGGGGCTTGGGAACTGAACCCTGGGACTCACAGGTGCCAGGCAAATACTCTTTCATTGAGCTAAACTCCCAGCTCAAATTTATAATACAACAATACACATGAAAAGGCATTACTAAGGATAAATCTGAGATTTTCTGTGTATTTCAGACAGAATCAAAAGGTATGGAAAGTGAGTTCAGGTAGTAAAGAAATAGTTTCTCATGTAGGCTTTGCAAAGTGCAGCTCATCTGAAAGCTCAGGCGCTCCAATCTCCTGTGAAATGTGTCTCGGCTGAGTCCAGCCTGGTGGTCGTCTGTCCCGAGAACAAGAGGTGCAGGTCCTGTGTCAGGACCGGAGCAGGTGCGTATGAGAAGAGAGGACTCACCTCAGGAAGATTTTATTGCTTTCTGTTAGTGGTTTTCGAGGATTTAGTTCCAAGGAGCCCCCCCTCCCCTCACCACACAGCAGGAGGTATAAATGCTGCATAAATCTCAGCAGCCTGCAGACGAGCAGCCCAGACTGGAGGAAGCACCAGAGTCTGTACCAGCCATGCCTTGTATACATTTTACTGTAAAGCATTGCACACCCAATAGCTGGCTGAAGGAGCAGGGATTGGTTTTTTGAGTAACTTCCATTGTTAGCAAAGTGTGAGCGAGCACCAGAAAGTGTGGTGCTGAGGGAAGAACTAGCCAGGGGCCATTCTAAGGGGTGCTGCTCTGGGAGGGCACAAGGCACCCTGAGGGGAAGGGTGGGGTGGCTCCCCAGATGCCTTGCTTCACAACCCCAAGAGTGGCCTGCCCCACACTTTACCTCTTGGAGGATGTCTGTCTTCATGCCATGGGAGGGTGAATAGACTTGCCCAGAAGTTGCATAAGTTATTGTTGGATTTCCCCAGTTCCTCCTGTCCTGGGTATACGTCCACACCCTCTTAGTGACTGAATTTCTGGGACAGCTGCCATGTCTGTGCTAGGACACTGGCAATAGCCAGCAAAGCACGAGAACTTAGGGAAGAGAGGGGTTCCTCTCTTCCTGTTGACTGGCTAGGCGGGAAGGCTGGAGCACCAGGGCGCAGGCGCGGACTACAGCGACTGCGATGGAACCGAATGTGGAAGCAGAGCCCGGCGATGCTTCCCATTTAGGGTCTAGGAGCCCACTGTGCCCAAAGATGGAGGGGTCATGAGTGAGAAAGCTGTCCTCACCACCAAGAGCATTCTCAATGGGGGGCACTGTCCCCCCCCCCCCCCATTGAGGTGACATTTCTGGAGCTTGCGCCCAGTCAGCACTCGTCTCTAGGCATCATGATCAGATGTCCCTGAGATGTGACTGCAAGTCTGTTGCTTAGCTCTGTCTTCAGCCCAGGAAAGGAACAAATCCACTAGCCAGAAGGGAGGGGTCACTTCCTCCACTCTAACCATAGTCATAGGAGAGAATCAGAACATGATGAAAAAGAAGACGAAGCGCCCCAGGAAACAGTGAGGGTCAAGAGGTCTGAACGTTTGAACACAATCTTGGTTCCGGTTTAGTGACAGCATGTGTAATGACAGGGGCATCTGTACTGAGAGAAAGAGGAAGAGGAAAAGTGTCTGGGGTCAGCACGCAGGGAGCTTGGGGAGCAGGAAGCTGCAGTTCCTACAGTGCCAGTCAGTAGCTGCCTCCTTGTGTACTGGGTGTTAGCTCTGAGCTTTACTTAAGCCTGTCTTTTATCCATGAAACATCCTGGAGCCAGACTGCCTGTGCTTGAATTCTGGTGTGACCACTTACCTCCTCTGTAACCGTAGGCAATTGCCTTAAAAACATTATGATTCAATTTCCTCAATTGTAAAATAGAGATAATAGTAGTACCCAACTCACAGTGATGGTAAGGAAACTTGTTAATCTCTTAGTACTTATTGAATGTGTAATGCCTGGTACATAGTAACTACTATAAGCCACAGAATGGATGGATGGATGGATGGATGGATGGATGGATAGATAGATAGATAGATAAATAGACAATCCCCATCAGAATATAAACTGAAGATCAAAGTGGAGGTTTCCAAATTTTGTAGAGGATTCACAGATCATTTTAGGGCTAGAGTATAACTCAATGGTAGAGCACCTGTCTAACATTTACAAAGCTCTGGGTTCTATCCCAGTACAACAAAGAAAAAAAAAAAGATATACAGTTCTTTCCCTGAAAGGATGGATGATAAGTATATTAACCACCAAACTTTTTATTGAATACTTATGTTTTTCTAGATGCACTGTAGTACATTATCTAGTTTAATTCCTATAACAGACCTTGCAGTTATATATTATTATCTCGTACTTTGTTGAATAGTGTCTCTCTGAAAGTCATGTTTACCTAGAAGCTCAAAATGTGGCCTTATTTGGGTATAGAATCTTTGTGAGTAGTATTAATTAAGATGGAGTCGTCTCTTCTAGCCAGTGTCTTCATAAGGCCAAACGAAGACACAGAGAAAGCTAGTGAACATTGGAGACAGAATGAAGAGCTGTAGCTACAAGCCAAAGAGCACTTAAGACTGCCAGCAGCCACCAGAACCTAGAATGAGGCAAGATTTGACCTTCTTACAGCCTTTTGAGGGAGTGTGGTCCACATGCCAATCAGTGTGCTGGGTGAGGTGGTATATACCTTTAATCCCAACACTTGGGAGGCAGAGGCAGGCAGGATCTCTGTGATTTCGAGGTCAGCCTGGTCTACATAGCGAGACCCTGCTTCCAAAAACAAAACAAACAACAGCAACAGGGAAAAGAAAAATCTAGTCAAAGCTTGGAAGATCATGTCTCATTTAGGCTGGCATAACTTACAACGTTTGCTTTTAATGCAAGTGATATAGACAATGATTTTGAAATAATGAGCATTTTTGCCTCAGGCAGAGGACTCTGTATCTCTACAGTTCACATAACCAGATTAGTGACCATTCTTGCCTTGTGACCTGTTTTCATCTCTGGTTTGTGTGTGGTTTGTGTGTGGCCTATGGAACAAAACCATGTTATAAAACTCATGGAGCCGCCAGCCAATTGCAGAGCTAGGGTGCTGATAAGACCTCACAGCTTCCTACCCGTCGTCTCTTCCTACCATCTCTTCCCTGCCCATCCTTGTATAAAACTACCTTCTGGAGCTCTGCCCTCAGGATGTTTTTCTTAAAGATATACTTCCGTGGTCCACGCATCTGTGTGATCGGTGTAGACTAGAGTTCTGGCTGTTTATTCAGCCTGAACTTACATCGTAGTCCCTTAGCTGGACGCGGCTACACCGGGCCTCCATGCTGCTCCTCGTGGAATACTCTCCCTACGAGTTATTGGTCAGAGAGTCCCCAGAGGGAACCCAAAACAACACAGGCTATCGCCGTTGGCCTTGGTTGTCCACTGCAACATGATAGTGAAACCTGATTGCTGAAGACATCACAAACTTTGGCTGCAGGACATAGACGAGTAATTGCAAACAGGCCAGGGAATGCTCTGCCTGCTGGCTAACTTTCTTAGTGTCAGAAGGTGCTAAGGAGACCACTGGGGAAGAAAAGACATCAGTGGTGTCTCTTAGCACTGGACCCTGCATGCTACAGTGTCAACTTGCCTGGAAAAATGTGCCAAATGGTGCAGTAGTGCTGTGATGGTTATGGGGATAACCAACTGCTTTTTGATTGGATTTGAGGCCTGTTTCACAGGAAGGATCTAACACCTGGTCAAAACCTTGTGCCTGGGGAGGGGAGGGCATAGGCCCCAGAGGAAAATTCACTGTAGCTATATTGCTAAATAGTTGTACTGTCAAACAGCCTTCTAATGTTTATGCTTCCACTAATATATTTGTGAGGGTCACAGAAAAGATGCCAGGCACCCGTATAGTGGGACCCTAGTGTCCGTCCTCTGTTTCTGTGGGATAAGAGTCCCTCAGTCATATAGGTCCAGGCCCAGAGTTACCTCTCAGAGATACCGTCTCTAACCCTGCATCAAAAGCAGTTCTCCAGCATTCTCCGTCGATGACCAGGCACAGTTGTTTTTGGACCCTCTTGTTTCACATGCTCCCAAAGGGCAGGGATATTTTCTGTTTTGTTCAGTTCTGATTCTCTTTTGTTTTTGTTCTTTCTAAGACAGGGTCTTATTCTTTAGTTCAAGCTGCCCTGGTACTCACTATGTAGCCCAAACTACTGTTGAATTTGTGGTGACTCTGCTTTACCCTCCTATGTGCTGAGGTTACAGGCATGAACCACTGTGTCTGATATGCTTTGCCATTATTATATACAGCCCTGGTACCAGGCCCATAGTAGGTATCTAATAAGTTGACTTCTATCTTCTTTTAAACCACTGAACCATAAGCACTGACTCAGCAGTGCAGCCCGTGTGGGCACAAGGAGCTGTGGGAGTTGGGACAGTAAAGGAGGACTTTCTGAGGGAAAGGACGTTGACCTGAACCTTGGAGGATTTCTGTTCTGGTTCACTTCCTGCTACTGGGATAAACATTATAACCCAATCCTACTTGGGTTGGAGAGGGTTACTTCCAGGTTACAATCCACCACTGAGGGACGTCAGGGCAGGAGCTCAGTCAGGAACTAAAGTAGAAATTGTGGAGTATGCTGCCTTCTGGCTTGTTCACTCTGGCTTGTGCTCAACCAGCTTTCTCATACCACCCAGGCCTACCAGCCCATCATTGGCTGGGCCCTCCCATATTAATGAACACTCTAGACAATTCTCCCCAGACCTGACCAAAGGCCAGTCTGATCCGGGAAACCCCTCAGTTGAGACTCCCTCTTCTCAGCTGACTCTTGCTGTGTCCACTTGACAATAAAAAGTAATCAAGAGGGGCTGGAGAGATGGCCTAGCAGTTGGGAGTGTCAACTGCTCTTGCAGAGGACCCGGGTTCGATCCCCAGCACCCACATGGCGGCCGAGAACCGTCTGAAACTCCAATTCCAGGAGAACTCCAGTTCCAGGGGAATCCAAGACCCTCTTCTGACCTCTGCGGCATTGCATGACACGGGTGCACAGACTTGCATGCAGACAGTACATTCATACACATACAGAAATAAATAAAATTAATTTAAAAAAATGTTAAAAAAAAAGTAATAAAGAAAGTTGGGCAGACGTCAGCCAAAAGCCATGAGGTAGTGCAGCCTCGTAGGGCAAGGCAGGGGTAAGGCAGAGCATCCTATGAGTGGCTCTGCCTGGGCAGCAGATGCTATGTGGAATGGAAGAAATGAGGCTGTGAACGAAGGCAGATGACGGGTGGTGAAAGGCTAGGGGTGAGTATTTGCTAAAGCCTGGGCTGCAGAGTGGAGGATGTATCGAAAAGCAGGGTGCGGTGGTTTGAAAGAGAAATGCTCCTCAGAGTCTCATGTGTGTGACACTCGGTCCCCAGTTGGTGACGATGTCTGAGGAGGGTACGAAACCTTCAGGAGGTGGAACCTTGGTGAAGGAAGTATGCCAGTGGGGACAGACCTTGAGGTTCCACCCCACTTCCTGTTTGTACTCCACCCCACTTCCTGTTTGTACTCTCTGTTTCCTGTATGTGGATGAAATGTGATCTGTCCACTGTGATCTCTGTTCCTGCCTCCATGCATTCCTCACCATGACAGACACTATCCCTCTGGAACTGTAGGCTGAAACAAACCTTTTCTAGTTTCTATTGGTCATCATGTCTACCTCAGAAACAGAAAAATAACTAATACAGAGGGTGTTCGAAGCTGTACAGTAGCCTGGGAAGGCACTGAACCTGACTCTCAGGATGAAGAGGAAGAGCTTCCTCCAAAGCATTGCATTGATGGAGATAATGGATTTTGAAGGGCTGCAAACAAGTTTGGTTGCAGAGTATCTGAATTTGGGCCTCTTTGTGATGTGTAGATTGCCCAAGTTTACCTCAGTGTGTAGATGGCACTTATTTGCTTCCTTGTCCTTTATGATGAGCATATGTGCATTTGTGAGTGTGGTTTGATGAGGACTTCACAACTACAGTCTGTCCCTGCTCTCAAGGACCTTTACAGGTACCCACATCCGTAGATGCTCAAAGCGTAATGTTTGCACATAACCCATGCATCCTTTAAACCATCTCCAGATGATGCATAATGGCTTATACAATGTAAACACTGTGTAAATGGTTGTTATAGTAAATTGTTTTTGGAATAGTGACAAGGAAAAGTCTATACGTGTTCAATATGGGTGCAATTGTTTTCTGAATATTTCTGATGCATGCTTGGTATGGTTTTCAGTTATAGAGTAGAGGGCTGACTAGGAAACCTTCCAAAATGCCAGTCTTAGGACTTGCATGTGAGTGAGTGAATGAAAGGCATACGGTAAAATTCAGACTTTTAGCCCATTCAGAACAGGTGTATGTGTGAGTGTGCTCTCCCTCAGCTCCCAGCACTTCATGTCCAGAGGGCGGGGGGACTCCTGGACCTCACAGTTTGTAATTTCCATGCGGCTTTCCCATAGGTAGAGATACGGTGTCAGGAAGGGTTTGATGACGATTTCTTGCCCCTTAGAATTAGCACTCTCGAGAGTCCTGGGGGCTGACTTTAGGTCTCGTTCCTCCATGCTGGCCTGTTCACCCGGGGGCTGTGGTCTCATTCAGTCATTTGTGCATCTCAGGCCTCTGCTCCACCGCTTCCAACCTGGAATCATTCCACGCCCTGCATCTTGCTTCCTGCTCATAACTTCTGCCCACTGAAAGGCTTGGTAGCATGTGCTCAGTGGGGACAGAGGGACAGGAGGGACAACAGTAGTCCTGAACTATGGGGCCAGAGGGGCTGGATAGCATCTTGAAGCCTTTCTGGATTGCCACAGGGGCGTGTGGGATGGAAAGAAATGAAGCTTTACCTGAAGGCAGAGGCCAAATCTTGGAGGGCCATGTATGTGACTCTGTGGTCTGGGCATTTCCTGCACAGATTTAGTTCAGCAGTTTGCCAGCTCAGTGGAGAGCTGACAGCTCTCAGGGCCCTTGCTCAATCGTATGGCACCTTTACACTCACACAGGGCCTTTTGTTTGCATTCAAATAATAATTATTTTTTGGTCTTTTTTGAGATAGGGTCTCCCTCTAGCCCAAGCTGGCCTGGAACTTGTTATATAGATCAGGCTGGCCTTGAACTCACAGAGATCTGGCTGCCTCTGCCTCCCAAGTGCTGGGATTAAAGGCGTGCGCCACCACTCCCAGCGAATCCCACTCTTCTTAACAGGTAGGCAACGCGGGGCTTTGACTTCCTTCAACACTTCTGCCAAACGTGGGTGCCACTGGGGGTCAGGAGGAGGAGGCTGGGGGTGGAGATCCTTAGGGAGAGAGGTCCGCAGTTTAGTGGGAGGGGAAGGAGCAGGGAAGTGCATCCTCAGATGACTCACAGACAAGACCGTTGGCTGTCTAGTACTTTCCCTCATGCTCCCTGACATTCTCAACCATGAGTAAACAGAGAAGGAAACAAAGGCGGAAGGGATCCTTCTAAGTAATTCCAGTGAGCTGTTTCCCCTGCCAGCTGCTAGCCTAGAGCTAGCACACTTCAAAGACAATCCAGTCGCCTGTCAGCTGCAAAACTGCTCTCTGTCCGAAGTAAAATATTGCACAGAATGGTGAATCGTAAGTGTTGGAAGGAGGAGGTGATAACGCTAAGCCAAGGGAAGAAAGGAGATGAGGAGTGATACTCTAGCAGGGAGACGCGCTTAGGGAGCAGGGGGACCATTTTGGCCCGAGCCCAGAAGGTAAAAATGTCACAGGAGGCAAGCCAAAGTCTTCTGGCTGAAAGATGAAAGCGGGTGTATTTGGAAGGTTGTCACCATCCATCTTTAAAGGACGGCCATCCTCCAAATGGATGTGCATTAAACAGTGAGTGGGATTGCAAAAAGCACATGAGATGAAATAATCAAAATGCATGCAAACATGATAGCTTTGTTCCCTCCATCCAGAGATTGATAACGGGTGGGGCAAGGATGGAGGCCCCGGGCTTTGAGTGTAGGAGATGCGTTCTCAGGGCTTCCAGGGGAACCTTAGCATAGTATATTTTGGATGTTTGGAGGGACAATTATCACTCAATACCAATTCTGTATACATAGAATCCACAGATCAAAGGATGGAGGATGAGACTTTATGCCAAAAAGCCGCTCATAAAATGCTTTATTCACCATGGAGAAGTGAACACACCCTTACACACTGGAAAAGCAGTCAAAGCAAAGACTCCAGTAAAAACACCCAGAAGCCAGCACTCGGCATTTTTCAACCAGGATAAAAAGAAAGAATAGCTATCAAGGTGGTAACCATAATCAAATGATACTTTCAGCAACGAGGGATGGTGACCATTAGGCCATTTCCCTGGGGAAAGTTGGTTCTGGTTTGGGAAGTTTCGGCTCTCTTGGGGCTTCTGTCTAAACAACAGAGCAGCGATGGGATTGGAACACTGATGGTCTGGCTGGAGGGCCTCGGTCTAGGAACAGCCTAGAGCTCCATGGGAAGAGCTGGGTTCCCCAGGAGGCGTTTCAGCCTTTGATGAACCAGGTCCCTCTTTTCCTTGCTCTCTTCTGTTCTTTCTTATCTTTGACTTTCTCTTGCGGTCAATTAATGGATTCAGTGATGTCACTAGAAATTAGAGGCATTTAATGATGTCAGTTACATTCGGTGAGTCTTGGGTCTGAATGATGGATGTGCTGCTGGTCCCTACTGGAAGTTAGAAGCCTGGGAAGGGGGCAGAGGCACTGCGGGAATGGGGTACGTAAGAGCCTCACTCTAGTAAGATCCTGGCTTCATTGGTGATAGAGACCGAGAGAAGAGAGGAAATGCTCAGATGGGGGGACATTTTGGAGTCGACTGAACCTGGAATGCAAGGATCTGGGGACGTCAGCATTCGGTTAAGAAATGAGGAGGAGATAAGGGCATTGCTATTATGATTCATTGTATTTTCAAATTTTATCCATGAATATTTTTATTTTGAGTCTTTAATCATATAAATAACCTTAACTTGATTAAAAATTCCTATTAATATGTAAACATCATGAAAGCTTTCACGAACTTTATTATTAGTGCCCCTTCTCCCAATTTCTTGTTTTATATGAATTATTTTTATCCTTTGTTATTGGGTAATGTGTTTTTCTTTTCTTTCTTTTTTTTTTTTTAGTGTTTTTGATGTTTTTTTGAGACAGGGTCTCCCTGTACCTCCAGCTGTCCTAGAGCTCACTACACAGACCAGGCTGGCCTTGAAATCACAGAGATCTACCTGCCTCCACCTCCCGAGTGCTGGGATTACAGGTGTACACCACCACACCCAACCTGGGTGTGTGTTTTAGGTAATGAGTTTTCCTCTGAGAAAAGTCTATTTGGGGAAAGGTGTATTTTTTACGTTCTCAATTGATATCTCAAAATTGTACTTTCCAGCTTCTAGAAGCTTCCTACTTTTCTTGGCTCCTTCCTCTGTCTTCAAAACCAGCACTGTTGCATTTCTCTGACTCTTGCCATTGCACCTCCCTGTTCCTGATGAAAGCGAGATAAAGTTCTAGGTTTGCTTTGATGTTGTATATTTTTCAATTTGTTTTGTAGCCAGACTGGCTTCTAACTGGCGATCCTTCTGCCTGCCTCTACCTCCTGAGATCTGAGATCACAGGTATGAGTGCCACACCAGGCTGGAAGTTCCATTTTTAAGGATACATACAATTAGATTAAGTCCACCCAGATAATTAAGAAGAGCATCTCTACCTCACGGTCCTTAAGCGCATCCTCCCAGCCTCTGTGGAGCATGGGAGGCAGCCATCTCTGGGGCCCATTATCTGACTAATGGAGTATGTGCACGGCTGAGGTTCAGTACTAGCAGGTGATGATGTGAAGAGTCATGAGAGGAAAATTGGGAGGAAGAGTGGGGAAGGCCATGGGGAAGAGGGACCCACCAGAGCAGTTGGCCATGTTCAGCCATAATGCTTTCTGAAGGGAGACTGCAGAACTAGGACACATGGACAAGATACAGACATCCATTGCCTGATTTGAATCCACTTACAGGATCTCTTCACAGCCACCATGACCTTCGTTGTACTCTCTGTTTTCTTATGTGTTTCTGGCAGCATCTTTTGGTCTGCAGTTTGTACTGGTTGATCGCTTATCACTGTGACAGAATAACTGATAGAAACAATTAAAGAGAGGAAAGGCTTATTTGGGCTTATGATTTCATAGCAGAGGAGGCACTGCACAGTGACTCACTGGCAGGGGAATGCGTGACAGAGCTGCTCACATGGTGGCTGGACGAGGCGGCAGAGCCCAGGAAAGCAAGGAGCCAGGGACCGTAGGATGCCAAGGATCCGCCCTCAGTGACTTCCTTCCTTCCTTCCCCATGTCCTACCTCCTGAATTTTCTACAGCCTCCGACCAGTGCCACCAGCGGGAGGCAGGTGTGCAAACCATTTTAGACTCAAGCCTGAGGAGCCGTGCTGTGTTGGGACAACCTCGTGCATCTAGGTGAGGACATTTGTATGTTCATGTGACTTCTCAGTCTCCTTGATGGCTGGCTCTACCAGCCTCATCAAGCTGGAGTCTCCCTTAATTCTCTTTTTTTTTTTTTTAATAAATTTATTTTTATTTTTTTTAACAAATCTAGACCCATGTTCCCGCCCATTCCCCCACCCCGCCAGAGCTCATGCATTCTGCCAAACATGATTTTCATCTCTTTCTCAGTCTTTCTCAATATTCTCCATGGGGAAGTTGACTGTTTTGAGCAGAAGTTCACTGTTTCAGTCAGTTCTTTGATGCAATCCTTTCTGTTGTTGTTGTTGTTGTTTCCAATATGCATTACGCCCAACTGCTTTGGACAAAAGCTCAGGGGGCCCTACACAAGAAATACTTACAACTAGGTAATTGGCACTAGCATCCACAGTTGAGGGATACTATTCATCGTTTTTCTGGGATTGTGTTACTTCACTCAGCATGATGTCGTCTAGCTCCAGCTATTTTCCTGCAAAGCTCGTGATGTTGTCTTTCTTTACTGCTGCATAGAACTCCATTGTGTAGATGTACCACATTTTCTCTATCCACTCATCAGTTGAGGGGCATTTGGGTTGGTTCCAGCTCCTTGCTATTATAAAGAGAGCTGAAATAAACGTGGCCATGCATGTATCTCTGCGGTGGGGTGAGTCTTGAGGGTACATGCCCAGGAGTGGTATGGCTGGGTCGGGTGGCAAGTTCATTCCAAGTCTTCCAAGGGCTCTCCACACTGCTTTCCATAGTGGCTGGAGTTTTAAGTAGAGAATTAAGGGAGGAGATCTCATGAGGCCAGTGGAAGGAAGAGCAGAAAGCAGGTCAAGGAGAAGGCCCATATGCCAGGATCACGGAAGAAGAAACAACACTGGAAAGGAGGGCATGAAAGAAAATTCCCAAACACCCAAGGCTCTACCAACCCTATGGAAGAGACTCCTGCAGTGGGGATTTCCCTCTGGGGATGGCCCCCAGGACCACAGATATCAGTAGACAAATTGGGAACATATTTAAAGAACTACAAGATTATAAAGAACAAAATTCAACGTGAACAAGAAAAGAGAATGAAGAAATGCAGAGGGACCTAGGAGGATGGAGAGGGTCAATACAAGGCTCCAGAAGGAAGTTAGAAACACTGAAAAAAAAAAAAATCCCATGCTGAAAAAAAAAAAGAAAAAAAAAAAAAAAAAAAAAAAATCAAAAGGAAACCTACCATTGACAAATACATACAGAGAATTAGAAGTAGGCCAATGAAAAAAAGAAATCTTAAGAAAGTATCCAATCAAGAGGGAAAGGGAAGGAAAGAAACTCAAAAGCAAGATCCAAGGTTAACCAGAGAAAGGAATAAAAAGGAAAAAGCCTAAACAAAAAAAGAAAGCAAGAAGGAAAGAAACAAATAAATCAGATGAAAAAACAAAACAACTAAAAACCTCAAGGAATAACGAATTATGAAAATTTCAAAAATACACCAAAAGTGGAACAACCCAGGACTGTAAGAAAGATCACACCTCCACATCATAGAATAGAGAAGGATAAGAATCCCAAGGAGAATGGTATTGATTCAATGATCTTCCTCAACTAGAATAATAGATGAAACTTCCCCAAACCTAAAAAAGGACAAACAATACAAATACAAGAAGCACATAGAACTCCAAACAGACAAGATCAGAAAAAGAAATTCTCTCATCGCCACATCATATTAAAAAAGCTAGACCACCCAAAACACAAACAAAATCCTTAAAGCCACACAGAAAAAACAAAAACCAAAGTACCCATAAAGGGGGAAACCTTATTCTGACTTCTCAACGCAAAACTTGAAAAACAAGAAGGAACCTGGAGGCGAAAAGCTTCCCAGTGGTTTAAGGGGACATACAGATGCCAAACCCAAGTTTACTATACCCAGCAGAAAAATGTCAATTATGAGTTGAAGAGAAAAACCTCCATGACAAAACACTTGGAAAGAACTAATGTTGGAAAAACCACCATTCAGAGCACTACTTTGACAGCAATTCAAAGAACCGAAAGAAAAGGAGCAACCACTCCCCAAGGCACCTAGAAAAGGAAAATCCAATTAAAAGCATAACTGCAGAAGTTAGAACGAAACCCAAACACAAATGGGATAATAAGGCAAAAGGAAGCAAAAACAAACCTATCAGTCCAAACTTAGAATATTAATGGACTAACAGTCCCCAATCAAGACAAGAACTGGGAGAGGATTAGGAAAACAGAACACATGCCATATGCTGTCTGACAGGAAACACATCTTACTCCAAGGACAGGCACCAACCTTAAAGTGGAAGGGATGGAAAAAAATATTCCAAGCAAATGGTACCAACAAAGAAAGCGGTGTTGCTATTTTAATATCAGAACAAAATAGACTTCAAAGAAAAGAATCAGAAGAACAAAGAAAGGGCCTCGTTAACATTTTATCAAAGGAACAATTCACCAAGAAGATTTCCAATTATCTAATATAGTATTCCCCAATTCTGGTGCAACCAAATTTATAAGACAATGCTCCAGGCCACAAGTCACACACTACCCCAGTACACCTCATAGTAGGAGATTTCAATACCCCACTGAGTCCTTTGGATAGGTCAAAAGGAAAACAGGAAATACAACAGAGTAACATCTGTCAGCTAATTCTTCATTGGGGATTTAACTACATCCAAATGACTCAAACTACAAATCACAATAAAAAAACACCAGGAATACACTTTCTACTCAGCACTCCCACGCGAAACATTCTCCAAATCGGTAACCCACATATACTGGGTACAGAAGAAAACTCCAGAAAAAAAAAACAAAAAAAAAAAAAAACACAAAAAAAGATTGAAATGAATTTATGCATTCTCTATCAGACCACAGTGCAAATAAAGCTCAACATCAACACCAGTGACAAGCCCTCCTGCATAACACAAGAACATATGGACTAACAACACCTCACGATAATGAATGGGTCAGAGGAAAGAGATTAAAGAAAGAAAGAAAAGACTCCTGGAACTGAAGACAATGGAAATACAACACAACAAAACCTATGGGATACCACTAAAGCAGTCCTAAGAGGGAAGTTTTTATAGTCCTGGGTGCCTACATTAGAAAAACAGAAAGAGCACAAGTGAAATGATCTAACACACAGCTAAAAGCATTTGAGAGGCAAACAACAGATGAACCCTAAATGCAACAGACAGGAAGAAATAACAAAAAATCAGAGCAGAATCAATGAAATAGAAACAAAGAAAACAACACAAAAAATCAAGGAAGCCAAAAAGTTGGTTCTTTGAAAGAAGAAAAACAAGATAGACAGACCTTAGCCCAGTTAACCAAAAGAAAGAAGGAACCACTCCAAATCAATACAATCCATGATGAAAAGGGAAATATCGGGCTGGAGAGATGGCCTAGCGGTAAAGAGCGCCTACCGCTCTTCAGAGGACCCGGGTTTCGATCCCCCAGCACCCACATGGGCGCCGAGAACTGTCTGAACTAACTCCAATTCCAGGAGGAACTCCAGTTCCAGGGGAAACCGACACCGCTCTTCATGAACTCCGCAGCATTGCAACGACATGGATTGCACAAACGTGCATGCAGACAGTACATTGATTCACATCAGAAAAATAAAGTTTTTTGGCGGTCAGCACACACTTTAATCCAGCACTTGGAAGGCAGAGGCCATGCGGTATCTCTGTGAGTTTTGAGCCAGTACCATCTCAAAGTTAGTCTCCAGACAGCAGACTGCAGGGAGACTGTCGTAGTTTGTCTTTCAATTGCTTTGACAAACACTCTAGACCGAACCAACTTGGGGAGGAAAGTGGTTTTATTCAGCTTACATCTCCTGGGTCACAGTTGATCACTCAGGGAGCCCCAAGGAAGAACTCAGGGCAGGAACCTGGAGGCAGGAGCTGAAGCACAGAGCCATGGAAGGATTGCTGCACTGCTTTGCCTCCTGCTTGCTCTCTGGCTCAATGCCCAGCGCCTTCTTATACGGTGCATCGCTCAACAATCAAGACATACACCACGATGTGGCCACAGGCCAATCCAATGGAGCACAATTCCCCACAGTTCAAGAGCTCCCTCAACCCAGAGTGTGTTCAGTTGAACTAAAGCTATCCAGCACAATTACCCCTTGTCAACTTGACACACAAAACAAATCACTATTAAACCACCACCTTTCCAGTTCTTATCCCCAAAATAATGATGTTAACTGATCACAACCTAAGACAGTACAACCTCAAAGCCTCACAGTCCTTAAAATGTCCAAACACTTAAAAGTCAGTCTATTAAAAGTCTCCTAACTGTGGCTGCTGCAAAATCCAAACAAGTACGGTCTTATTTTCAAAGGGAAGAATCAGGCACTCCAAACAAAACCTAGTCCAGCAAGTAGCTCAAGGCTGGACACCTGGATCACTCAAGATCTTCTGGGCTCCAAAGGGTCTCGGCAGCTCCCTCTCCCCGACTCTGCCATCCGGGGCACACACAGCTCACCTCGAAGGCCCAGGCCACTCCATCCACACCTAAAACCACTGCTCTTGGTGGTCGTCCCAGGGTACCGGCATCTCCAAACCTGGGGTCACGCACGAACTGAGGCAGCACCTTCACCATGGTCTCTTCTGACTCTCTCTGGTGCAAAGCCTCAGCTTCTCTCCATGACCCCTGCAATCCTGGGTCTTCAAAGCAACCGAGGTGCACTTCCACAAGTGGTCTCCTAACTATCACAGTGCCAAGCCTCGGCTGCTCTCTGTGACCCCCTCAAATTTCAACACCAGAACCATATAGAGATCTTACATGTTCCAAGTCCAAGTCCGGCTTCTGGCTCGAGATGGAGGCTCAGGCCCTTTCTGGGTCACAGCTTCTGGTGTGCTGACCTGAAGATATTCTCCCCCAGAAAGTTTCACTTCAGTAGTGCTGGGTCTCTTGTTACTTAAAGCTGATTTTTCAGCCCCAGCTAACCAGCATCAATTGTCCCAGTCACAAAAGTTTCACTTAGGTTCTGGTCTCTTGTTACTTACAGCTGCTTCCAGCCCCACTGACCAGAACCCACAGATTACACAGTCCTGATGATTCTGCTTCCCTTTGAAACTTTCAAAGCCAGGCCTCCATCTTCTACAACTCCTTCGGCAAAACTGCTCCAAGCTCCACAGCAATGATCTTTAACCATTCAAAGGACTTCTTCCCAGCCCAAGTTCCAAAGCTTCCACATCCTTCCCCAAAACACCAAGATCATGTCTGTCACAGCACAATCCCCACTCTCTGGTACCAATTTCTGTCGTAGTTTGTCATTCCATTGCTGTGACAAAACACTCTGACCGACACCAACTTGGGGAGGAAAGGGTTTATTCAGCTTACATCTCCTGGGCACAGTTGATCACTAGGAGCCCAAGGTAAGAACTCAGGGCAGGAAACCTGGAGGCAGGAGCTGAAGCACAGGCCATGGAGGAGTGCTTTCCACTGGCTTGCTCCTGGCTTGCTCTCTGGCTCTGCCCAGCCTGCCTTCTTATACTGTCACTGCTCAACAATCAGGACAATACACCACAGATGTGGCCACAGGCCAATCCAATGGAGCAAAATTCCCCAATTGAGGCTCCTCACCCTAGGTGTGTCAAGTTGGACACTAAACTATCCAGCACAAGAGACCCGGTCTCAAAAAGACCAAAAAAAAAAAAAAAAAAAAAAAGAAAAGGGAAATATCACAACAGACAAGGAAAAGATCCAGAAAAGTCATATGGGAATATTACAAGAACCTATACTCTACGAAGTTTGAAAACCTAGAAGAAATGGATGATATCTGAAATCCTGGGATCACCAAAGCTCGACCAGAAGAGATGGCAGCTTAAACAGACCCATAACATACGAAGAAAATAGAGGATGTAGTAAGAAACCTCCAACTAAAAACCCAGGCCCAGACGGTTTCACGAGATATTCTATAAAACATTTAAAAAAAAAAAAAAAAAAAAACATAAATAAAAATATACAATCAGAGGGAATTCTCCCAATTCCTCCTATGAAGCCAGCATCACTCTATAACCAAAACCAGGCAAAGAACAACTAAAAAAGATAGACCCATCTCCTAATGAACACAGATGCCAAAATTTAAAATGGATACTGCAAATCACATCCAGACCCACATCAAGAAGATCATCCATCATGACCAAGTGGATTCATACCAGAGATGCAGGTGGGTTCAACATATGAAATCAATAAACATCATCAAACACATAAACGAATCAAAACAAAACCCCACCATCATCTCAATTGATGCTGAAAAAGCCTCGACAAAATCCAGCATCCTTCATGCTTAAAGTCCTAGGAAGGAATTGGATTGGAGGAGATCATTCCTCAATGTAATCAAGCCATATACAGGAAACCCACAGCCAATATCATCCTAAATGGGGAAATGAAGAAACATTCCCTTTAAAGGTAGGAACCCGGCAAGGCTGGCCCTTGTCACCACTCCTCTTCAATATAGTGCTTGAAACACTTGCTAGAGCAATAAGGCAAGAAAAGGAAATTAAAGAGAGTACTAATTGGAAAAAGAGAAGTCAAGCTACCCACTATTTGCTGATGATATGATAATGTTTACTTAAGGGATGCTAAAAACTCCACCAGAAAAAACTCACTAGAAATGATTAACAGCTTCAAGAAAAGTGNTATGTATGTATGTATATCTACTGTCTACTTAATTTCTATCAATATATCTGTTAATCATATATATGTACATGTGTATATCTGTCATCTGTATGTCTTCGTAGTACCCATGCTCTTACCTGATGTGTATATCTGTCATCTGTATGTCTTCGTAGTACCCATGCTCTTACCTGATGTGTATATCTGTCATCTGTATGTCTTCGTAGTACCCATGCTCTTACCTGGTAATATTTTCTGAGCTTACTTGCTTCCCAAGAATCTCTAAAACTGTATTTCTGAAGCTTAGCTTAATTCTTTGGTAACTTTTCCTGGCTAAAAAGAAAAGATTTGTCTCTACTGGAGACAAATTTGAGAAGGGACCATTTCTTTCACTCCTGCATTATTGGGCACATCTTTTAGCTCTAGCATTTGTGGGGACTCTGGCTATGTGATAGGTCTCCCCAAGACTTACCTAGAAGTCTCCCTGATGGTGAGCATGCTCTTCCTCGATGCTACAGTGGTCAGCACAGCTCTTAAGTGAGGATGCGCACATACATGCAATGTAAGGTCATGTCTAATGAAATTCCCAAACATTGGTATAGACAGAGTTGCTGCTTACAGGAGGAGGAGACAAAGAAAGAATGATAGGACAGGGGCAGTTGCATAGGCTAGCATCTCCCGTGGAGCTGGGTGTATCACTGCTCTTCAGCACAGACTGAGAGCTTCCAAGGTGATTTCAAATTGATCCACAGCCTCAAGAGCTTGGCGATGCATCCCAGAGGCTGTAGCCACCTGTGTGATAAACTCTTGCCCTCAGCTCACTTTCCGGGGATGTAGGCATTAGGAGACTAGCGAGGCCTTTGGGAAAGCGCCCACTGGTTCTCAGATCAGCTGAGAATTCCAACTCTGCTCCTCAGAGTCACTACCTGTGAGACAGTGGTCCATCTCAACCCTTTCATGAGTCTCTTCTTGGTCTTTCACGATTTTTCTGTTACCTCCTGGAGCCTGGGGCACCCATACGTGCCACACAAGGATCTTGAAGGCCATTTTCTTGTCCAGGCTCGGGGGAGACTGCTTGACATGTTCCTATTTTTAGCCTTGCGTGGGAAAGCGTGAGGGAGCAGGGAAGCCACAGATCAGCCAGAAGTCTTTTCTGGGGCCGCCGCCATCTCGGCTGGTGTGGACAAAAGAGGTGGAGATGTCTCAAATGTTCCAGTGACACCACTAAGCCTTTCCTAGAACACTCTGGTCATTAGGGAGTCTGGAGAACGGAATTGCACCCGGCAGCACTAACATTCTCTGCCTGCGTAGAGGAAGGGCACAGCGGCAGAGCAGGAGGCAGCGCTATCTGAACACAGGGAGTAGCAAACATCGGTTTGCTACATCCCAAAAACCTGGGCTGCATAGGGTTGGGCAGTGGGGAGGGGGAGCCCCAAAAGATGGAGCAAATACAGAGACAGGAGCCTAGAGCCAGCCAAGGAGATGAGCCCCAAAGAGCGAGAGAAACGGGGAGAGCCCCAAGAGAATGATAACGTCAAGATCCAGACAAAGGGAGGAGAGATTTGGGGTCTGGGCATGTAGGGGAAGGTCAGGGAGCCTGTGCACAGGGACTGGCTGCAGTTGCTGGAATGAAATCAGGCTGACTAGTCCTGAGAAGAAAGAGGGAGATGAGGACCTGTCCTTTGAAGAAAGAGGTGCCAGGCAATTGGTTTGGTCTCAGAGAGGCTATATGACAGGGCTTTAGGGGATCCTGTACTCAGGGCCCTCTCTGTGATGCTTGACACAGTGGGGCATAGGCCATTGCTAACACCCCCCCCCCCCGCCCCAGCTTCCCTGCACATGCTGCAGATGAAGCACAGCGATTCACCAGGGTCAGGCCCACTGACAGCACTGCACTTGGAAACTTGTCATGTGCTGTGTAGGAGAAGATGTTGACATATTAGGACATGGATGGCTGGGAAGGATCAGAGGCTGTAAGGGGACATGGCCCCTTCCTGTTCCTGTTCTGTCTCATTCTCAAGGGTTTTGTTTTGGTTTTGGTTTTGAGAAAGACACTCCCTGTAGCCCCAGCTGGCCTGGAACTCATCATGTAGACTGGCCTTGATCTCACAAAGATCTACCTGCTTCTGCCTCCTGAGTGCTGGGATTAAAGGTGTGGGCCATCAACCTGAAGATCTCTTTTCAGAAGGAGGCCTTGATTCCTGACTACACTGTAGAAAAGAATTTCAGGACAAGTCAATGTGAAGCAGAGTTTGAGTTTATTAAGAAAAGATCAGGGAAAAGACACTTTTCAATATTGCACACCCTAGGTGGGCTGGCTTCTCAAGAGAGAGTCTATGTTGCCTTTCTTTTAAGAAGGCAGTGCAGCGGTACAAAACCCTGACCAAAACGTTAGCTGAAGCTCCAGAAGAAAATATCCTTGATGTCCTGTGTTCCTGGCATTTCCCAAAGGCGACCCACAGAAGCTTGCCCATTCTCCTCTCCACCCAACGACATGTGAAACGACCCTTTGATAAACACCTGACAGAGAAGCACTTACTGACCTTCTACAGCTTTATCTCAATAAACACACCCCAAACCTAACCCTCTCTGTCCAAGCACATTTGGGAAGTCGGGCTGCGTTCCTAGGAAAGTCGGGATAGTATCACGTGCTGCCCTTCCCCAGCTACATTCAGCAGGCCGGTGGTTATCTGTCCAGGGTGCAGCTCAAGGGCTCAGCTCATAAACATTCAGAAGCTCCAGGCTCTGAATTCTCAGGGTTGGCTGTCTCCTCCTTCCTGGATGGGAAACAGTGAACATCTCCCTTCAGTCAAAAAGCCTGGGGGTTAAATGCTATTCTTTCCATGTGTCCTTCACTCTGATGACCTTAAGGATTTCTTGAGGATGGTGAGACAGCTAGGTAGCCCAGGTTGGCCATGAATTGCCTCATAACCCCCGGCTTCAGCCAACTGAGTTCTGGTACCCCATGATATCACACCCAGCTTCAGGGCATAGTTTTGAGGGAAACACGGGTATGTGACAGTTGGGACAAAGTGTGACCAGACGCTGGCTTTGAAGCGGAATGCTTGCTTCTGCTGTGGGCTTTTAGGAATGCCATCTGCCACAGGTCAGGCTCCCTGAATAGAGACTCAGAGATGAGGCCTCTTGTGCCACCTTTCTTTATCTGAATGAGTGCCCCTAGGAAAGCAGGCAGGGATCTAAAGCACGTTACCAGCATGGAAAGATGCCAGGCAAAGAGGTTACATGAAACAAAGTGGTACTCTGGGGACAGGAAGGGCACATATCTGTGTCATCCTGCTTGTGGGCTAAGATCTTGAGCATCCTGTCCCTGTCTGGTTGTGTCTCCCATACCCCCCCCCATTGGCCTATGTCAGAACTGCCCCAGGGCTGTGGATTACCTGTGGGCAGGTTCAGCGGGCCCCAGCCTCTGAGGGCAGCTGCCATAGAGGTGGCAGTGACAGGGTGGAGAAGGAGAGTGCCCAGCAGCAGTCGCTGCAGGCAGGTCACCCAGTGATGCTACAGCTGGGGCCTCTTTGTGACTCTTATGTCTCTTCATGTCCCTAGAAGTGTCTCATTTGCTTCTAGATATGAACAGACTCCACTTGCAGTTATACATGGCTACGGCTGATGCAGAAGACTCACCAGTTCCACAGATGAAGCTGTCTTGTTACAAGAGGACTCCAGATAGTTTGGGCTGGCTGGGGCTTCCTTCCTCCTGGAGAATTCAGTCTACTTAGGATCCTGGAATGCTGTAGTTCCTGAAGCAACTCCAGGGCATTTCTGCTGGCTGTCCTCTACCCTGAGGGTTCTCCAGGGCAAACCTTCTTCCCCGCCCTCACATTCCTTCCCTCCCCTCCCCTCTTCAAGCACAGCATTCAAGGCTCTTCATGACTGGCTCCTGTTTATGCCTGCATCTGCTCTTCACGCCACCATTCCCCAAGTGCGATAGTTAAACTTAATTGTCACCTTGACCAGATTTAGAATCACCCAGGAGACACACTTCTAGATAGAGCCAGTGACAGCATTTCTAGAGACTTAACTGAAGAAGGGTGAGCCATGGAATGTGGGTGACAGCGCCCCATAGGCTGGGGACCTGGGATGAATAAAAGAGGACGCTACCTGAGAATCAGCATCCACCTCTCTCTGCTCCTCACAGACTCAGTGTGACCAGCTGCCTGTGTTCCTGGTGTCTTCTCTGCCATGATGGAGTTCATCCCTCCAACCACAAAACAAAATAAATTTTTCCTTACATGGCTTTTATCAGGTATTTTGTCCCAGCAATGAGAAAAGTAACTAACTTTTTTTTTTTTTTTTTTTTTTTTTTTGAGACAGGGTCTCCCTTTAGCCCCAGCTGGCCTGGAACTTGTAGATCAGGCTGGCCTTGAACTCACAGAAATCTTCCTGCCTCTGCCTCCCAAGTGCCGGGATTAAAGGTGTGCGCCACCATGCCCAGCGAGGAAAGTAACTAAAAATAAATGGATCATTTTATTCATTATTCATTAGGAAGAGGGAAGAAGTCAAATTCTGAATAGATGAAAAGAATCCCAGCAGATCACCCTCAAAACAAAGAATTCAGAGAAGTCAGACTGTGCAGGAGCAGCCCCCAGCTGAATGGAGAGAGAGAGAGAGAGAGAGAGAGAGAGAGAGAGAGAGAGAGAGAGAGACCCTTCAATGCAGGCAGAGTGGTGCAACAGCCTGTGTCCTTGCCCATCTGTTAGAAATGTGGCTGAATCCTGCAAGCAGTCAGAGTAGTCAGTACCCACTGCAGAACTTAGAACTGCGGTCCACATTTATGGCTTTAATTAAATTGAATTAGCTGTAATAACCAGGACCTCTGTTTGCCGCACTCTCTGACTCAGAATGGCCTCTTTGAGCTGCCAGGCATGGTGTCTGACTGCAAACCAAGGCTGTGTGCACCAGAGCTCAGTTTTTCTGTCACTAGCGGAGCAGTCTGATCTTTAAAGAGCTGAATTACAGTAATAGGAATGGAGATGAGTTGCTCGCAGTGCCGCCACGCTCCTAACATCATCAGTTCTTTGCGCCTCTGTGCTCAAGGCCTTGGCCTCACTCGGGATCAACTGCAGAGTGCCCAGGTGTTCCAGCTCAGAGTCACCAACATGTGCCTGAAGTCCAGGCCTCTTCCTTCTGAGCTTGGAGATCTTTGCCCCCAAACCCCACAATTCCTTTATCAATACCATGGGATTGGGGGTGGTACCTACTTCTTGGGGTTTTTGAGAATTACCTGGTCTACACAAAGCTGACGTCGATGCCAAGCACTCAGCAGATGTTCAGTGGGAACTACCAGGGCCGTCTGAGCACAGACTCACAAGACACTCCTATTTTCAGTTCCAAGAGCCCATTTCTAGGGAAGGATAAGTCCCCTCTCTCCCAAATCTCCTCTTCATTGGTACCTCTGCTGCCAATGTCCTAGTAAGGGTCAGTTTGCTCTGGGGTGACAAGCCACACCGAGGACAGTGCTGCTCTGTAGCTGAACAGCACTCACTTGTCATTCATGGTGACTCTCTGTCTCTTGCTGTTCTCCGTGATTTATTTTTATGTATGTATGTGTGTGTGTGTGTGTGTGTGTGTGTGTGTGTGTGTGTGTGTGCTTGCTACTCATGTGTGAATGCCCTTGGAGGCCAGAAGGATTCAGATTCCCCTGGAGCTGGAGTTACAAGCAGTTGTGAGTCGCCTGACATGGGTGCCAAGAACAGAACTCAGTTCTCTGTAAGAGCAGTGTTTGGCTCTTGGCTACCGAGCAATCTTCCCAGCCCCTCAGGGTGGCTTTCTATAGTCACCTCTGTCTCTATGGTGATTAGAGTCTTTCTTTGACCCCCTAGTATATGTCCCCCATGCTCATCACCTAGGTCTTACCTGAAGCTTACAAAGCACCTACTGTGTTATCTGTCCCTGAAACCACATCTTCCAGGGAAATCATATACAACCCAAAATGATTCAGACCTCACAGTTGGGGCAGACTGCCATCCCTGTTCACATCCAAGTGTCTTGGTCACTTTGAGTTTTCTCATTACTCACAAAAGCCAAACCTGAACTGTTATTGTCTTCATTTGCCCACAGTGTTAGTCAGGGTTCTCTAGAGAAACAATGGAGAAAGTGAATATATATATATATATATATATATATATATATATATGATTCTTATTAAATTGGCTTACAAAGGGGTGGGGTAATCTAACAATCACCATCTGTATAGTGGAAAGGCTGAGAGCACAGTAGCTTCATGGTCCACAAGGTTGGATGTCTCAGCAGTCTTAACGTGGCACTGAAAGCCAGGAGGATTCCCAGCGAGCTGCTGGTCTTCATCTGCTTTGTTAGGCCAAAGACACTTGGTTTTGATGGCTGTGAACTGTGGTGGCGGCAGCAGGGCAGATGCACTCACCAGCAGGCAGTGAGGGCACGCAAGAGAGAAATGCTGATGTGTCCTCAACCTCGTTATGTCTGGGCTGTTGCAGGAAGGTGCTGCCCACTCTGGGGGAGGGTCTTCTCCTCTCACTTAATTCTGCCCACAGATGAGCCCAGAGGCTTATCTCTTAGTTGATTCCAGATCCAATCAAGTTGAAAATCAAGATTAACTATCATACCCATACCAAACACTGCTGCAGAATTAATGATGTGTTTGCTTAGACTCCCAGACACCATTGAGGGAGGTATACAATAAAGGCTTGTGAACTAAGCAGCTAATGGGAATTCAGCCTCCTCAGAATATGGACTGCCATTGTTGGACTACCTCGGCAGTATCATGGAGGACAATGCACGGGGTCAAGACAGGACGTGTACTTACTGGACTTCATTTGGGGGCATGATATTTAAAGCAGAAGCACATCAGTAAGGGTTTCCTTCTGCATAAGGTTTTTTGTAGTGTAATGTCTTTTTTTAAATTTTATTTATTTCTGTATGTGTATGAATGTACTGTCTGCATGCAAGTTTGTGCACCCGTGTCATGCAATGCCTCGGAGGTCAGAAGAGGGTGTTGGACTCCCCTGGAACTGGAGTTCTCCTGGAATTGGAGTTTCAGACGGTTCTCGGCCACCATGTGGGTACTGGGGATCGAACCCGGGTCCTCTGCAAGAGCAGTCGGTGCTCTTAACCGCTAGGCCATCTCTCCAGCCCCTGTAGTGTAATGTCTTATTCATAGTCTACCATCAGATATTTTAGGAATATCTTTAATGTTTAGATAGTATATTATCAGCATGCAATATTTACATCATAGGTTCTCAAGCAGAGGCAGTCTATTGCAAGGACCTTCTTTGCCGCCAGTTATCATAGGCTGTTTAAAGTTAGAAAACTGAATAGCAACACTGAACACTGTAGAAATGCACTTTGCTCAGTAATACTTGAGTTGTTACAATATTAGATTACCAATTTGGTTGTTACAGAAAATCCTTAACTGTAATTGATGGTTGTTGCCATAATAGTATATTGCTGGTATTTCTACCTCTAGTAATGGTCTTTATGTGCTAGATTTCAATATCCTTGAGCCTGGGCAAGTGCACAAGCCTTTTTAAAAAGAAACATAGTTTACTTGCACAAAACTGATCAGATTTGAGAGATCATTAATGCCCTTGAAGTGGTTTTTGTGGGTGCGAAACAAATGGTGAGAATTTGAATTGTTCCGTTATTATAGTATTNCACTTTTTTGAAGCTGTTAATCATTTAGGAGTTTTTTTCTGGTGGAGTTTTTAAGATCCCTTAAGTAAAACATTATCATATCATCAGCGAAAAGGGGTAGCTTGACTTCATCTTTTTCAATTAGTTACTCTTTTAATTTCCTTTTCTTGCCTTATGCTCTAGCAAGTGTTTAAGCAACTATATGAAGAGGAGTGGTGACAAAGGGCAGCCTTGCCGGGTTCCTACTTTAAAGGGAATGTTTCATCATTTCCCCATTTAGGATGATATTTGGGCTGTGGGTTTCCTGTATATGGCTTTGATTTACATTGAGGAATTGATTCCTCCAATCCAATTCCTTCCTAGGACTTTAAGCATGAGGCATGCTGGGGATTTTGTCGAGGGCTTTTTCAGCATCAATTGGATGATGGTGGGGTTTGTTTTGATTCGTTTATGTGTTGATGATGTTTATTGATTTCATATGTTAACCTACCTGCATCTCTGGTATGAATCCACCTTGGTCATGATGGATTGATCTTCTTGATGTGGGTCTGGATGTGATTTGACAGTATCCAGTTTTATAATTTTGGCATTGTGTTTCATTCGGAGATGGGTCTGATCTTTTTTAGTTGTATCTTTGCCTGGTTTTGGTTATAGATTGATGCTGGCTTCATAGGAGGAATTGGGAGAATTCCCTCTGTTGTATATTTTTTTTTTTTTTTTTTTTTTTTTTTTTTTTTTTTTAAATGTTTTATAGAATTCTTTGAAACCTTCTGGGCCTGGTTTTTAGTTGGAGGTTTCTTACTACATCCTCTTTTTCTTCATATGTTATGGGTCGTTTAAGCTGCCAGTCTCTTCCTGGTCAGCTTTGGTGAGTCCCGTGATTTCAGATATCATCCATTTCTTCTAGGTTTTCAAACTTCGTAGAGTATAGGTTCTTGTAATTCCCATAATGCTTTTCTGGATCTTTCCTTGTCTGTTGTGATATTTCCCTTTCTTTTTTTTTTTTTTTTTTTTTTTGGTCTTTGAGACCGGGTCTCTTGTGCTGGATAGATTTGTGTCCAAACTTGACTACAACCTAGGAGTGAGGAGCCTCAATTGGGGAATTTGCCTCCATTGGATTGGCCTGTGGCCACATCTTGTGGTGTATTGTCCTGATTGTTGAGCAGTGACAGTATAAGAAGGCAGGCGGGCAGAGCCAGAGAGCAGCCAGGAGCAAGCCAGTGGAAGCACTCCTCCATGGCCTGTGGCTCAGCTCCTGCCTCCAGGTTTCCTGTCCCTGAGTTCTTACCCTTGGGCTCACTCAGTGATCAAAACTGTGCCCCAGGAGATGTAAGCTTGAATAAACCCTTTCCTCCCCAAGTGTGTCGGTCAGAGTGTTTGTCACAGCAATGGAATGACAAACTACGACAGAAATTGGTACCAGACGAGTGGGGAATTGCTGCTTGATGACAGACATGATCTTGGTGTTTGGGGAAGGATAGTGGAAGCATTTGGAACTTAGGGCTGGGAAGGGGGAAGTCCTTGCTGAATGGTTAAAGATCATTGCTGTGGGTCTTGGAGCAGTTTTGCCGAAGGAGTTGTAGAAGATGGAGGCCTGGCTTTTGAAGTTTCTAGTTTCAAATGGGAACAGAGATCATCAGGAGTGTAATCTGTGGGTTCTGGTAGCTGGGGCTGGAGCAGCTGTAAGTAAAAGAGACCAGAACCTAAAGTGAAACTTTTGTGACTGGGACAATTATGCTGGTTAGCTGGGGCGAAAAATCAGCTTTTAAGTAACAAGAGACCAGCACTACTGAAGTGAAACTTATTCTGGGGGAGAATATCTTCAGGGTCAGCACACCAGAAGCTGTGACCCAGAAAGGGCCTGGCCTCCATCTCGAGCCAGAAACAAGCCGGACTTGTGGATCTTGGAACATGTCAAGATTCTCGTATATGGTTCTGGTGTTGAAAAATTTGAGGGGGTCAAGAGAGCAGCCGAGGCTTGCACTGTGATAGTTTAGGACGACCCTTGTGGAAGATGCACCTCGGTTGACTTTGAAGACTCCAGGATTGTCGGGGTCATGGAGAGAAGCTGAGGCTTTTGCACCCAAAGAAGAGTTCAGAAGAGACCATCGGTGAAGGTGCTGCCTCAGTTCCGGTGGTGACCCCAGGTTTAGGAGATGCCAGGACCCTGGGACGGACCAACCAAGAGCAGTGGTTTTTTTTAGGTGTGGATGGAGCTGGCCTGGGCCTTCGAGGTGAGCTGTGTGTGCCCCGGATGGCAGAGTCGGGGAGAGGGAGCTGCCGAGACCCTTTGGAGCCAGAAGATCTTGAGTGTATCCAGGTGTCCAGCTTGAGCTACTTGCTGGACTAGGTTTTGTTTGCGAGTGCCTGATTCTTCCCTTTGAAATAAGACCGTACTTGTTTGGATTTTGCAGCAGCCACAGTTAGGAGACTTTTAATAGACTGAACTTTTAAGTGTTGGACATTTTTAAGGACTGTGAGGCTTTGAGGTTGTACTGTCTTAGGTTGTGATCAACGTTAACATCATTATTTTGGGGATAAGAACTGGAAAGTGGTGGTTTAATAGTGATTTGGTTTTGTGTGTCAAGGTTGACAAGGGGTAATTGTGCTGGATAGCTTTAGTTCACTGACAACACACTCTGGGTTGAGGGAGCCTTAATTGTGGAATTGGCTCCATGGATTGGCCTGTGGCCACATCGTGGTGTATGTCTTGATTGTTGAGCATGACCGTATAAGAAGGCCGCTGGGCATTGAGCCAAGCGCACGCCAGGAGCAAGCAGTGGCAGCAATCATCCCATGGCTGTGCTTCAGCTCCTACCTCCAGGTTCCTGCCTGAGTTCTTACCTTGGGCTCCCTGATTGATTCAACTGTGACCCAGAGATGTAAGCTGAAATAAAACCACTTTCCTCCCAAGTTGGTGTCGGTCAGAGTGTTTGTCAAAGCAATTGAAAGAAAACTACAAGTCTCCCTGCAGTCTGCTGTCATGGGACTCACTTTGAGATCGGCTGGCTCAATAACTCACAGAGATCCGCAGGCCCTCTGCCTCCCAAGTTGCTAGGACTAAAGTGTGTGCTACCCGCCCCGGGCTTTATTAATTCTGATGTGAATCAAGTTTACTGAGTCTGCATGCACGTTTGTGCATCCATGTCGTTGCACTGCTTGCGGACGTTCATGGAAGACGGTGTCGGCTTTTCCCCTGGAACTGGAGTTCTCCTGGAATTGGAGTTAGTTTCAGACAGTTCTCGGCGCCCATGTGGGTGCTGGGTTGGGATCGAAACCCGGGTCCTCTGACGAGCGGTTAGGCGCTCTTTACCGCTAGGGCCATCTCTCCAGCCCCCGATATTTCCCTTTTCATCATGGATTTATTGATTTGGAGTGGTTCCTTCTTCTTTTGGTTTTACACTGGGCTATAGGTCTGTCTATCTTGTTTTTCTTCTTTCAAAGAACCAACTTTTTGGCTTCCTTGATTTTTTTGTTGTTTTCTTGTTTCTATTTCATTGATCTGCTCTGATTTTGTTATTTCTTCCTGTCTGTTTGATTTAGGGTTCATCTGTTGTTTGCCTCTCAAATGCTTTTAGCTGTCGTGTTAGATCATTTCACTTGGCTCTTTCTGTTTTTCTAATGTAGGGCACCCAGGACTATAAAAACTTCCCTCTTAGGACTGCTTTATGGTATCCCATAGGTTTTGTTGTGTTGTATTTTCCTTGTCATTCAGTTCAGGAATCTTTTCTTTCTTTCTTTATCTCTTCCTTTGACCATTCATTATCGCTTGAGAGTGTTGTTAGGCTCCATGTGTTCTTGTATGCAGGAGGCTTGTCTGGTGTTGATGTTGAGCTTTATTTCATGTTGGTCTGATAGAAATGCATGAAATTCATTTCATCTTTTGATTTGTGTTTTTTTTTTTTTTTTTTTTTTTTTTGTTTTTTTTTTTTTTCTGGAGTTTTCTTCTGTATCCCAGTATATTGTGGTCGATTTGGAGAATGTTCGGTGGGATGCTGAGTAGAAGTGTATTCTCTGGTGTTTTTTTTTTTTTTTTTTTTTTTTCATTTGTGGATGCTAGTATTAAATCCCCCAATTGAAAGAATAGCTGAACAATGTTATTGTTGTGTTTCTGTTTATTTTTTGACCTATCCAAAGGACTCAGTGGGGTTATTGAAATATTCTCCTACTATGAGTGTGTACTGGGGTTAGTGTGGACTTGTGGTCCTGGAGCATGGTCTTTATAAAGTTTGGTTGCACCAGAATTTGGAATATATATTAGTAATTGGAATCTTCTTGGGGAATTTTTCCTTTGATAAAATTATAACGGCCTTCTTTGTCTCTCTGATTCTTTTTCTTTGAATGTCTTATTTGTCTGATATTAAAATAGCAACACCTGCTTTCTTTTTGGTACCATTTGCTTGGAATATTTTTTTCCATCCCTTCACTTTAAGGTGGTGCCTGTCCTTGCAGGTAAGATGTGTTTCTGTCGACCGCATATGGCTGGATTCTGTTCTCATTCCAATCCTCCCAGTCTCTGTCTTGATTTGGGGACTTTTAGTCCATTAATATTCTAAGTTCTGGACTGATAGGTTTGTTGTGCTTCCTTTTGCCTAATCCCATTTGTGGTTTGGGTTTCGGTTCTACTTCTGCAGTTATGCTTTATTGATTTCTCTTTTCTAGGTGCCTTGGGGATGGTTGCTCCTTTTCTTTGTTCTTGCATTGCTTCAAGTATTTCTGACTGGTGGTTTTTCCAGACATTTATTCTTTCCAGTGTTTTGTCATGGAAGGTTTTTCTCCTTCAACTCTAATTGACATTTTTCTGGGGTATAGTAACTTGGTTTGGCATCTGTAGTCCCTTAACACTGGGAAGCTTCGCTCCAGGTTCTTCTTGTTTTCACAGTTTGCGTTGAGAAGTCAGAATAAGGTTTCCCCTTATGGGTCACTTGTTTTGTTTTCTTTTGTGGCTTTAAGGATTTTGTTTGTTTTTGGGTTGTCTAGCTTTTTAATATGATGTGGCGTGGGAGAATTTCTTTTTCTGATCTTGTCTGTTGGAGTTCTATTGCTTCTTGTATTGTATTGGTTTGTCCTTTTTAGGTTTGGGGAAGTTTCATCTATTATTCTGTTGAAAGATGCATGATCAATACCATTCTCTGGGATTCTTTTCCTTCTCTATTCTTATGATGTGGAGGTGTGATCTTTCACAGTCCTGGTTGTTCCACTTTTGTGTATTTTTAATTTTCATAATTCGTTCCTTGAGGTTTTTAGTTGTTCTTGTGTTATCTTCCAGGTCTGATCTTATCTTGTTCCTCTTCATCCATTCTGCTTCTGCAGGCTTTTTCCATTCCTTTCCTCTGGAATTGGAGATCTGCTTTTGATTTCTTTTTCATTTCCTCTTTTGATTTTCTTAAGTATTTCTATTTCTTTTTGGCGCTTCTCAATCTCTCTGTAGCTCTTTGCTCAATGGTAGGTTTCCTTATCTTTTTCAGGCATGGATTTTTTCAGTGTTTCTATTCCTTTGGAGCCTTGTATCTCTCTCTCTAGGTCCTCTTGCAGTTCTTCATCTCTTTTCTTAGTTCTTTGATTTGTTCTTTAAATCTTGTAGTTCTTTAACTATGTTCCCAATTGTGTTTATGATATCTGTGTCCTGGGGGCATCCCCAGATGGGATCCCACTGCAGGAGTCTTTCCATAGGGTTGGAGAGCCTTGGGTGTTTGGATTTTCCTGCCCTTTTTCTGTGTTGTCTCTTCTTCGCGTTCCTGGATATGGGCTTCTCCTTGCCTGCTTTCTGCTCTTCCTTCCACTGGCCTCATGAGATCTCCTCCCTTAATTCTCTACTTAAAACTCTATGTATGTATGTATGTCTGTAGATTGTATTCGTATGGTATTGTATATCTCCTGTCTACTTACTTTCTAATCAGATATTATCGTTAATCCATCTATATGTACATGTGTATATCTGTCATCTGTATGTCTTCGTAGTACCCATGCTCTTACCTGATGTGTATATCTGTCATCTGTATGTCTTCGTAGTACCCATGCTCTTACCTGATGTGTATATCTGTCATCTGTATGTCTTCGTAGTACCCATGCTCTTACCTGGTAATATTTTCTGAGCTTACTTGCTTCCCAAGAATCTCTAAAACTGTATTTCTGAAGCTTAGCTTAATTCTTTGGTAACTTTTCCTGGCTAAAAAGAAAAGATTTGTCTCTACTGGAGACAAATTTGAGAAGGGACCATTTCTTTCACTCCTGCATTATTGGGCACATCTTTTAGCTCTAGCATTTGTGGGGACTCTGGCTATGTGATAGGTCTCCCCAAGACTTACCTAGAAGTCTCCCTGATGGTGAGCATGCTCTTCCTCGATGCTACAGTGGTCAGCACAGCTCTTAAGTGAGGATGCGCACATACATGCAATGTAAGGTCATGTCTAATGAAATTCCCACACATTGGTATAGACAGGGAGTTGCTGCTTACCGGAGGAGGAGACAAAGAAAGAATGATAGGACAGGGGCAGTTGCATAGGCTAGCATCTCCCGTGGAGCTGGGTGTATCACTGCTCTTCAGCACAGACTGAGAGCTTCCAAGGTGATTTCAAATTGATCCACAGCCTCAAGAGCTTGGCGATGCATCCCAGAGGCTGTAGCCACCTGTGTGATAAACTCTTGCCCTCAGCTCACTTTCCGGGGATGTAGGCATTAGGAGACTAGCGAGGCCTTTGGGAAAGCGCCCACTGGTTCTCAGATCAGCTGAGAATTCCAACTTGCTCCTCAGAGTCACTCCTGTTGCTGTACAGTGTCCCATCTCAACCCTTTCATGAGTCTCTTCTTGGTCTTTCACGATTTTTCTGTTACCTCCTGGAGCCTGGGGCACCCATACGTGCCACACAAGGATCTTGAAGGCCATTTTCTTGTCCAGGCTCGGGGGAGACTGCTTGACCGGTTTCCTAGTTTAGACTGCGTGGGAAGGGAGGAGCAGGGAAAGCCACAGGATCAGCCAGAAGTCTTTTCTGGGGCCGCCGCCATCTCGGCTGGTGTGGACAAAAGAGGTGGAGATGTCTCAAATGTTCCAGTGACACCACTAAGCCTTTCCTAGAACACTCTGGTCATTAGGGAGTCTGGAGAACGGAATTGCACCCGGCAGCACTAACATTCTCTGCCTGCGTAGAGGAAGGGCACAGCGGCAGAGCAGGAGGCAGCGCTATCTGAACACAGGGAGTAGCAAACATCGGTTTGCTACATCCCAAAAACCTGGGCTGCATAGGGTTGGGCAGTGGGGAGGGGGAGCCCCAAAAGATGGAGCAAATACAGAGACAGGAGCCTAGAGCCAGCCAAGGAGATGAGCCCCAAAGAGCGAGAGAAACGGGGAGAGCCCCAAGAGAATGATAACGTCAAGATCCAGACAAAGGGAGGAGAGATTTGGGGTCTGGGCATGTAGGGGAAGGTCAGGGCGCCTGTGACAGGGACTGGCTGTGCAGTTGCCTGGAAGTTGAATCAGGCTGACTTCAGTCTGAGAAGAAGAAAGAGGGAGATGAGGACCTGTCCTTTGAAGAAAGAGGTGCCAGGCAATTGGTTTGGTCTCAGAGAGGCTATATGACAGGGCTTTAGGGGATCCTGTACTCAGGGCCCTCTCTGTGATGCTGACACAGTGGGATAGCATTGTAACACCCCCCCCCCCACCGCCCCAGCTTCCTGCACATGCTGCAGATGAAGCACAGCGATTCACCAGGGTCAGGCCCACTGACAGCACTGCACTTGGAAACTTGTCATGTGCTGTGTAGGAGAAGATGTTGACATATCAGGACAAGGAGGTTGGGAAGGATCAGAGGTAAGGGGACATGGCCCCTTTCCCTGTTCTGAGTTCTGTCTCATTTCTCAAAGGGTTTTGTTTTGGTTTGGGTTTTTTTTTTCTTTTCTTCCCTGTAGCCCCAGCTGGCCTGGAAATCATAGGTTAGACTGGCCTTGATTCACAAAAGAGATCTACCTGGCTTCTGCCCTTCCTGTAGTGCCTGGGATTAACAGGTGTGGCATACAACCTGAAGATCTCTTCTCAGAAGGAGCCTTGATTCCTGCACTAACACTGTAGAAAAGAAAGACTTTCAGGACAAGTTCACTGCGAAGCCAGAGTTGGTTTACTAGAAAAGATCAGGGAAAAGACACTTTTCAATATTGCACACCCTAGGTGGGCTGGCTTCTCAAGAGAGAGTCTATGTTGCCTTTCTTTTAAGAAGGCAGTGCAGCGGTACAAAACCCTGACCAAAACGTTAGCTGAAGCTCCAGAAGAAAATATCCTTGATGTCCTGTGTTCCTGGCATTTCCCAAAGGCGACCCACAGAAGCTTGCCGATTCTCCTCTCCACCCAACGACATGTGAAACGACCCTTTGATAAACACCTGACAGAGAAGCACTTACTGACCTTCTACAGCTTTATCTCAATAAACACACCCCAAACCTAACCCTCTCTGTCCAAGCACATTTGGGAAGTCGGGCTGCGTTCCTAGGAAAGTCGGGGTAGTATCACGTGCTGCCCTTCCCCAGCTACATTCAGCAGGCCGGTGGTTATCTGTCCAGGGTGCAGCTCAAGGGCTCAGCTCATAAACATTCAGAAGCTCCAGGCTCTGAATTCTCAGGGTTGGCTGTCTCCTCCTTCCTGGATGGGAAACAGTGAACATCTCCCTTCAGTCAAAAAGCCTGGGGGTTAAATGCTATTCTTTCCATGTGTCCTTCACTCTGATGACCTTAAGGATTTCTTGAGGATGGTGAGACAGCTAGGTAGCCCAGGTTGGCCATGAATTGCCTCATAACCCCCGGCTTCAGCCAACTGAGTTCTGGTACCCCATGATATCACACCCAGCTTCAGGGCATAGTTTTGAGGGAAACACGGGTATGTGACAGTTGGGACAAAGTGTGACCAGACGCTGGCTTTGAAGCGGAATGCTTGCTTCTGCTGTGGGCTTTTAGGAATGCCATCTGCCACAGGTCAGGCTCCCTGAATAGAGACTCAGAGATGAGGCCTCTTGTGCCACCTTTCTTTATCTGAATGAGTGCCCCTAGGAAAGCAGGCAGGGATCTAAAGCACGTTACCAGCATGGAAAGATGCCAGGCAAAGAGGTTACATGAAACAAAGTGGTACTCTGGGGACAGGAAGGGCACATATCTGTGTCATCCTGCTTGTGGGCTAAGATCTTGAGCATCCTGTCCCTGTCTGGTTGTGTCTCCCATACCCCCCCCCCCCATTGGCCTATGTCAGAACTGCCCCAGGGCTGTGGATTACCTGTGGGCAGGTTCAGCGGGCCCCAGCCTCTGAGGGCAGCTGCCATAGAGGTGGCAGTGACAGGGTGGAGAAGGAGAGTGCCCAGCAGCAGTCGCTGCAGGCAGGTCACCCAGTGATGCTACAGCTGGGGCCTCTTTGTGACTCTTATGTCTCTTCATGTCCCTAGAAGTGTCTCATTTGCTTCTAGATATGAACAGACTCCACTTGCAGTTATACATGGCTACGGCTGATGCAGAAGACTCACCAGTTCCACAGATGAAGCTGTCTTGTTACAAGAGGACTCCAGATAGTTTGGGCTGGCTGGGGCTTCCTTCCTCCTGGAGAATTCAGTCTACTTAGGATCCTGGAATGCTGTAGTTCCTGAAGCAACTCCAGGGCATTTCTGCTGGCTGTCCTCTACCCTGAGGGTTCTCCAGGGCAAACCTTTCTCCACGACTCCTCATTCCCTTCCTCCCCTCCCTCTTCAGCACAGCATTCAAGCTCTTCAGACTGGCTCCTGTTTATGCCTGCATCTGCTCTTCACGCCACCATTCCCCAAGTGCGATAGTTAAACTTAATTGTCACCTTGACCAGATTTAGAATCACCAGGCGACACACTTTAGATAGAGCCAGTGTGGGACAGCATTTCTAGAGACTTAACTGAAGAAGGGTGAGCCATGGAATGTGGGTGACAGCGCCCCATAGGCTGGGGAGCTGGGATGAATAAAAGAGGACGCTACCTGAGAATCAGCATCCACCCTCTTCTCTCTGCTCCTCACAGACTCAGTGTGACCAGCTGCCTGTGTTCCTGGTGTCTTCTCTGCATGATGGAGTTCATTCCCTCCACCACAAACAAAAATAAATTTCCTTACATGCTTTTATCATGTTTTTGTCCCAGCAATGAGAAAGTAACTAACTTTTTTTTTTTTTTATTGTCTTTTGATGAACAGTGTCTGCCCTTTAGCCCCAGCTGGCCTGGAACTTGTCAATCAGGTGGGCCTTGATCTCACAGAAACTCCTGCCTCTCGTGCTCCCATAGTGCCGGGTATTAAAGGTGTGCGCCACCAGCCCAGCGAGGAAAGTAACTAAAAATAAATGGTCATTTATTCATTATCATTAGGGAAAGCGGAAAAAGTCAAAATTCTGAATAGATGAAAAGAATCCCAGCAGATCACCCTCAAAACAAAGAATTCAGAGAGTCAGACTGTGCAGGGCAAGCCCCCAGCGATGAGGAAAAAGAAGAGTGAGGAGATGGAGAGAGAGAAGAGAGAGGAGGATGGGAAGACCCTTCACTGCCAGGCAGTAGTGGTGCAACAGCCTGTGTCCTTGCCCATGTGTCTAGAAATGTGGGAATCCTGCAAGCAGTCCAGAGTAGTCAGTACCCACTGCAGAACTTCAGAACTGCGGTCCACATTATGGCTTTAATTAAATTGAATTAGCTGTAATAACCAGGACCTCTGTTTGCCGCACTCTCTGACTCAGAACGGCCTCTTTGAGCTGCCAGGCATGGTGTCTGACTGCAAACCAAGGCTGTGTGCACCAGAGCTCAGTTTTTCTGTCACTAGCGGAGCAGTCTGATCTTTAAAGAGCTGAATTACAGTATAGGAATGGAGATGAGTTGCTCGCAGTGCCGCCACGCTCCTAACATCATCAGTTCTTTGCGCCTCTGTGCTCAAGGCCTTGGCCTCACTCGGGACCAACTGCAGAGTGCCCAGGTGTTCCAGCTCAGAGTCACCAACATGTGCCTGAAGTCCAGGCCTCTTCCTTCTGAGCTTGGAGATCTTTGCCCCCAAACCCCACAATTCCTTTATCAATACCATGGGATTGGGGGTTGGTAACCTACTTCCTTGGGGTTTTTGAGAATTACCTGGTTTAACAAAGCTGACCGTCGATGCCAAGCACCAGCAGATGTTCAGTGGGAACTACCAGGGCCGTTCTGCGCACAGACTCACAAGACACTCCTATTTTCAGTTCCCAAGAGCCCATTTCTAGGAAGGAAGTCCCCCACTCTCCCAAATCCTCCTCTTCATTGGTACCTCTGCTGCCAATTTCCTAGTAAGGAGTCAGTTTGCTCTGGTGGGTGACAAGCCACACCGAGGACAGTGCTGCTCTGTAGCTGAACAGCACTCACTTGTCATTCCTGGTGATCTCTGTCTCGCTGTTCTCCGTATTTATTTTATGTATGTATGTGTGGTGTGTGTGTTGTTGTGTGTGTTGTGTTGTGTGTGCATGTGTGTATGATGTTTCTCTCATTGTGTGCCTGGTAGTGCAGAATGATTGTGTCCTGGGCTGGAGTTACAAGCAGATTGTGAGTCGCCTGACATGGGTGCCAAGAACAGAACTCAGTTCTCTGTAAGAGCAGTGTTTGGCTCTGTGGCTACCGAGCAATCTTCCTAGCCCCTCAGAGGTGGCTTTCTATAGTCACACTCTGCCTTATGTTGACTTAGAGTTCTTTCTTTGACCCCCTAGATATGTCCACCCATGACTCATCAACCTAGGTCTTACTGAAGCTTACAAAGCACCTACTGTGTTATTGCTCCCTGAAACCACATCTTCCAGGGAAACGTCCATATACACACCCAAAATGATTCAGACCTCACAGTTGGGGCAGACTGCCATCCCTGTTCACATCCAAGTGTCTTGGTCACTTTGAGTTTTCTCATTACTCACAAAAGCCAAACCTGAACTGTTATTGTCTTCATTTGCCCACTGGGTTAGTCAGGTGTTTCTCAGAGTGAAAAAACAATGGCGAAAGTGATTATATAATTACTATATATATATCTATATATATATTGATATTGGATTCTTATTTAAATTGGCTTACAAGGGGTGGGGCTAATCTAACAATCACCACTTGTATAGTGGAAAGGTGAGAGCACCAGTAGCTTCATGTCCATAAGGTTGGATGTCTCAATGAGTCTTAACGTGGCACTGAAAGCCAGGAGGATTCCCAGCGAGCTGCTGGTCTTCATCTGCTTTGTTAGGCCAAAGACACTTGGTTTTGATGGCTGTGAACTGTGGTGGCGGCAGGCAGGGCAGATGCACTCACCAGCAGGCAGTGAGGGCACGCAAGAGAGAAATGCTGATGTGTCCTCAACCTCGTTATGTCTGGGCTGTTGCAGGAAGTGCTGCCAACAAGTGTCCCCTCACTTAAGCTGCCCACAATGAGCGAGGGTTACTTAGTGATCGATCCATACGATAATCATTACTATCTACCTAACACTGGCAATTAGAGGTTGCTTCTAGCACCACTAGGAGGGGAGGTATGGAGCGGATTGGTAGGTGGTGGCAGTTAATGTGAGGGGTATAGTACTGTTTTAGTAGTTTTTGAGTATTTGAAAGGCGGTGAAATGGGATGGAGATATGGGTAGCTTTGTGGTGGTCGAGTCGGGGATATTGGATTAAAGGGAAGAGGTATAGGTTTAGTTAATATTTGTTTGTGTATTCAGAGGTCATATGCAAATGATGTGTAAATCAAGGTACATCCTACACAAGTATGGTAAGTGTAACTGCAGAAATTAATGAGTAGTTGCTATAGACTCAGAAATGCAAGGTAAAATAAAGGCTTGTGAACTAAGCAGCTAATGGGATTAGCCTCATCCAGAATATAAACGGACTGCCATTGTTGGACTACACTGTCATAACATGGAGGCCAAGCAGGGGTCAAGACAGACTGCTGAACTCTCTGGATTTCATTTGGTGGCATTATATTAAAGGCAGAAGCATTCTCGTAAGGTTTCCTTCTGCATAAGGTTTTTTGTAGTGTAATGTCTTTTTTTAACTTTTATTATTCTGTACGTGTATTGAATGTACTGTCTGCATCTGCAAGTTTGTGCACCCGTGTCATGCAATGCTCGGAGGTCAGAAGAGGGTGTTGGACTCCCTGGAACTGAGTTACTCCATGAAATCGTAGTTTCAGGCGGCTTCTCGGCCACCAATGTGGGTCACTGCGGGCCTGAACTCCGGTCTCTGCAAGAGCGGGCGGTGCTCTTAACCGCCTGGCCATCTCTCCAGCCCCGTTCGTGTAATGTCTTCATCATATCTCTACATCAGATATTTTAGGCCTATCTTAATGTTTAGCTAGTATATTATCAGCCTGCAATAATTTACTCATAGGTTCTCAAGCAGAGGACTCTATTGCAAGGACCTTCTTTGCCTGCCCGTTATCATAGGCTGTTTAAGTTAGAAAACTGAATAGCAACACGAATACTGTAGAAATGCACTTTGCTCAGTATACTTGAGTTGTTGCAATATTAGATTATCCATTTGGTTGTTACAGAAAATCCTTAACTGTAACTGATGGTTGTTGCTAATAGTTTATTGCCTGTATTTCTACCTTAGTAATGGCTTTATGGTAGATTTCAATATTCTTGAGCCTGGGCAGTGCACAAGCCTCTTTTAAAAGAACATAGTGGGGCTGGAGAGAAGCCTAGCGTTAAGGCACCGACGCTCGCAGAGGACCCGGGTTCTGATCCAGCACCCCACATGGCGGCTAAGAACCGCTTAACTCCAATTCCAGGAGAACTCAGTTCCAGGGAATCGAGACCTCTTCTGACCTGCGCATTTCATCACACGGTGCACAGACCTGAATGCGACAGTAATTCATAAAAAAAAGTAAATAAATAAAAAAAAAAATAAATAAAAAGAAACATGTACTTGCACAAAAACTGATCAGATTTGAGAGATCATAATGCCCTTGAAGTAGTTTTTGTGGGTGAAACAAATGGTGAGAATTGAATTGTTCCCTTATTATAATATTGAAATTAACGTCTACTTAATCTATCAAATCACGGTCATGCCTGATTTTTATTTTTTTTTTTGTCTTTTTGAGACCGGGTCTCCCTGTAGCCCCAGCTGTCCTGGACTCACTCTGTGACCAGGCTGGCCTTGAACTCACCAAAGATCCGCTGCCTCTGCCTCCGAGTGTAGGATTAAAAGGCGTGCACCAACACACCGGCTCAGCCCTGATTTTATATACTTGTATCTATCAATAAACATTGTGAAAAATAAATAAATACAATATTAAAAAAAAAGGTTTGTGGGAATTATTGTAACATTGCAAGTCTGAATTCCACAGTCACTTGGAGTCACAGTAAAAGACCACGCATGCACCAGTCAGCAACGGCCCATCTGCTCAAAGTATGCCTATATTTTATTCCATTCTCCCTTGGGCAGCTCTGTGGCCCCTTCACTAGACAGTGGCTGTCATATAGAAGGAAAATGAAACAGCCCGGTTCAGCGGACCTTGCCTGGAATCTCAGCACTTGAGAGGCTGAAGCAGGAGGAGATGAGTCTGGAGAAGATGCTTACATAGCAAACTGTGTTTGAATAAAGAAACAAAAGTAAAAAAAAAAAAAAAATGGTGGCGCACGCCTTTAATCCTAAGCACTCAGGAGGCAGAGGCAGGTGGATCTTTGTGAGTCAAGGCACCTTGGTTCTACAGCAGTGGTTTCAGCAGACAACTGGGCTGGCTACAGGGAGACCCGTCCTGGAAAAACAACAAAGAAAAAAAAAAAAAAAAAAAAAAAAAAAAAAGTAAACAAATAAATAATAAAAATAAATAAATGGAAAAGAAACCAAGGCAGGGTTGCCTACTGAACATGCGTGTAGCAGTCAGGGCTGGATTAGGCAGTCTGAGCTCTCAACCTTTCCTCTCAGCCATGTCTCCGTTATATTTTCTGTTTCTCTTCTACTGAAATAAGAAGTTCCTGCTTAAAATGAGAACTGTGGACTTTTCTGGCACTAGGAACATGGGCTCTGGTCGTAGAATGCCTGAGTTCAAATCACAGCTCTACTGCTCAGCTGCTGAGTGGCTTTTGGCAAGTTAGCAAGCTCTCTGTGCTTCAGTTTCATCATCAGTGAGATGAGGATGTGAAGATGGCTGCTGCTTAGGAACGCTGTGAGGACGAGTTCCCGTTGTGTAAAGTGCCAACTTGGCACCTGTGAGGCTAAAATGATCATTTTCACCTCACTAAGGTGCAGTGCACCTAACACTTAAATGACATTAAGCTCCAGGGTCAGATCAGGTGTCACACTGTGGGCAGGGACAGCTTCTGACAGAGGGGACTGTCACATTTGCTTCAGTGTTTCACATGGGTATGGAAGCGGTTACATGCAAAAACCAAGGGCTCCCCAGTGTCTGATTTCCTAAAATAAAAGGGAAATACCAGGTTGCCTACCATTTCCAAAGGAAATTCTTTATATCTTCTCAGATATTACCAAAGTTCAAAAATGATGAAGAAAAATTCCTTTATTTATTATAAATAACTATTTTTATGTGTGTGAGTGTTTTGCCCGCATGATGTGCACTATCTGCATGCAATGCCTGAAGAGGCCAGAAGAGGGCGTCAGATCCCTTGGAACTGGAGTTGCCATGTAGGTGCTGGGGACTGAAAACAGGTTCTTTGCAAGAGCAGCCAGGGCTCCTAACCACTGAGCCATCTCTCCAGCCTCAAGGTTTTGTTGTTGTTGTTGTTGTTGCTGTTATTGTTTTTTTGTGCATTTCATACATCTTAATATTTAGACACCCTCCCTTATCTTTACTCCCACAAAACCCACCCACAGGATTTCTTGTGTTCTTTCATATATGTTAAGGCCTATGGAGTCAAGTTTGTGTACCCAGATGTCCTTTGGTGTGACCTCATCCGTTGGAGCCTCTCAGCCTATCTAGTATCACTCCCTTAAAGATCAGCTCTCCCTCACCCCGCAGTGATGAGCTGCCAACAGTTCCTTGGCAGGTTGGGACCTCCTGCCTATTTCCCCAGCTCTATACCCATCTTTCTTTTTCTTCTTCTTGGTCTTTTCATGTCCTGGAACTTTCTATGGAGACTGGGCTTGCCTTGAACTCACAGAGATTTGTCTGCCTCTGCCTCCCAAGTGCTGGGATCAAAGGCATGTGGCACTACATAGGCCTGGTGTGTCTTTTTCATTTTTAATACTTTTAATAACTTCTAGGTCTTTCTCATTTTTAATGCTTTAAATAGCTTCTAGATAAGAGTGTGTTGGGTGGAAAGGGGGGAAACATCCAAGTGGTTCTCTTTGCAAAACAACAACTGGACGGCCCAGTGGCTAGCTTTCCAGGAACTTCAGAGTGCTCGAGGTCAAGGTACAGGGCTGGGAACTGGTGTTAATGATGAGCTTGGAGCTCAAGGGTGGGCAATGTACTTGTGCCTGCTTAGGATAGGGCTGTGGCCGCCCCACCTCACTGCCAGCCTTGGCCCCAGGAACTTTTTCCTGAGTGCTGTTGTCCTAGTTTGTCTTCCATTGCTGTGACAAAACACTCTGACACCAACTTGGGTTTATTCAGCTTACATCTCCTGGGTCACAGTTCATCGCTTAGGGAGCCCAAGACAGGAACTCAGGGCAGGAACCTGGAGGCAGGAGCTGAAGCACAGGCCATGGGGGAATGCTGTTCACTGGCTTGCTCTCCTGTCTCCTGCCCAGCCTGCCTTCGTATACCGTACACAACAACCTGCCCAGGGTGGCACCACTCATTGTGGGCTGAGCCCTCCCACACTGCTCAACCATCAAGACAATACTCCACAGATGTGACCACAGGCCAATCCAATGGAGCCAATTCCCCAATTGAGGCTCCCTCAACCCAGGTGTGTCAAGTTGACACTAAAGCTATCCAGCACAGCTGTGGAAGACTCCCTGTGGACTCTGCACAGGGACTCAGATCCCACGTGGAAGCCAGTTCTGGCCGGGAAGAAAGTCTGCACGATACCTTCACATTATACTCAAGAGAGAAAAACAACAACAACAACAACAACAACAACAACAACAAAACCCTAGCAAACGACAAGGCTATCCTTTCTTGATACACAGAAGTTATATTGTGATTCCTGGAAGGACGAAGCCACAAGGAAAAACAGCAAAGAAAAATCAACATTCATTGTGTCTCAAATGTTCAAGGGGGCATAAAGCAATGACCTGTGGGAGATTGTTTTTTTCTCCCATGGGATGGGCTCAGCAAATCTTCACTTCTCAAAGACCATCTGGAGGGTGCCCAGCCTGTGGCAGTGGGGGTCACTGTGGCCAGGGCTTCCAATCCCCCATGGGCACTCAGGCCCAGGAAGCATGTGCCGTAGTTAGGCCCATGGGCTGGCAGCCAGCAGGCCAGCACGCAACTGCAGCTCTATCATTTCTTACTTGTGAGGAATTCTCTTTGTAGACCAGGCTGGCCTCCATCTCATAGAGATCGCCTGCCTCTGCCTCCTGAGTGCTGAGAGTGAAGGTCTGCACCACCACGCCTGGGCACTTGTGAGGTTTTGGGCAAAGAATTTACCGTCCCTGCCTCAGTCCTCAGCTGTGAAAAGGGGAGAATCACAGTGTCATTCCTCCATGTCTGCTCTGAGCATTAAATGAGTGACAATGGGGGTTGGATAGATGGCTCAGGGGTCAAGAGCACTAGCTGCCCCTGCAAAAGACTCAGATTCAATTCCTAGCACCCACATGGTGGCTAACAACTGTCTGAAACTCCAGTTTCGGGGAATCCAACACTCTCTTCTGACCTCCATAGGCATCACACAACAAAGGTGCACTTATATACATGTAGGCACTATAATCATACACAGAAAACAAAAATAACAAGTAAAATATTTAAATGAGTGATGATGTGCAGGGTCTTCAAGGTGCCTCTGGGTTCTATCACTGTGTTTCATCTTAACTGCGCAGCCAGGAGGAAAGCTGTTTACCTCTTCCTTGGGGCTGTGGAAATAGAATGCTAGGCAAACTGGAGTTTATTGGACTGGGTTCAATGTCACCTTCCCCAGTACAGCTGTTCCTGTGTAGACTGGGGATATTGGCTCCAGGATCTGCTGCTGACACTAAAATCTACAGGTGCTCAAGTCCCTTAAATAAACAACACAGCATTCACTGAGAACCTACACACACCCTTCTGTGTCCCTTAAGCCAGCTCTACATCTAATACTGTAAATGCCATTTAAATAGTTGTTATATTGTTTTGTTTAGGGAATAAGCAACAGAAAAAAAGAATGACTGTGTTCAGTATAAACACATTTTTTTCCACCCTAAATATTCATTGTTTTGATTCATATAAATTTACTTTCTTAGAGTCTTCATGACTTGCTTTTGTTTGGTTTGGTTACAAATGCAGGTCTGACAGAGTTTCTCTGCTTCCTGGAGGAGATGAGGAAGCCTGGTGGCTGTTCAGAATATAAGAGGCTCCAGTGAGCTGGGCAGAGAGCCGTCCTGGGGAGAGGAAGCCATAACTGTGGATGAAAGTACCTAGAGAGCCCAACGAGGCTCCTTCTAAGCACCCAGCATCTTGGCTCAACCCCACAGAACTCCTCTGAATGGAACTATAGTCTGCCCATGTTCCGAGTAACAAAAGTCGTCCAAAGAGGTGATGTAGAGGTGAAATGTGAACCTGAGGCATTTGACTCTGGGTTTGGGTCTGAGCACAGGCCTAGGATAGGAACTTCTCCAAGAAAAAGATGGCTGGGAACACTCAAGGGATGAGGAAGCAAGAGGCTGGCTGGGGCCCTCTGAACACCACCTTCCGTTCCAAACAGTTTCTTCAAGGAAACACAAGTCTCATTACTCTTTGTCACCAAAGCAGCTGCAGTCCCTGGCCAGCATGTCCTTCTAATCTTCCTTAACACTTCCTCTTTCCTCTCCCGGCTGGCTGTCTCATGAATGGGGACATGGGCAGATGAAGTCAGAAAACTTTAGTGACCGCACACAGTGTCCTTCTCTGTGGGTCACTCGCTCACAGGGTCAGCACAACAAGCCGGATTGTCCCTGGGGAGCTGGGAGGAGCCTGTTGAGCTTCTGGTCACATTCTTGCTTGAAGGAGGCCAGCCTGGGGAGACTGCAGACTGGAGAGGGAAGGAAGAGGGAGGAAGGCAGGGTGAGGTGAAGGAGCTGACCTTGAGGAAGCCATCCAACGTGCCACCTGCACAGCTTGGAAAGTCACAGAGGAGATTGATAACTGGAAAGAGGTTTTGTGCCTTGAGCACTTGTGAGCCCAGAGCACCTCGTTTCACCTTGTTTTGGTAACACTTTGAATGAGTATGTGATTCAAACTCATTATTTGTTTGAAAGGGTGTACCTTTCCACTCATTATTTTTAAAATGACAAATGTCAGAAGCACAATCCTCATCGTTGTTACTGTTTTGAGGGATGTGGGGAAAGGGAGAGAGCTAGCCTGTAGTCATTTATACAGGCTAGAGTAGCTTCCGGTCTCCCTTCCAATTAAAACAATTTGAAGTCTCTAATTGTGGATGTGTGTGGCCCTTAGATTAGAAATGATTTCATCTCTGCTTTTAGGGCATGAGAGATCGTTTTGTTTCTGATTAAGAATTCTCTCAACATAGCCGGGCGTGGTGGCGCACACCTTTAATCCTAGCACTCAGGAGGCAGAGGCAGGCGGATCTTTGTGAGTTCAAGGCCAGCCTGGTCTACAGAGCGAGTTCCAGGACAGCTGGGGCCACAGGGAGACCCTGTCTCGAAAAATACCGAAAAAAAAAAAAAATTCTCTCAACATAAAAATCAGATTTTCTCTTCCAAGGCATGACTGTCTCAGGGTGTAGCAACAAAATGGTCTCCTCCACCCCCCTCAACCCCGTCTTTAAATTATTTAGAGACTATCTATGGATCTTAGGAAAAGGCCACTGATTGATGCTGGGAGGTTAAGAGCAAACACTTTACAAAGGAGAAACATGATTTGTTTAGAAGAGCTGCATGCTGTATTTGGATATGAGCTTTATTTCTTAGAGATGGGAAGATTTATGGATTTGTGTTTCCTCCTTCAGAAAAATGACCCCCCCCCCGCAAGTTACATTACCAAAGAAACAAACAAAATCTCTGAAGTGTAATAATGAAAAAATTAGCTGACTTCTTGCGTTTACGGTTTCCTGAAATTCAGGGGTTCTCCATAGAGCATCACTTTAAGCTGTTCTCTAGTTATGCAGGGTAAGTTTTTTGCTGGACAAACCAAGGCATATTTAGAATTACAGTATCCGAGGCTAGTTCTAGCTGCGGGGAAACTGAAGCCCTGGGGGTTGCTTGGTCCCATCCTGCTGCGGAGGGCCAGGGTCCTCGGAGTCCCCTGCCCCAGAGCTGGTGGGGTGTGTGTGTGTGGGGGGGCTCCTTGCTCCTCTTCTTTTTTCGCTGCTCATTTGGCGACCAGACATTTCTTGCATCCCATCTGGGTGTCCCGCACCCACCTCCCCTCCCGTCCGAGAAACCAAAGGTCCAGGCATCTGCGACATTTCCGCGGCTGGAGTGGCCTGGGTCGCGCCGCTTGGCTCCCGGGCCTCCGAGTCTGCAGAGCGGCGACGCCGTCTGTGCGCCCGGCTCCGGCTCCGGCGGGGCGGCCGGACCGCGCCGCGCCAGGCTCGCGGGGGTCAAGTCCAGGTTGCGGCGCAGGAAGGCGGCGGGGGAGGGGCGGCGGGCCGCGCCCCCGCCGGTCTGGTCCGCGCTGAGCTCCGCGCGGAATGTGGGGCGGGTTCCACCCGTGCGCTATGTCTGGATAAACATGTGAGCCTCCGCGCGGCGCGCTGGCTAATTACGCCTCACCAGCCTGGCGCTGCAAGTGGACAGTGGACGGAGTCCTTGGCTTCTGGTCAAGATCCACGCAGACCAACCTCCCTGTACCCAGACCGTGCGGTGCGCTGGGTTCTCCCCGCATGTCGCTTGTCCCACTGTCTTAGCCCAGGAGTGAATCTTCCCTTGGGCTCCATATTAAGAATTTCTGTTCCTGCAATCCTGGTCCTTCTGTCTTTACAGCCAGCCAGGGCAGATGCGGAGGAGCTCAGGTGTACTGGGCAGGGCCGCTCCGCCAGCTTTCTGGTGTGCCCTCTCCTGTTGCCCTTCTCAGGGCCACGGTGCCACAGCGAAGCAGCCCAGCACGTTTCAAGGAGAATCTCTCCAAATCCACAACCTTTAAAAGGTGGGCTTGAGCTTCCTTGAAGTCTTGCTTTCTAAACCTGGGAGAAGGGGCGATTACGGGCCTCCCTTGGGAGTATTTTGAGGCAGATCATACAATGACAAAGATAAAGCCTCTTGGAGCCTATGGCAGTTTTGACTTTAAACATGAGGCGCGTTAACAAGAAAAGCAGCAATAAATTCAGCCCAGGCCATGACCCAGTACTAAATTGTCTCGTACAGAGTCCAGAGTTCTGGCCAAGCTGTCAGTTTGATGCCCCCTTTCCTCACCGACCTCCTGGATTCTCTTTTAGCGAGTTGTTCTCCTCCGTTCTTTATTGTTTGGCTGCGAGTTATCTCTACGCAGCCTCTTCCCCCCATTTTCTGACTCTGTTTTCCAAGTTCCTTAGGCATGACCAGAATAACACACCCAGCACTTTGCTTGTCCCTAAATCCTTTAAGTTGATTCCCTCTATTAAGTAGAAAATTTGAAACCAGGTCCATGTCAGAACATTTTGTTCACCCCCCCTCGTCCCGTGACCCCCCCCCCCCGCCGCCTCCCCAGCCCATCCTCCCCCAAAGCTGGTGAAAGAAGGAAGGGCTTGGTTTTCCCTGAAAATGAGCACACCGGATGGAGTCGTTGGAGAAAATGTCATGGTGTTTGTTTGCAGCCCTTTACACCACACAAGGTTATCTTGCATCCTTCATATTCTGTATAAGAACATCCCCTAATGAGTACTTGACCTCCTCTGGGATGAGTAGAGCTGGCTGGAGTCAACCCAGAGGCTCACGCTGTACCTGAGTAAATAGTCCAAAGGGATTACACCATGTTAAACTAATAGACTGATCAGAGTGATAAAGTTATCCAAGGATTCTCCCCTCTGCATGGTTACCAGCGACATTGCTTCAAAGGCTGTGGGTGAGCGGTGCATTGCTTTTAGAGCCTAGGAATCTTTATTCAGATAGCTTCCCAAGGGGCCACATTAAGTACTCTGTTATCTTCTTGGGGGAATTAGAAGGGAATCGTGATACCCTCGCAGATGAGCAACACACTATTTTCTTGTTGATATTCTGGAAAACGAGGGCGATCAGATCACTCTCTGTTCAGCACACTGAGTGTGTTCTTGGTGGAATAAGTACGTAATCCAGGCTGAGGTTGAGCATGCTGGACAGTTGATTCTGACTGGACAATGGTGGAAATTACACAGAATGAGATGTGAGAAGGAAACAAGGGCTTTCCTAAGGATGAGAAAGCCTCACAGCATGTCTCTGTGTGGTCCTTTTGCCTTTTGCTCAGCAGTGAAATGGGGACAATAGGGATAACAAGAGTACAGCTATCAGCATTATGCATCCTTACTACTGTATGGTGAGCCGAGGGCTGGCCTTGCAAAATAGTCTTCTTTAATTCCCTTAAAGGAGAGCCCTAAGTTTACAAGTGACCAAATGAAGTCAGAGAGAGGTATGACTTGAACAAGCCACATAGCAAGGAAACCAGTGAGTTTACAGGCCTGCTTTGAGTCTCTGCATTCTTCTGCTTCCGGGTGATTTCACGCAGAAAAGTCATTTAGACTAGTTAAACCAAGGAATGAAATCAGGGCCTACAGCAACAGCCCGGCAGTTAAAAGCACTCCTTACTCTTGCAGAGGATCAGAGTTTGGTTTCCAGAATCTGTTCTGGGCGACTCACAGCTAACTGTAACTCCAGCCCAGAAAAGCTTTGTGTTCTTTCTGGCCTTGGAGACACGCCTACCTGCATGCGTGTGCACACATGTGCACCCCACATAAAAGTAAGTATATAAGCCCTGTGCCATGGTGCACGCCCTTAATCCCAGCACTTGGGTGGCAGAGGCAGGTGGATCTCTGTGAGTTCCAGGCCAGCTGGGACTAAAGGGGAGACCCTGTCTCAAAAAGACCAAAAGCAAGTAAGTTAATTAATCAATTAATAACTCTTTACAAAAGAAATGCAATAAAAAAGAATAACTACTATTAACCACGACTGAATCAGCTAGTCTCTCTTCATGGCAGGTGCATAGTATGACGTCCAATTCAGAGCAGAGTTGGAACTGCAGAGGTTTCAAGATCCTGTAGGGGGAAAGCTGGTGTTTGAACCTGGTTCCATTTACTCCTCAGTAAATGTTATGTGCAGTTAGCTTCATTGTGCTATTGTGAGCTCTCTAAGGTGTGTGTGTGTGTGTGTGTGTGTGTGTGTGTGTATGTGTTAGGGAATGAATGATGGCAAGGTCAACTTGGGTGAATAGCCAGAAGTGCAACCTTTTCTCAAATGATGGTGACTGCAGTTGCTGTGGTGTCCTTGAGAATAGCCAGGGATGGGCAGGCAGGAGTTTCCAGATACAGGAGGTCAGGGGATTGTGCCTGAAGGACTAGTAAAGTCTGGATGGAGGGAGATGGGAGATTAAGGGACATAGAAGCCAACAGCAAGGAGGAATCAGTCTGGCTGACATGGGATTCAGGCTAAGGACCATCGCTGAGCCTGGGATCATGTCCTTTCATCTTTGACCCTTACCCTCATCCCATGTCTAGCACAAAGCCTGGCAAATAAATGCTCAATAAATACCAAGGTGATTAAGTCAGCTGGATTTCTTTACCCAGCCTGGGATGCCCTCTCTGTGAGCTCTTCCTCCCTTCCTTGCCTCGTCCCCTTCCCTGCGCTCCACCCGCTTGCCTTGAATGCACCAGCTTCCTCTGGCCACAGACAGGAGATGATCGTAACTGGAGAAATGGCAAGGCTCATGGGCATGTCCCCAGCAACCTGGCAATGGCGGCAAGACTTGAGAATGTGTACACATTGCTTTCTCTGCTTGTGCCAGAGCTTTACAGAAGTCTAAAGTGAATAAGTTCCCAGCTCTAATCTCAAAATAACAGAGTCAGCCCTGTCAGACTGATTGTGCGATTTCAGAGACCTGACTGATCGTTCAAAAATGGAAACAGGAAGTGTCAACAGATGAAATTCTGGTCTCCTGAATGCAAGCTAATACATCAAGCAGCTGTACTGAATGTGACCATGAACTACATGCACTCAACAACACAGCCAGATTTGAACTTCCTGCACTTGCCTGAAGACATCCTTGTAGATCGGACCTCTCAGTGACGTTAGTGCATTGGACATTTTTAGGATTCGAGGACATTGTGTTAAAGAAGAGGCAAAGAACATAATAAAGAAGGCCATGTAAGTTCAGCACAGTGACCCAGGAAAGGGATGTGTCATTGTAATATTGAAAATGTCCCCTGATAAGTGTGTGGTTTCCCTCACCATTCACCAAGAACAGGAAATATTTAGTAGAAGCCTCATTAACATAACTTGTTTGTTGTTTGTTTGTCTTTGAGAAAGAGTCTTACTGTGTAGCCCAGGCTAGCCTCAAACTCATAATTTCCCTGCCTCAGACTTCTAAGTACTTGGCCTTAGATAGAATGGAATGATAGACTATCACAGTCCAGTGTCTAGGTGACTAGTCAAGATGAAGACAGGACTTCATAGCTATTTAAAGACACCGTTCTAGGTTTATATTAAACCCGCATCACCTGAAGTGATGGGCCATAGGTAGACTAATTTAGACAAAGCAAGGAAGCCTCAAAATCCTTGGGCTAAACGTCCATTTGAAGCAGTATTCAGGCTACTTCCTTAGTCTAGGAAGTCAGTAAGTTTTGCTTTTCTGCCAGTTCTAGAAATAAACACAATAGCTTGCATGTCACTTTAGGCCAGTGATCTCACTTACCCTTCTCCACAGCTCCAAGAGGTGGGTGGGTTATAACTTCCTTGACATCCATTCTACAGATGAAGGTAGTCTTTGGATTTGAAGGGGTTCCATTCCAGCTTCAGAACTGTCAATTAGAGAGGTGAGCTCAAGATCTGAGGTGAATACAACTCTACCATGTTCACACAGCATGGACTTTCCAGTTGGGTCTGAACGTTGAATGTACAAAGTGTCTCAATGACAGGGATCCTGCTAACATCTGGATACCGGGGTGAAGAGGTAATAGCGGGCTGGTCCCTCACACCTGGAAATGATATTCTTCTGGCTCCCCGAAAATCTCATGAGAGGATAAGGGTTGAACTGTGAGCACACGGCCCGTGGGAGCTGGAGAACTGGCCGAGAAGAGAGTTCAGGTCTGTTCACTCACACCGCCATGTTCATTTAATTTGTCCCCATAGCTGTCTCGAAGTGAGGATAAGAGGGGTGATTCATGAGTTGCTAAAGACTCCGGAGGAAACTACCCTTATATAAACACCACTGATGTGGAATCACTGTAGAAAACCAATTATTCAAGGTTGACTTTTATTGTGCTTTCAAACTAAATGTGTTGTCACACACATCTCCCTTACTTTCCTTTATTTGAGTCTTTCTTTCCCTCTCCTCTCCCTCTCATACGAACCTCTTCCCCCCCTCCCCCACCCCCCCCGCTCCCAATTTGTGCAGACTGAAATCCCATTTGGAAAGTATAGGCTGTGCATGCCTAATCCCAAACTCTGGAATCCAAATATTCCAAAGTCTGAAAGTCTTTGAGCACTGACAAGTGGAAAAGACAAAACAAAACAAAACAAAACAAAACACACTTGTCCTCATGGGCAGGTCACGGTAAAAAAACAGGTACATTTAAATACCCTACACATAAAGATGGCTAGATGCATAAGGGATATATGAAACAAAAATGATTTTGTGCTTAAATTTACTCCTAGATTTATGTATGAGCAAATATTCCAAAATCTGAACAATTCGAAATCCCAGATACTTCCAGCCCAAAGCACTGCAGATAAGGAGTACAAAATCTGCAGTGTCACCAGGGAATATGAGGTCACAGGGGCCCTCTGCTGACATCATTTTTACACTGAAAAATGTTTTTATTTTTATCTTATTTTTGTATAAAATTTTTAATTGAATTTTTGTGTATTTCATATATAACATCGCAGTCATAGTCACCTTTGTATCCCTTCCCCCACTGACACCCTCCCACAGCCCCCTCCCCCACTGGAATTCATACATTTTGTCATTTGTGTTAGGGCTAAATTAATTTCCCAGCCATTCCTCAATGCAAGTTCATCCACTGCGTTCCACTCAGCCTATCCAGAGTTTCTGGCTTTAAGAAGACCAATTCTTCCTCACCCAACAGTCAATAATCTTCAGCTAAGATTGGGTTCTTCTGACCATTTCTGCAGTTCCATGCTGGGTTTTTGTCTAGTTGAGCTTGCATGGGTCTTGTGCAGGCTGACACCATTGCTATAGGTTCAAATGAGCAAAGTCCCAGGAGTTTGTAAGAGTCTATTTCCATATGATCATGCACCTCCTCCCCGGCTCTTAGAATCTTTCCACCCTCTCTTCTGCAATGTTCCCCGAGCCCTGGGTGAGTAAACCTTAATACAGGAGACCTGTCCATGGACTTACGTTCTTTAGACACCTAATCTCCGCAGTTTGGCCTTTTATGACCTTTTGAGTTCCTGGTCCCCTGTTGTATAAGTGAGTTTCCTTAATGAGAGTTAAGAGATTAATTAGTGTCCTTTTGGCCTCTTCTATATTTTGTGAGCCTTAGGTGTAGAGGTTGCATTGTAGATGTGCCACTTAGGCTTGGACAATTCATGGACAATGTCTATATGTGACCAGTTGTGGTACTCTATACAAATGTTTTTAAATAATATAAGTCATGAAGGAAAAATATTGGCAAAGCAGCCAGTAAGAAGGAAAGACAGAAAACAAAAAACAAGGCATCACAAAGTATCACCATGCCACTATTATCAGTTGGCTATATTTTCTTACAGTAAATTTTTTTTTTTGAGATGGGGTCTCCCTCTAGCCCCACCTGGCCTGGAACTCACTATGTAGCCCAGGCTGGGCTTCATCTCACAGACATCTGCCTGTCTTCTAAGTGCTGGGACTAAAGGCATGCACCACCATGACTGGCTATAGTAAATAGGGTTTTTCTTTAATTCCTTTTTAAAAAACATTTTATTTAGTGATGATGAAAGCCACTCCCTCTTTGCCACATTTACTTTGAGAATGAAGACCATCCTTAGCAAGCAGACTGCCTGATATTCCAGAAAATGTCGACATTATCCTTAAGGGACACAGTTATTGTGAAGGGTCACAGAGAAATCTTCCAGAGGGGCTTCAATCACATTCAATCTCTTTGGGAAGAAAAAGAGGCTGTGAGTTGACAAATGGTGGGGACGAAGAAAGGAACTGGCTGCTGTATGAACTATCTGTAGCCACGTCCAGAACATTATCAAGGGTGTTACACTGGGCTTCCGGTACAAGATGAGGTCTGTGCATGCTCACCTCCCCCATCCACATCCCTCTCCCATCCACACCCCTACCTCTCCACACCCCTCCCCCTCCACACCCCTCTCCCTTTTACACCCCTCCCCCATCCATATCCTTATTCAGGACAAATGGGTCTCTCATTGAGATCTGAAATTTCTTGGGTGAAATATACATTCTCAGGGTTCAGATGAGGACAGATGTTGGTTATTCTGTTTCTCAAGCCCAGAAGGATGAATTAATCCTTCAAGGGAATTATATTGAACTTGTTTCAAATTCAGCGGTTTGGATTCAGCAAGTTGCAACAGTTAAAAACAAGGTTATGGAACATTTCTGGATGGTATCTATGTTTCTAAGAAGAAATAGTACAGGAGGCTGATGAGTAAGATCTCAGGTATCCAGCTCCAGAAAGAAGGCCCTGGATTATAGGAACTCTTTTGGCACAATAAGTGACTTCTATTGAAAAATAATTATTTATTATTTTTGTTTTACATGGATGAGTGTATTGCCTGCACATATTTAAGTGCATCTGTGTTGTGCAATGCCCACGGAGGTCAGAAGAGGGCTGGAATTGGAGTTACAAACACTTGTTAACTGCCATATGGGTGCTGGGAACTGAACCTGGGTCCCCTGCAAGAGCAGCCAGTGTGCTTAACTACTAAGCCATCTCTCTAGCCCATACTTTCAAGGAGATTTTTGTAATCTGCTTGATAAGTTCCAGAAAACAATGGCCCCTAACAATCCTGCAATGGTTCCCGAGCCTTGAGGGGCAGAGGTTTGCTATCGGTGTTGTAATCAGGGATTACAGTCTCGTATTCTCTGCACTTTGGCCACTTGTAGCTTTCTGGGTTAATCATCATCTGTTGCGTGAAGAAGCTTTCTGCTAAGAGTTGAGAAATCCATTAACATTCTTTCCACCCCCTGTTCTGCTATGTTTCCTGATCCTTAGGTGTAGAGGCTGCATTGTAGATATGTCACTTAGGGCTGGACATTTCATAGTCACTTATTCTCTGCATTTGAAGACTTGTGGAACTTTGTAATGATCTTCATCTGTTACAAAATGAAGCTTCTTTGGTAAGCAGCAAGAGGTACACCACTTGTCTGCAAATTTCATAACACACATACACACACACACACACACACACACAAACACAGACCTGCTTAAGTAGGGCACTGCCCACAGTGGGGCTGAGCCCTCTTACATTACATTAACTAACCATCAAGAACACCCCCCCCCACACACACACACGCACATGCTCACAGGCCATTTCCTCAAATGAATTTACCTATTGGTTGTTTGACTGGGTTTGGGTCAATGTGCCGAAACTAGCCAGTGTGATCCCTCATACCAGAAACTGAAGAAAGAGCTAGAGAAAGGAAAGGAATAGAGAAAGAGAAAGAGAGAAAGAGAGAGAGAGAAAGAGAGAGAAGGAAAGAAAGAAGGAGGGAAGAAACAGAGAAAGAGAAAGAAGAGAGGTTAACTTACCAACTGTATAACTGTCTACTTATTCCAGGCTTCTTTAATGCTATCAAATAAGCTTTCATAACTCACTAGATAAAGCTGGGACATTAGCACAGAACAAGCACTGACTAGGAATTCTTGTTTCCCTGGTGAATGGAACTTTTCATCATCGTGAAAGGGTTTTACCTGCAGTGATGCCTTTTAACTAATATTGATATGGATATCTCCTGTAACGAATTGCCAGGAGATGAGAGGCTTAGGAACAACAAAAGCTATAAGATAAAAATCTCAGTTAGTTCTGTAGGTTAGGATTGGACACAGGTCTTACTAAGTGAAAACCAAGGGAAGCATCTGTTTGTTGCTTTCTTTTAGATTCTACAGTCCCTCTTTCTCCACCTTCAAAGCCAGAAACATTGCATCTTTTGTATCTTTCTTGTGTTATCATGTGCCCTTCTGACTGGCCTTTATAGAAATATTCTATATTTATTTATTTATTATATATATATTTTTTGTATTTTTGAGGCAGGGTCTCCCTTTAGTCCCAGCTGGCCTGGAGCTCACTCTGTAGACCAGGCTGGCCTTGAACTCACAGAGATCCGCCTGCCTCTGCCTCCTGAGTGCTGGGATTAAAGGCATGCCCCACCACGCCCAGCTGATTGGAAATTTTGTATGAAATGTACAATGCTTCAGTAAAAATTGGCTTTGGAAAAAAAAGATTTTTCCTTTGTCTAGGTATTTATGTAGGTTTCATATTTACAATCTTTGATAATATACATGATAGCACGTATAGGATAATATACACAATTAGCAAGGTTATTCTTTTCTTAGCTTTTTAAAGCTCCAACAACACAATATACAACAGTGGGTAAGGCTGGTACTCCCTCCAAGTCTCTTCAAATTCTTTGCAGAATTGCTTTTCATGGCTAGAACTGTGAGTCATTTTAGACCTTTCGGAAGGCTAGCTAGTGGAATCTATTCACATTTAAAATTCCTCAGGGTTTTGACCAGAAGTCCATTTTTAAGAACTGGGTTTTTTTTCTTAATGAGGTAGATTTCTAGGAATTGAACAACTGGAAGTATATTGAGGAGTTAGATATTTATTAGTAGGAAAACCAACATAAAACAGAATCCCACAGCTAAGCAACAAAGGCTGGGTGAGAAGTGGTTGTCCATGGTACAATAGCTTGTTCCTACTAATGAGCATGAAATGGTGTTCTCGCAGGTGAGTTGAAGGGATTTGACTAAAGCAGGTAAGGGACACACTCTCCAAGTGGTTGTGCATCATTTTTACCATACCATTTCCAGAAAGCAGAGAAGACAAAAGCAAACAGAAACCACCTCAAAACTCTATATAGCATAGATGGTCCAAATGAAAGCACTGATATATTTACACTCTATTTATGAAGTTTGTTTTGTTAAGAAATCCAGTATGCAGGCTGTGGGGATAGCGCACCCATTAAAGGCTGAGGCTAAGAACTGCAAAAAAAAAAAAAAGAAATCCAGCAGTATGAAATAAGAACATCCTCTTTATAGCAAATAATTTATTATCCACTCTAGTAACACATGATAACGACATTCTGAACATATTTTATATTGTCCATATGAACATCGATTGAAGGGTAAAAGAACTTTTTTGCATAACAGAAAAACAAGCTGTGGCAGCATTCCTGTTGCCCGTTTTTTTTTTTTTTTTTTTTTTGAGACAGGGTCTCCCTATAGCCCCAGCAGGTCTGGAACTCACTCTGTAGACCAGGCTGGCCTTGAACTCGCAGAGATCCACCTGCCTCTACCTCTTGAGTGCTGGGATAAAGGCGTACACCACCACATCTGGCTTAAAGATGGCCATGTGCATGCTGGGAATTGAACCCAGGTCTTATGCAAGAGCAGTCAGTGCTCTTAACCACTGAGCCATCTCTCCAGACCCTTGTTTGGCATTTTAGGCATGACTTTCAAAGCCTCATGACAGTTGTTCCAGGGGTAAAATATATGACAAACAAAGAGTCTGTCTTTGGGGGGGGGGCTGGTAACTAACAGCTATCTAATAGGACTTAAAGTCCTATCAATGGAGGGAACTCATATGTGGTCCTGTAAACACAGCCAAATACACGTAGATAGAAAGGTCATTAATCCTAGAGGAAACCCTACACCTGTCATATTCATAGACAAATATAATTTTTACTGTATGCCAAATATGGATCCTTACATTTACAGACAAATATACTTGTCACAACTCATCAAAGAAGCTTCTTTCTGCAACAGATGAAGATCATTACAGAGTTTCACTGGTCAAACACAGAGAATAAGGGTCTGTGAGATGCTCATCCTAAGCAACGCACCTACAATGGAACCTCTACATCTAAGGCTCATGGAACACAGTGAACAGGAGATAGAGAGAATACTAATGGATCTCTCAACTCTCACCTGTGAAGCTTCCTCATGCAACAGAGGATGATGAATACAGAAAGCCCATAACGGATCAAAATGTAGAGAACAAAAGACTGCAGCGTACATGTCCCTGGATAGGACTCCTGTATTAAATCTCACTCACCCAGAGCTCAGGGACCATTGCAGAAGATGGGGTGGAAAGATTCAGAAAACTGGGGTGGTGGATGACCACAAGGAACAGTTTTCCATGTGGTAGGGAACGTGTTCATATGAATTTATAGCAATGGTGACAGAATGCACAAGATCCATGCAAACTCAAACCAGAAAAAAAAAACAAACCAACATAGAACTGGGGAAATGGGTAAGAAGCTCCAGTCCTAGCTGAGGAATTACTGGCAGCTGATCATTCCTAGGTGAGGGAGAATTGGTCTTCTTTAAGGGAGTGGCAGTAGACAGGCTGACTAGACACCAATGGATGAACTCACAGCAAGGGACATTTAGGGACACAAACTTGATTTGAGAGGCCTTAATATATATGATGGAATGTATGAAATCTGGTGGGGGGGATATCAGGGGGTGTGGGTAGGAGAGGGGGGTCCAAATATGATTAAGATGCATTGTATGAAATTCACTATATATATGTATGTATGTATGTATAAAATCTTCAGCATACAGCAAGAAAATGCAAAGGGGAGCCAAGGGAGACACTGGGAAATGTGGGGTCTCTTTATCTTTGGGACGAAGAACTGAAATCCCAGTGTTGCAAAAAGGGAGCCCCAAAGCCAGGCTTCTCACCTCGAGGGGCCCCTGCTTACAAAGCACTACCAGAGAGTCCATGGGACTCTCTGAGTTTCTGGTGGGGTGGGTGTTGGATCAACCAAATGTGGAAGTAGGAGCTGCAGGACTCCCCTTGTGGTCCTCTCCTCTGGGGTCCATGGTGTATGCTGGGCTAGCTGCAACAGCCCTTTATTCCTGGGGGTGTCTGTAACTGCTCAAAATCTCTGGGCAGCTTTACTTCATTTAAATCCCTATTGTCTAGTTGAGAAACCTCATGGGCAGAGGCAAATGTGCCTGTGCTGCTTCATCCACATACACCTTTTCCTAGGACACGTGGAAACATTCACAGAAATAAGTGGGAAAGAGAATCGTGTCTCTCCATAAAATGCCAAGGGCAGAAGTGACCGCCTGTGCAGTTGTCATTACATTCCAAGTTCTACATGCCAGTCAAACGACATCAGGCCATCATATGTGTTATGTGCACATAGAATTTGTGGTTTGAGCTGGGGTTGAGAAGAATTTTGAGGCCAAGCTCAATTCTGAGTTTAACCACAGTGTTCTGGGACCAGCACTTTCTACTAGGATTCTGAGATTAACCACAGTGTTCTGGGACCAGCACTTCCTACTAGGATTCTGAGATTAACCAGAGTGTTCTGGGACCAGCACTTTCTACTAGGATTCTGAGATTAACCAGAGTGTTCTGAGACCAGCACTTCCTACTAGGATTCTGAGATTAACCAGAGTGTTCTGGGACCAGCACTTCCTACTAGGATTCTGAGATTAACCAGAGTGTTCTGGGACCAGCACTTCCT
>VZQC01015303.1:154626-168703 GCA_009823505.1 Rhizomys pruinosus | reverse complement strand
GGGTGTGTGTGTGTGTGTGTGTGTGTGTGTGTGTGTGTGTGTGTGTGTGAGAGAGAGAGAGAGCCCTCAGAAGGGAGAGCAAAGCTTAGATGCTGTGAGGATGTTGAGAGAAGGGATGGTGTTGAGGGTGGAAAAGAGACTCTGAATGTGAGATTCTCAAAGGAGCAATGGGGTTTGGAGGGGGTTGACGCAAACAATATCTTTGAGTCACACCAAAATCGAGAGTTTAGTAGGAGAAAAATTAAATTCCTCCCAAGGGACTTTTCTACAAACAAAGGTAAGTAGAACTCTTACTGAAATTTTCAACGGAGTTAAAGTAAAATAAATAAGAGCTCCCCAGGCAGCCAAGCCCACTGTGACAAAGTGAGCAGAGGAGATAAACAGAAAAAACTAGTACCTAAGAACGTGAGAAAAGAAAGCAATCCAACAGCCCACAAAATAGAAATATTTACAGTAAGTGGCTATAGATTATAGAAATGGTAAGCAAGATAAGATAAATAAAAGAAGAACAAGCAGATTTGAAAAAGAACAAGTTAGAATTATAAAAATGGTAAATTTAGAAATTCAGAATTCGATAAATAGGCCATATGGAAAATTCTTTTTTGGTCTTTTTAAGACAGAGTCTCTCTATAGCTCCCTGTAGCTCCAGCTGTCCTGGAACTCACTATGTAGACCAGGCTTGGCCTTGAACTCACAGAGATCTGCCTGCCTCTGCCTCCTGAATGCTGGGCATGGCGCCACCATGCCCATCTAGTCAAAGGGAAAAATATTTAGTCAATGGGTTAGGCTCAGGGAGTCACGTAGAATCTATTAAAGACATTTGAAGAAAGGTTTCATGATATGCATGCTGTACTTGGGAGAGACAACACCTGTACAGTTAGGACAAAGTCTAAGCCTTTGGGGAAACAGAACACCTGGATGGAGAGAGGGTGAGATTTTTCTGAGAATGAAGAAAAATTTGAGTCTCCAGGATAAAGAAGCACACTCCAACTGGTTCTGTCTCTCTTACTCAGTATTTTCTCATATCTCTTATTACAAGCATTCCATGCACATATTGTAGAAACACATCAGGACAAAAATCAGACAAACAGCACTTGTTCTTACACTCTTTGGGCTACTCTTTCATTTCTCTGCTTCTTTTTTATTTATTTTTGTATGTGTATGAATGTACTGTCTGCATGTAGGTTTGTGCACCTGTGTCGTGCAATGCCGCGGAGGTCAGAAGAGGGTGTCAGATTCCCCTGGAACTGGAGTTCTCCTGGAATTGGAGTTACAGATGGTTTTTAGCCACCATGTGGGTGCTGGGGATTGAACCTGGGTCCTCTGCAAGAGCAGTCGGTGCTCCTAACCGCTAGGCCATCTCTCCAGCCCTCTCTGCTTCTTTTGACAGTAATGTTCCTTCAAAGCATTCCCCATGGCCTCTGGTTTTGTTTTCTCTCTTCCTACTCTTTCATCGGGATGTTGTGGCCTGATGAACTTTTTATTGAGGCATCTATGATTGTCATATTGCCAAGCCCTGCAGTACATTCTCTGTCCTCACTGCGCAGCCCTCGGTACTGGGCAGTGGTGCTCTGAGACACTGGTTCTCCTCTACTACCGTGGTCATTCCTTCCCAGGTCCCTTTGGTGGTTACTTTTTGTTTGTTTGTTGGTTGGTTGGTTTTTTTGAGACAGGGGCTCCCTGTAGCCCCAGCTGTCCTGGAACTCGCTATGTTGACCAGGTTGGCCTTGAACTTACAGAGATCTGCTTGCCTCTGCCTCCTGAGTGCTGGGATTAAAGGCACGCTAACCCGAGCATGGTGGCATATATGCTTATCTAGTGTGTGAAAGGCCCTGGGTTTAAGCCCCAATGCCACAAAAGAGAGAGAGAAAGGAAGAAAGCAAGAGAGAAAAAAGAAAAGAAAAGAAACAATTGACTAAACTGGAGCACAGTGTCTGTGGGGACAAGTCTCATCCAAACCTTAGGGGTTCCCTTCCATACTTCCTCCCAAGCTCTTCCTCCTAAGATTTCCAACCTCAGAAAATGCCTACACTGCTGTGCCACCCTCTCTGTTGTCTGTCTCGGTGTGGTGCTGACATTTCCTCTGCGTCATCCCTGTATCTGATGAAGCAAATGTCACCCGTTCCACCCTTAACACACTCTCAGAATTGGATGACTTTACAACACCCCTGTTCATACTGCCATTGACCAAATCTCCATCCAATCCCTCTGCGACCACTCGAGGAGCTTGGGATTGCTCTGCCTGCTTCCATTCCTGTTTCCCTACAAAATAAAATGTCTGTCAAGATGCACAGCAGAGTGAGTTTTTAGACATGTGCTAGATTGTGATTAAGGCCCATCAGAGGATTCCCAGACTCCTCCTGGGTCCTTGCAATGGTCTATAGGTGGGTGCTCAGTGCCCACCTCTCCATTTGGTTGACCTGGTTACTCCCATTCTTCTCCGTCCTCCTGCTCAGTCATGCTGGCTTCTGTGTTTTTCCTTGACCAAACCAGACATGCTCTGATCTCAGGACTCTCACTTATGCTGAATTCTCATGCTTACCTTCAGATATTTGTATAAGCAGCATCTTCATTTTTTCAAGTATCTGCTCCAAAGTTACCTTACTAAAAAGGACTTCCTGCTGGGTGAGGCAATACATGTCTTCAATCCCAGCACTCAGGAGGCTGAGGCAGAAGGACTGTCACGAGTTCAAGACCAGTCTGGGCTACATAGGGAGTCCATTGGCTCAAAAAAAAAAAATAGTAAAGGGATTCAGACAACTAAGACAGATCACCTACGAGGGAATGATAATTAGATTGAGAACAGATTTCTCAAAAATAACACTATAAGGTGGTAGAATATCATTACATTGTGGAAAACAAAAAGCAGCCAATATAGGAATAAGAACCGAGTAAGTTATGCAGGAGTCAGGTTAGGGTCAAAGCACTGCAAATCAGACTTGTCAAGAACTACTTAACAAATCCATGTATTGCCTGCTTTAGGAATGTGTCCCCTGAATCAGACATTCTAAGTGCAAACACAGCCAAGCTTATTATTTTCCATTTCCTCTAATGGGAGAGAATGGATTTGTTACACACAAAAAAGGGTGTGGGGTCCTAACTGAGGAACTGTGAGTGAGTCAGCAAGCAGTGTCCACCACGGTGGCTGCACTGTTTGTTGTCGGTGAGTGAGTCTCAAGGACAGAGATAATGCCTGAGGATAACAAGCAGTCATGTCTTCAAGTGTCTGCTTTAGTTCCTACCCTGACCTTCCTCAATGATGGATTCTAACCTGCAAGGTGCTCTAAACCCATTACTTGCCTAGATTGCTTTTTTTTTTAAGTTTTTTTTTTTTTAATTTATTTCTGTATGTGTATCAATGTACTGTCTGCATGCAGGTCTGTGCACCCGTGTCGTGCAATGCCGTGGAGGTCAGAAGAAGGTCTCGGATTCCCCTGGAACTGGAGTTCTCCTGGAATTGGAGTTTCAGACGGTTCTCGGCCGCCATGTGGGTGCTGGGGATCGAACCCGGGTCCTCTGTAAGAGCGGTCGGCGCTCTTAACTGCTAGGCCATCTCTCTAGCCCTAGATTGCTTTTGATTCAAGTGTTTTAGCACAAACAGAAAGGGAACAAATATACATCCCAAACACAAACCACAAACCACTTTCCTAAAACACAAGTAAAATACTAAGAACACTAACCTGTGTTAGCTGTCAAATGTTTAAATACAGAGATGCTTCGGGAATCTTTACCCATCACCACAAAACAGTAAATATGTCTGTTGGCAAACACCTGCCTGTAGTAAGGCCAAGACACTTCTCTCCACACAAAATGATGCAAACACACCAGCTTTTGTGCAGACTGCTCTGTTAGTGGAGATTGTATCTTCTCCCGGTTTTTCTTATTTATATTGCCCAAGGCTGTGGTTATGATTATTTCTGAAAACTACAAAAATGTTTCAAGGCCGATCCGCCCACATTTGTCAATCCTGGGTTGTGTCACGTAAAGAGCATGTACGGCTTGGTAACCATTGGAATTAAAACAGCTGCTATCAACACGTTCTGTGATGCCATTAGGATCAGGGAGGTGTTTGGCTGAGCTCTGTCACGTCCATACTTGAGCTGGTCTGTGCTTGTGTGGCTGCCCGAATTTTGATTTCAGGCGAGCTTGGGTAGAATGTAGTGACAGCTCGTAGTCTGTCCTCTGGGAAACCAGAGACAGGAAACACATCATGCAATGTTCCATTAACAGAGGACAAGACCACTTGGTGGCAATTAATCTAATCCTTATGGCTAAAAAGAGGTGTTAGCCAAGTTGTTCGGGCCTGCTTCCTCCTAGAGAAAATGTTATCTGGATTTGGCTTTTTATCATTTTCTATATTAAATCCAGCTTTATGTTTTTGTGTGTGATGCTCTGAGCACATTGTCTCATACTGTAAGCTTAATTCCAAGTGATCACAACATCGAGGGTGAGACAGCAGGACACCATATATCTGCATGTTCATAAACATTCAGTTCTTCTGCTCCGAAATGCATTCTTGGATATGGACTCATGGGCTTTCTCTGACACTTTCGAATACCTGCAATCATTACAAAACTCCCCCAAATTTAATTACCATAGGTGTTATTCAAACTCAGTCTTTTTAAACCTAGAATGAGTTATTCATACAGAAAGAGACTTTTATTTTTTTTTTTTCCTTTTTTTTTTTTTAATCCTCGTGGTATTCAGTTGTGGCTGCTGCTCTCACTCCAGGGGTATGTAACTAGGATGTTCCCAGTTACATACTCCTGGAGTGGACAGGGACAGACACCCCAGCCCTTGGCTGGGTCCAGGTCCTGAAAGGACAAACTTAGGTACCACTGGGCACAGCTGAGGTCCATGGGAAACACAAACCTATATAACAACTCCTGAGATCTGCCATCAGAGATTCTCCCATCAACATTAGAAACTGGGTCATGAGGCTCCTGGGTGACCAGCTGTCCCAGTTCCTGTGGGCTGAGAGGGTTTCCCAGGACATGGGACCTTAGTGCTAAGTCCTGTTTCACTGATATATCAGTCACACACAGCCAAGCAAGAACAGGAGATCAGGCCCCAACCACGACTCTTGCTTCTGTTTCCTTCGCAGAAGACCATAATACTTATTTGGTGTTTGAAATCCTGTTGGCTTTTCAAGGTCTAGGTAAGAAGAGATTTCTGTGACATCTCCCTTGATTGCACCCTCCATCAATCAGATAGGAGTTTGGTTTTGGTTTTTGACCTTTTTGAGACAGGGTCTCCTTGTTGTTCCAGCTAGCCTGGAACACACTAGGTAGACCAGGCTGGCCTGCTCTCCCCATCCCTGTGTGTGTGTGTGCTCATGTGTGTGAGGCATGCACCAGTTTGTATGTATATGCATGTGCATGTACATGGGTGAGGGGGCCAGAGGTCAGCATCGGGTGTCTTCCTCAATTGCTTCTCCATCCTATTATCTGACACAGGTCTGTCACTGTACCCAGAGCTTATGGATTTGGCTAGACTGGCAAGACAGCAGCAAATCTCAGCTAGGGCCCCAGTGCTGGGATTAAGGCATGTGCTGCTGTGCCTGGCTTTTTATGTAGGGCGGGGATCTGAGCTTGAGTCTTTATGCTTATATGCTAAACATTTTACCTTTTGCCTCGTCTCCCCAGCCCCCTCTTCCTCCCCCCCGCCCCAGGCCCCCTTTGACTTGTTATTCATCTCACTCGATGTGATGATTCACACATTTGTTCTACAGGAATATATTCATGTTTTGGATGATAGAGGATGCCTGGGCTCTGCTGTGACTGTTATACTGTGTGTGCTCCACTTTATCTCTGGATTCTGAACATTTTCTGCCTGAGAGTGCTGGCAAGGGCTTCAACTGAGGCACAGTGGATCCATTCCGACCCAGCACCGGCATCTTCAACTGAGACACGGTGGATCCATTCTGACCCAGCACCGGCATCTTCAACTAAGACACGGTGGATCCATTCCTACCTCAGCATCGGCATCTTCAACTGAGACGCGGTGGATCCATTCCGACCCAGCACCGGCATCTTCAACTGTGACACGGTGGATCCATTCCTACCCCAGCACTGGTATCTTCAACTGAGACACGGTGGATCCATTCCGACCCAGCACCGGCATCTTCAACTGAGAGGTGGTGGATCCATTCTGACCCAGCACCGGCATCTTCAACTGAGACACCGTGGGTACATTCTGACCCAGCACCGGCATCTTCAACTGGGACGCGGTGGATCCATTCTGACCCAGCACCGGCATCTTCAACTGAGACACGGTGGATACATTCTGACCCAGCACCGGCATCTTCAACTGGGGCACAGTGGATCCATTCCGATCCAGCACCAGCATCTTCAACTGAGACATGGTGGATCCATTCCGACCCAGCACTGGCATCTTCAACTGAGACACGGTGGATCCATTCCAACCCAGCACCGGCATCTTCAACTGAGGCACGGTGGATCCATTCCTACCCCAGCACCGGCATCTTCAACTGGGGCACAATGGATCCATTCCGACCCAGCACAGCATCTTCAACTGAGACATAGTGGATCCATTCTGACCCAGCACTGGCATCTTCAACTGAGACACAGTGAATCCATTCCAACCCAGCACCGGCATTACCTGTGTGTCCCTGGGCTACACCTCCTTTGTTTCTAAAATGAGACAATCATATCTGTCCTGGGACATGAACTGAAAATTGTTATAAGTAAATAGAGCTGTTATTGCTATTCCCCCTTCTCTTGTCTCACCTATTCCCAGTTTGTTTACAGTTCAGTTGTTTTTGACTCTCTGCAAAGAACTGTCTGTTTCCATGCCTGGTACTTAATAAGCATTGTTAGATCTGAGTATGGACAGGCAGCCAGAGTTATAAACTTCTCATCATCATATCCTATAAGCCAAAGTGAATGTGAATTCATCTACAATGAAACTCCAGAAAGAAGCCAGAGTGTGGGCCATGAAAATGTTTCCTGTACCTTATCATCCACATACGGAACCTGGGTTATAATGTGTGAGAAACTGTCTGTGGGCATCATTGAGCAAGACTAAGTGGTCTTCAGAGCACAAAGTGACAGAATATCTGGGGCTGGTGAAGAAATGCTACACAGATACAGTATTCATAATCAGAAATGAGTTGTTCAGTGAAGGACTGTGTTGATTCAGGCTCTGTCTACTTCAAATATGACCTCCCAAAACAAATTAAAGGAAACGATTGTATCAGTACAAGTACCAAGGCAAAAAAAATGAGAACAAAACATCAATAAAAATATTTTATAAAAAATAAAGCAAAAATATTTTAAAAAGCAAAAAAGTACATTAAAACTTACATTAAAAATTAAAACAAAATCTGTTTATTTCCAAATATTGAAATACATGACATCAGAATGATGCAGTATTTATTTTCATGAGTTTTGTTGGTGGGCGGAGCTAGCGATCAAACCCAGGACCTTGACATGCCATGCCATCACTCTACCTTTGAGATACATCCCCAACCAGCCTTGCAAACTTCTTAATCCTGAAGTCTAGAAAAATAATTGGACATCTGTTACTCTTTTTTTCTCATAAGACTAGAAAATATCAGTAGTGTCTTTTTGAAGTACAAGGCTTTGTGTATAAGCTGGATGAGGTGCTGCACGCCTTTAATTCCACCACTCAAGAGGTAGAGGCAGGTGGATCTCTGTGAGTTCAAGGCCAGCTTGGGGCTACAGGGAGATCTTGTTCCAAAAAGTCCAAAAAAAAAAAAAAAAAAAAGCTTGGCATAGTAAGGAGAGTTGAAAGGGACTTTGGAACCTCTCAATGGGTGTGTAGAAACTTTTCTCAGCACCCTTGACAGGCAGTCCACTGTAGGAAGCTTCCTTTCTAATGAACAGGTACAATGCGGCCCTGCTAAGGGAAAGGGGAGCATAGTACCTGCTTGTGACCACTGTAGGGACCTGGCCTCTCATCGCAGAGACCAGCCAGCTACTTTTGTAGCCCGACCTGAGAGGCACCTCCAACTCAGGTCCTCAGCCTGGGACGATGGAACATTTCTCACTCTTGGCCGTGACTTCCCACCTGCCCAGAGACGCTGGCCCCTGGACAGGAATTTCAGGCTGATGGCTGATGGCCTATCTTCAGCCTGTGTCCACTCACAATTCACTTCACCACACTAGCTATCCAGGTTGGTGGGCCAACAACCCCTTTCCAACCCACTGGCCACCCGAACAAAATACAGGCCTGCTTTGGCCTGTATGAGTGCAAAAAATAATGACAGCTGTGAATTCTGTAATTACGGTAATGGAGAATTTGAATTTATTGCCTGCTACAGCCTGCCTTTATAAGCAAAATTACGTCAGCTCCCAGGGCCAGTCACAGGTCCCCAATTCCACGACATTGCACACTGACGCCCTGCCTAGCATCCTGTACCTGGGCCACCTTGTCTGCTCCTTCTTGGAGCGGGGTCAGAGAAATCCCTTAACTCCCATCCATTTAATGCCCTGAGGGGTGCTAGTTGAGAACTAGCCCCCAATTCAAACTGGATCCTCCTACAGCCCACTTTGTTCTTTCTTCCCTGGGACGTGGGAGTCTTTAATTCCAGACATAACTTACTCTTCCAACAATACCACTTTCTGGGCATCATTTCCGACATCAGTTCTAAGTCTTTCTTCCTGTAACTCTTAACTCCCTAATTTGTTTCACTCTAGAATATTTGAGAACCAGATAGTTTTCCTTCCCATGATGACTGTGTCCGCTAGGGGCGTGCCTGGCTGCAGTGAACAGAAGACCCCCATGCAGTGGCCAAGCCTGTAAGAGTCCAGCTGGCACCACACTTGATCTTACAGGTGCCTTTTGTCTTTCTACGTTCCCATCCTCAGTTTTGACTGCCACCTCGCAGATATGTGTTGGCTGCCTTTATGCTCGGGTGGCAAGAAGAGAAGGACTTAGAGAGGAAATGGCATCCCACTTGATGCTTTACTTCTTATAAGGGAGCAAAATTTACTGGTTTTAATTTGCATGACTTCTTTTTAGTCAGAATTAGCAGTTGTCAGGAAGGACAAGATGACTATGGCTGGTTTAGAACCATGGTGATTCTGTGCCTAGGACTCAGGTAGGGCTTCCTTCCTTCCTTCCTTCCTTCCTTCCTTCCTTCCTTCCTTCCTTCCTTCCTTCCTTCCTTTCGTTTGTTCTTTTTCTTTTTTCTTTTTTTTAAAGCCAATTTTTATTGAAGCTTTGTGCATTTCATACAAAATTTCCCAATCAAATCTAGACCCATTTCCCCCTTCCTTGCCCCCCCCCCCACCCCACCCCACCAGAGCTCATGCATTCTGCCAAACATGTTTTTCATCTTTTTTCTCATCTCCTAAAATTTTCAATGCAGAGGTTTATTGTTTCGAGCAGAAGTTCACCGTTTCAGTCAGTTCTTTGACTGAGTCTTTTTACTGTTATTCCTTCCAATTTGCATCCCTCCAAAATATGCATATATGAATACCACATATATCATAGGTTTTTAGCATCTTCACCTTATGAGTTTTTTTTTTCTTTTTCTTTATTAGGCTGAAAGATGTCACGTTTGAAGGCTTCTCCTTGGCAAGCCCAAACCGCCATCAGTTCTGCCCTTGTGCTCCACACTGGGGTTTTCCCTTCCCATGATCACCAAATGAGGTCCAGTAAGCACTGCATCCTGTTTTGATCTTCCTGTACTGGTCTCTGTGATACAGCCTGGGTAGTCCAACAATGGCAGTCTATACTCTGAAGAGGCTGAAACTCCAGTAGTAGCTCAGTCCACAAGCTGGATGTCTCAGCAGTCCCCACCTGGCACTGAAGGTTTAGAGGATTCTTGGAGAAACATGAGTCTTCAGTCCATATTGGAAGGTTGAAAACCTGTGTCTCATGTCTTTGAAGGATGGCAAAAGCAGTGGCAGCCACAGGGTAGCTGCACTTGCCAGTAAGAATTGAAGACAGGCAAAACAATTGTGTTTTTTTTTTTTTTTGTCTTTTTGTTTTTTTACTAAGATCTCAAGTCTTATACCTGAAGTACAATTTCTCAGGCCTTACTAATTATTTACTTATTTTTATTTATTATTTTTTTTATGTGTATGAATGTACTATCTGCATGTAGGTCTGTGCACCCGTGTTGTGCAATGCCACGGAGGTCAGAAGAGGGTGTCAGATTCCCCTGGAACTGGAGTTCTCCTGGAATTGGAGTTACAGACATTTCTCATCCGCCATGTGGGTGCTGGGGGTCGAACCCAGGTCCTCTGCAAGAGCGGTCGGCGCTCTTAACCGCTAGGCCATCCCTCCAGCCCCTTACTAATTATTTATTTCTAGTTATACTTTCCTTTTGGATGTTTAAGGCCACACTGTTAGCCCAGATTAACTAAGGTTAGGTAGGGCTTTCTGAAGATCAAAGGGTCTTTGTGGCAACCTAGACATATCTGTCTGATTAACAAGGAGAAGTGGGGTACGGTGGAGAGCTGGACAGTGGCAAGCCGTAGGGTTGGAAGTTGTCACAGCTTCTACTACTGTTTTCAAGTCTTCCTGTAACTTTTCCTCTTTGATGTCAAATTACACCCAATTTCTTTACCCATTCTCCATCTACCAGTTAGCTTGGCCTCCTGTGCATGGCTGTGTTGTGTGTCTGGCCCTCCACCCTGTCTTCAGATGTGCCTGGCTCTGGTGCGCAGTGCAGTGGGACTATCCTCTTTATCATTCTCTGCAGTTTCCATCCATGCTGTTGGCTTCTGTGTGGTGGGCTGGCTCTCACGGATTTTGTGGTCCATTCTTCAGTTTCATAGGAACTTCCCACAAGTCATATCTCCTGTTCATTTATCTGTGTAATTGATTTAAAAAAAAATCCTCAATGAAGCTTACAATGTGCTGATTTGGGGGAAATCAAGGCACTAAAATCCAGTGAGAATTCATTTTGGTTAATCTTAAACAGCTGTTCACTAATGAAATATGTTAGAGAACTAGGACTTGACTTTTATAAAGAACTTTAAATTTTTTTCTGTAAAACCCATAGGTAGCATTGATATATTTATTACCACATGTGGATTTAGAAGAAAAACCATCACCTCTTTATGTTTCTTTTTGCTTTTCCTAAAACACTTTTTTTTCTGGTACATTATTGTGTGCTACCATTAGACCACACCAAATCAATTTGATTTATGCTGTAACAGAGTTGAAAGTAGAAGGTAAGATACAATGACTTTAGTATGTTCGATAATAGTATGTAATGGAAATACACCCCTTCATGAAATTTTAGGAAATATGGAATTCTGGTACTAGAGCGCTTTCTCGTCAAAAGCATTTTTATCTGACATATGATTAGTGTGTCTTGAAAAGTTGAAGTGTTAATGATTAAATTGTAATAAGCACATTTGGTTTTGTGATATTCAGCATGTATCTAGTCATTTCTTGGGTTGTTATAAAGAAGTGATTATCACTATAAAGGATTTCAATTCACTTTATATAGACATGAATAGATTTAGATAGATCTAGATAAATAGATGACAAGTAGAAAGCATAAGAAAGGTGAGCTATACCATGAAAGTTTATATCCAGAATAGGATGCCTGGTAGCCAAAGCCTAATAAATGACAGTTACATATTGTACTGTGGTTTTATAACTATTGCAATTATTCAACAGCCTACTAAGTAGATGGGTTCTAAGGCCTGTTAAGAACATATTCTGAATATTAGAATTTTTTCACAATCTGTAAGAGATTACTCCCATTGAATTTATAAGAAGCCACAGGATGGTGTCAAGAATATTTATTTCATAAAGCTTGAAAGTAGCTCAAGTGAAATCTAAAAAGAACAAAGTTGCTTTCCAAACTGACCCACAAAATTGGAAGGATCATGTGTTTGTAGACTTTTAAAAGCACACTGTCGTCCATGGAATGTGAACATGATGGCATTCTATGAGTTATGCCAAGGTGTTGAAATGAATATATAAAAAGGTATTTGAAGAGAGACAGAAGTTAAAATAATACTGTGCACAATATTACTTCATATACATCAACGTATAACACTGAAAATAGAACTTATAGAGATGCAGTTAAGAACTTACAGTTCAATAGCTTCTCTCTGTTTCTTTCAAAAATAAGTCCATTAATTTCTGATTATTCCTAAACCCAGCAAATACCAAATTCCAGCCTGGAAAAACAACTGTAAGTGTGAGAAAAAGAAAAAGAAAAAAAAAAGCCATCAGCACATTGGAAATTGACCAAAGCCACACAACAACTGGAGATGCACTTACATTTGAAAGACTGCTAACCATCCCTGGGGAAATGGGGACTCTAAAGGGTTCTGGCCTGTGGATTTTCAGGTCAATGGGCAATTCCTCTACTGGTGGTGGTAGTGAAAGGGATAATTTTGGAGGCAGGTGAGGGGACATCCCTTTTGCTCCAGTCTGAGAGATGTTGAAGACAAGCACATTCCTAGCTGAATTCTTTGCCATGAATTCATAGCAGAGCAAGTGAGGGCTCAGGCCACATATAGTCCTGACCAACCTCAAACCTACACAAAATGAAGATCTGAAACAGCTAAGTGAAAAGTAGGTTGGTCAGGTCTGAAAATGGTGCAGCATTTTAGTTTGCCCCTCTTTGCATGCAGATCCCTTGGCGGGACAGAAGTTTACTGGCTCATCCTCTTTCCTATCATTGGCTCTACACCTCACAGATACCAGGGCGACTGTAGGAATCCAGGCTTAAAATCAACACCAAAGCCAAGAACATAGACAATGGAAATTAAACACTTCAGGGGAAACAGATTTCATTACACAATAGTGTGGTGGTTTGAATAAGACTGTCGCCTATAGGCTCTAAGTATTTGAACATTTTGTCCCCAATAGGTGGTGCTGTTTTGGGAAGTCTTAGAAAGTGTGGCCATGCTGGAGGAAAAGTCACTGGGGGTGGCTTAGAGAGTTCTTAAGCCTTGCTACTCTTCCAGTCACTCTCTGCTTCTGCTGCATGCTTGAAGATGTGATCACTCATCTCCCTGCTTCTGCTGCATGCTTGAAGATGTGATCACTCATCTCCCTGCTTCTGCTGCATGCTTGAAGATGTGACCACTCATCTCCCTGCTTTTTTTTAAGAAAGGGTAGCCCCAGTTAGCCTAGAACTTACTACGTAAACCAAGTTGGCCTTGATCTCACAGAGAACTTGTGAGTCAGAAGTTATAAAAATGAACTAAATGGAAATTCACAATAACAGAAATTAAGGTTAAAATGCTCAATAGCAGGATTAAGATGACAAAAGAAAACAGTGCATGAATGGCTGTAACAATACTGTTCTAATCACCAAAATTGAAGAAAACTCCTCAACAAAAGCCTTTTAAGTAGATAAATGAACAAGCAAATTATGGTGCATTTATATAACTGAACTAGTCAGCAATGAACACAATGAACTAGTGCTGCACTGAAAACTGGCTGAATCTCACATGCTTTCTTCTAAGTTGAAGAAGCCAGACTGAAAAAAAAAGAAAAAAAGGAAGTTGCTATTGTTGTTGCCAATGTTACTGTTTGTTTATTATTGGTATTAGTTATTTCCTGTTGCTATGATAAAACACTGTGACCAAGGAACTCATAACAGGAAGCATTTATCTGAGCTTACATTTCCAGCAGAATCAGAATCCATCATGGTGGGGAGGCACCCAGGGTGGCCAGAGCAGGAGCAGGAAGATGAGTGGCCTTTGGTAACACTCTGGTATTCCAGAGGCCATCTGTACACTTGCATGTGTGGTCTCAATACATCTTTCCCATGTTAACGTCAGGTCTTCGGCAGCAGGGCCTTATCGCCTCTCTTCTTGCAGGTATCCCAGTTTAGAGGCAAGGAGCCTTTACCTTTTGTGGGGCCTTAGATCCCCTGGCCAACATCTCCCTGGTGGAATAATCCATTACTGATGTCAGAGCTCCTGTATTGATATATTTTGCTTAAGCGCATAGTTTAAGGACTTTAGTGTTATATTTGGTTCTGAACAGAGAGTAATCCTTTTCACAGTTCTATGTCTATTAGTCAATTAAAGAAGGCAGTTTTACCAGTTTTATAAGAGATTACCTCTATAATAGTTGTCTCCAATTTACAGTTGGAGAGCAACCC
>VZQC01015303.1:114756-147842 GCA_009823505.1 Rhizomys pruinosus | reverse complement strand
GCAGACCACTAGCCCCGGACCCTCTGGTCCCGGCGCGAAAGAAAGATGTAGGACGGTCCCGCCCACGACCCCCTACCTGCGGCAGAGGCGGCAGATGCTTGCCCAGGTAACTACCCCGCAGCCTGCACCAAGGTGCAGACCACTAGCCCCGGACCCTCTGGTCCCGGCGCGAAAGAAAGATGTAGGACGGTCCCGCCCACGACCCCCTACCTGCGGCAGAGGCGGCAGATGCTTGCCCAGGTAACTACCCCGCAGCCCGCACCAAGGTGCAGACCACTAGCCCCGGACCCTCTGGTCCCGGCGCGAAAGCTAGTAAAAAGTTTTTACTATAAGAACTTCTTCTGGGGCTGGAGGGATGGCCTAGCTGTTAAGAGTGCCGACCGATCTTGCAGAGGACCTGGGCTCGATCCCCAGCACCCACATTGTGGCTGAGAACCGTCTGTAACTCCAATTCCAGGAGAACTCCAGATCTAGGGGAATCCGACACCCTCTTCTGACCTCCGAGGCATTGCATGACACGGGTGCACAAACCTACATGCAGACAGTACATTCATACACATAAAAATAAATAAACAAATAAAATTAAAAAAAGAACTTCTTCTAAGGCTGTATTGCAGTATTTAGAATACTCACATTAACATGTAAATAATTATGGAAGAGAACAAGAAATAATCCCTTTTTCATTCCATGGTTCTCTTTTATCATCGTTTTGATATAAAATGATCAATATTACTCTTGCAAGGATATTGTACACAGTCCTAGGTGGTAAAAGTAACTGTATTGGAGCAAAAGTAGCTCAGAACAGTGAATTTCTTCTGGTCTCAGTGGTCTTTGATACTGCTACACCTGAGGGTTTGTCACCTCTGTCCCAGTTTGTGTCATGGCCTTTCCTGCAGCTTTGAAACACACGGAGCTCATGGGTCACAAATTTCCTTCTGAAGGAAATGAAGCAAATTTAAGGTTTGGCATATATAGCAAATATGTAGGAAATAGAGGTTGAGCAGTTCTCCCACAGGACACAGTTCAACTGTTTTTGTTAGAGTAATCTTGTTACTTATTATATGGTGTATGTCACAAATATGGCTTTATTTTTATTGCTTAATAGTGTTTAATCTATACATGCTTTGATAAGGAAGGAGATTAAAAATAAAGTACATGTTTAACACAAAATCAAATACTAAATTTCTTTTTAAGAACATTAATGGCAGTATAATTAATTGATCCAGTACATTGTTGATCTTCAAAGTGGTATAGTGATAACTCTATCCAAACTGACAAAGTCTATGTAAAACCTGTGAGTGTGACCTAATTTGTGATAAGTGTCTTTGTGGATATATTTAAGGACCTTGAAATGAGATTATTCTGGATGATCCAGGCAGCCCTTAAATCCACTGTCCTTTTTCTAAAAATATTTTTTATTTATTTTCATATGTGTATGAAAGTATTGTCTGCATGTAGGTTGGTGCACCCATGTCATGCAATGCTGCAGAGGTCAGAAGAGAGTGTCGGATTCCCCTGGAACTGGAGTTAAAGACGGTTCTTAGCCGCCATGTGGGTGCTGGGGATCGAACCCGGGTCCTCTGCAAGAGCAGTCGGCGCTCTTAACCGCTAGGCTATCTCTCCAGCCCCTAAATCCACTGTCTTTAAGAAGAGGAGGCACGGAAGCCTCCTCCCCTAAAACTAGCTCTCACAGCACCAGAAGGTGCTCTGCAAACTGCCAAGGGGTAAGAGCAATTAGTAGTCCTGCCCAGCTATAAAGCCTGAAAATAATGGACTGATTGGTCCAACGTGATATTTCTAATGATGCAGTAGTGGGACTTTTATCATGGGAAGGCGGTAACCAACAGCTGTCAAGTTGAACTTGTCTTACTCACTAAGTGGAAATTCATACACGGTACTATAGAACTGGGCAACTATTCGTGCCTGGAGACATCATAGATCTTGGAGGAGAACCTACTACTGCCATTTTTCTAAATCCACATAATTTCTAACTGTATTCTAAATACTTATCCTTATACCAACAAATAATTGTAAGTTCACCCCTCATCAACGAAGCTTCTGTCTGTAGCAGCTGAGTCTATTACAGAGATTGAGGACTGGGCAAAGCGTAGAGAATAAATGACCGTTGGGAGATCATCCCCACTTGGTCAATCTGCAGTGCAACTCCTACACCTAATGTTCAAGAAACGCTATGGAGGAGGAGCAAAGAGACTAAGACTCAGAGGACCTGGACATCTGTGGACACTAGCTATAGTGTCTTCTAGACAGGATGAGGATGCTGCACCCAAGAAGTATCAATAATACAGTAGCCCACATAAGACCTGCGTAAGGATCACACCAGTTGACATGCAAAGGGGGATCGGGAAAGTTTCTCAAGGCTCCACCTCTAGATTAAAGATAGAGACCAATGGCTACCGAGAGAGGCAGAACCAACCTTCTCCAGGGATAATTATAAAATATTATTGATATATATATATATATCTCAATAATAATGGAAAAAGAGGTCATGAATTTGAGAGGACATGGGAGGAGTTGGAGGGGTGAGAGTGATGTAAATATAGTATTTATGTATGAAATTCTCAAAGTAATAATAAAATTAACTAATTAAAAATATTTTATTCATGAGCCAGGTATGGTGGCACACTTGGGAGGCAGAGGCGGTTGGAGATCTTTGTGAGTTCAAGACCAACCTGATCTACAGAGCGAGTTCCAGGACAGCTGGGGCTACAGGGAGACCCTGTCTCGAAAAGACCAAAACAAAAAATCACTGTTATTAGATGCTTGAAAAAAGAAAATCAGTTAATTTCAATAACGCCTGGATTTGTTTCACTCAGCTCACGCAAGTTCCCTGTCAAGCAGGAACCTCTAACATCATTGTGAATGTTATTACAAAATCAGTGAATAAGTCCAGTGTTGAGGACAGAAGCATTGGAAAATATAAATGAACTTTGTTGGTGGTGATGGGGGTGGGGAGGGAGGTTGACAAGTAGCATGGTGACATCTAACAGGTGTCACAGCCACCTGTGAAGCAGTGGACACAGAAAATACGAAGGATGTGTTCACCACCAGAAGGCTTCGAACGATCGATGGGACCATCTGGGACAGTAGCAACCCAGCAAGGCTGCAGTGGCCACTAGGGAATTTGTACAATTTCCTTTCTCCATCCTTCCTTCCCTTCTTCCTCTCTCCCTCCTTCCATATTTGCTTTCTTCTTCCCCCTCCTTCCTTGCCTCCTCTCTTCCATTTCTTCTGTCATTGTTTTATTACATGAATTTTCCAACACTAGAAATCATGGAATAGTTTGGTGAACCTTACGTTTCTGTCATCTAGCTTCAATATCTATATCCATATCTTGCCAATTTTACTTCATCTCTCTTCCTCCAACAACTTATTTTTGCTGAGGTAGCTTTAAATAAAGCTCAGAACCATATCACTTTACCCACAAACAATGAATGATTTCTTTTGGCTAGCAAAACTAATACATGCTTAGTATTCTATGCTAAGAACAGTTTTACAAAGGGGGAATAAAGTTGCACATGCCTTTACAGTCCAAATCACTGTTAATGTTTGATGCTGTTTTCTCTAGATCTTTAAATTAAGCATATGCAGAAATTTACATACATCTGTTCTGAGTATATCACATCCATCTATCCATCTGTTGATCAGTTAGAAGTTTATGGCAGTTGACAGAAAACCCAAATCAAGCTTGATTATATAAATGTGTTTGACTGATGTTAATAAAGGGTGCATGAAGGGCTTGGAGACAGGTTTAGTGCTTGACTTGATCCTCTAGCATCGTTGTGTGAAGACCCTGACCGGATCCATTCTCAGTCTGGGTAAAAGATATGCAAGGTATCCCATGAATCTTCATACAGAGAAAGGGCGCCAGTGTTCAGTTTTTGAACATGAGTCTTGAGATCTGCTCTGGTTGGCCAACTCCTGAACTGCTAACACAAGAGACCTGGGATTACCTTACCAGTATCTTTCAGAGTTATGGATGGTGGATGCACCCAAGGAATATTTGTGCACTGGCTGGGGGAGGCAGTGAGATGGGGGGAGGTAATTATCCCTTAGTGTTTATGCCCATTGTCAGTCTATTTATCCATTTCCTGTGTCTTTAAATATTGGAGATTTGGCTCAACCCCTCATTTTATATGTGGGATAAGCAAACAAAGCCTGCTACAGGATTTATAGGAATTCTGGGGGTACGAGAGGAGAGGGGAAGCTTTCTCACTCTCGCCTCCTGCTTTTGCTGAACTTGTTCTTCCTCATGCAAAATCCCCATTTGTTCTGACCATAGAATATCTTAGTTGTTTGCTTAGCTGTCCATTCTCCAGTAGATTATGTCTTTAGACTCACACCTCCACCACAAGAGATTCAGTGAAGTATGTTTCTAAGCAAACACTGAACACTCTCTCTAATAGGAATCAGATTGCCATTAAGACAGTAATCATTTTCAGCCTATTATATAACCACACTTACCGTGCTATACTTGGGATAATAGTCTATCCCTCTTTACGTCATCTGGGCGCCCAGCCAATGTGGCGGTGTGGCCCACATTCAGACTGAACGCTTTACTAACCTCCTAGGTAAATTTCAGTCCAATCAAGTTAACAATCAAAATTAACTGTCGAAAGTTTCATGAGTATTTTCTACTGTTTGCCTAATATGATGCTGTTTGTTAATATTTCTGGTTCCTTCTGCTTTCCAGACATGTAGTAGGATTGTGTTTGCTGGCGTCCCTGTGAGGAGTGAGACCATGTACCTGGTTTTAGACAATAAATTGGGGATGGAAGTCACATGAATTTCCAGGCCAGAGCTTTGAATTCTGATACAAAGCCATCCAGAGGGCTCCATTTCTGCACTGAGATGAGAGGTACTGTGTAAGGTGAAGATCCTGCATCCACCTACAGACCACAGTGCAAAGAGGCCTTGTTGAGGTGATGTAGGTATGATCTAAGAGCTGACTAGGCTCCCATTGTGCCTATATTTAGATGTGGTGCCTGGAACTTTGAGGCCATCTTGAAGCAGTGAAGGAGAGACAAATGAGCTAGGTAGGATTCACGGAGGATGATGGAGACAGTGATTCGGATGAAGGAGACAGATAGGGCTGGGGTGGCCTGGTCTTGATGATGTGATCAAAGATCAACCAACCCTGAAGGTCTTCCACTCTTCCTTGATGTGTGCCATAGCAACTGTCCTTGTTTTAACATTTGTTCCAGTCAGTGTTTTAAGTTACTTGTAACCAAAGACATTCTAGGTGATAAATCAAATTCACTTCTGTAATGCTATTTTAATTGCAGAGCATGTCTATACTTCAGTATATTTCATTGGTTTCCTCTGACTTAACCTTTAGATAATTTTCTGTTTTCAGCCTCTATAATACAAAGGAAATACTGCCAAAACAAAGTTGTAACTGTATTTTGGGATCCTAAGTTAAGGTAAGGAAGTCTGCCTGCTTTAGATCATTCACTCATTTATACGCTCATCCATATTTCCCAAGTGTCTTATTGTACTGGCAGCTTGGAAAGGGAGGGTTCTATATAACTCCTGAGATTTGTGTTCATTTTTTTTTTTTTGGTCTTTTCAAGACAGGGTCTCCCTGTAGTCCCAGCTGTCCTGGACTCACTCTGTAGTCCAAGCAGGCCTTGAACTCTCAAAGATCCACCTGCCTCTGCCTCCCAAGTGCTAGGATTAAAGGCGTGCGCCACCACGCCTGGCCTCATGTTCATTTCATTTATGTCTTAGGTAATTGTATTGATGCCATGAGAAAAATAGCCTGACAATAGCAACTGGAGGGGAACAGGTTTATTGTGGTTCAGAGTTCAAAGGTACAGTCCATTTTTGGGGGAGCAGTCAACTCCAGCAGAGGCTTGAAGTAGCTGCTCACGTTGCATCCACAGCCAGGAAGAAAACAAGGAATGCTCATCGTCAGCTCACTTCTTCCTTTTTACAAGGTCCAGAACCCAAGCTGAGAGGATGGTGCTGTTATCCTTTAGGTGGGTCTTCCCAATTCAGTGAACCCAATCAAGATAATCCCTCACAAGCCTGCAGAAAGGCTAACCTAATGTAAATAATCTCTCACAGGATGCCTGGAGGCTGTCTCTTAGGTGATTCCAGTTCCTGTGAGGTTGACAGTGGCTATTAACCACCAACAAGACCAACACATGGTCTTTCAGTTATAAATGTGAAACTAATTCCCACTTATGGGCTCCTGGAGGGGGGATGACAGCAGATGTATTGGACTGAGAGATTGTTTTGACCAAAATATAAAGTAAAAATATTTCTCAGTATAGTTATGGCTCCATATTCCTTTTAGCTAAGATCAAATGAAAAGTTAAGGCTTTGGATTTTTCTAACTTCTTAGATGAGCACACAATTTTCTATTCTTGAGTTAAATGACTAGGGTGTTAATTCCTTGAGCTTACATATTCTCCCTGAATATCACCTAGGAAGTGTTGGGGACATGTGTTAGTTAGCTTTCTGTTTTCGTACCAAAATACGTGAAATAATCTGTTTAAAAAGAGGAAAGATTGGGGCTGAAGAGATGGCCTAGTGGTTAAGAGCGCCGACCGCTCTTACAGAGGACCCGGTTTCCATCCCCAGCACCCACATGGCGGCCGAGAACCGTCTGAAACTCCAATTCCAGGAGAACTCCAGTTCCAGGGGAATCTGACACCCTCTTCTGACCTCTGCGGCATTGCATGACATGGGTGCACAGACCTGCATGCAGACAGTACATTGATACACATACATAAATAAATAAAATTTTAAAAAAGAGGAAAGATTTATTTTAGCTCACAGTTTTGGAGGTTCCAATTAATCGTTGATTTCTTTCACTGTTTTGAGCCCATAATGAGCCAGATATCATGGTGAGAACTTATGCTGCAAGAAGCCTATTCACTTCATAGCCAGGAATGAGAGAGAAGAGGAGGGGCAGGGTCCCATTATCCCCCTTGAGCACAAGCTCTGAATGAACAGAAGATGCCCCATGTAGCACATTCAAGGACTGTTCTAGTTTCATTTCTGGGCTGTGATAAAATATCCTGACAGAAAGCAACTTAGGGGAGAAACAGTTCATTTTAGCTTACATTGGCAGGTTACAGTCCATCATTGTGGGAGTCAAACAGCTAATCACATCACAACCACAGTCAAGACCAGAGAGAAATGCTTGCTCATTTGCTGCTTGTGCTTAGCTCAGTTTCTCCACTCTTCCAAGTCCAGGAACCCCTGCCCAGAGAATGGTGCTGCCAAAGGGGGCCGGATCTTCTCACATCAACAAACTTCATTAAGACAATCACGAAAGACATGTCAGGCTAACTCAATGTAGGTAATCCTTCACAGAGATTCTCTTCCCAGTGAGTTTTGGTAGTGCCAAGCTCACAATTAAAGATAAGCATTGCAAGGTCATATTCCCAATGCCCAGATCTCTCATTAGGCTCTGCTCCTCCAAGTTTTCTACCATGTGCCAGTAGTATCAAGCTGAGTACTGAATGTGTGACATATGGGTCTTGGGGGAATAGGTATATCTCATGCACATATTTCCACATGAAGTATTGCTGGTATAAATTTAGCAGGAGGGGAATCACATAGTATGCAAAGCAAGAATTATGCGAAGCAAGGGTCATCATCCAATTTGGCTTCGGATAAGTGATGTCGAACAAGTGCCTACATCATTCTTAATCCTAATATCTTCCTCCAGAAAATGTAGATGGAATGATGAAATTATTTAGTTCTTTGGGGAATTCTGAAAAAATAGCAGCCTAATGTATCTAAAAGAGCATTATTAACTTGGAATGGAGCAATTACAGATTTTGGGTTTTGAGGTCAAAATACTTTGGAAGTTGAGTTTCTAGACATTTATTTTTATTGAAGTTTTGCACATTTCATACATTTTTTAATCAAATTTAGAACCATTCCCCCTTCTATGCCCCCCCACCCATCCAGAACTCATGCATTCTGCCATACATGTTTTGCATCTTTTTCTCTTTTTTTTTTTTTTTTTAATTTTCAATGCAGAAGTTTACTGTTTAGGGAAGAAATTTACTGTTTCAGTCAATTCTTTGAACAAGTCTTTTTTGTTATTCCTTTTAATTTTATATTGCTCCAAAGTATGCATGTATACACTGTTCACATATATCCAAATTACGATGTCTGAAAATAAACTGCAGGTTAAGTCCAAAACATGTTTAGGGATTCACTTTTTAACAGTAGAGTTGCATGCAAGTAAAAAGAAATATTAATCTCATTCCTAAATTACATAGCAAGTTGATGTATGTTTTAATGTACTCTTTTTTGTAGTGGCATCAGGTATTATATTTACTAAAAAAAGAAAAAAATTACTCATTTTGCCTTACAAATAAGGATTTTGTGCTAGGATCCACAAATGTTTTTTCCGGGACTGTGTTACTTCATTTGGCATAATGGATTCCAGCTCCATTCTTATTTTTTTTTTTTTCATATGTGTATGAGTGTATTGTCTGCATGTAGGTTTGTGCACCCGTGTCATGCAATGCCGCAGAGGTCAGAAGAGGGCGTCGGATTCCCCTGGAACTGGAGTTAAAGACGGTTCTCAGCTGCCATGTGGGTGCTGGGGATCGAACCCAGGTCTTCTGCAAGAGCAGTCGGTGCTCTTAACTGCTAGGCCATCTCTCCAGCCCCTCAGCTCCATTCTTTAACCTGCAATTTTCATGATGTAATATTTCTTTGCTGCTGCATAGAACTCCATTGTGTAGATGTACCACATTTTCTCTAACCACTCGTCAGTTGAGGGGCACTTGGGTTGGTTCCAGCTCCTTGCTATTGTGAAGAGAGCTGCAATAAACATGGCTGGGCATGTATCTCTGCGGTAAGATGAGTCTTGTGGGTGTATACCCAGGAGTGGTATGCCTGGGTCAGGTGGTAGGTTCATTTTGAGTCTTTTAAGAGTTCTCTATATTGCTTCCCATAGGGGTTGCATGAGTTTGCATTCCCACCAGCAGTGGATGTGTGTTCCCCTTTCCCCACAACCTCTCCAGCATTTGGTATCATTTGTTTTCTTGATCATAGCCAGTCTTACTGGGGTAAGATGAAATCTTAAAGTGGTTTTTATTTGCATTTCTTTAATTATTAGCAACATTGAACTTTTAAAAAATTTATTTATTTATTATTTTTTTATGTGTATGAGTGTACTGTCTGCATGTAGGTTGGTGCACCTGTGTTGTGCAATGCTGCAGAAGTCAGAAGAGGGCGTTGGATTCCCCTGGAACTGGAGTTAAAGATGGTTCTTAGCCACTATGTAGGTGCTAGGAATCAAACCCAGGTCCTCTGCAAGAGCAGTCGGTGTTCTTAACCACTGAGCCTTCTCTCCAGCTCCAACATTAAACATTTTTAAAGATGTTTCTCAGCCATCTTTAATTCTTCATTTGTGAAGTCTCTGTTCAGCTCTTTATTCCATCTTTTGATTGGGTCATTTGTTTTCTTGCTCCTTTGCTTTCTGAGTTATTTATATACTATGGATGTTAATGATGTATCAAATGTATCACTGGTGAAAGTTTCTTCCCACTCTGTGGGTTTTCTTTTCACTTCTTTGATTGTTTCCTTGGCTGTATGGAATCTTTTTTTTTTTTTTGGTCTTTTTTGAGACAGGGTTTCCCCTGGCCTGGAGCTTGCTAGTAGATCTGGCTGGCCTTGAACTCACAGAGATCCACCTGCCTCTGCCTTTGGAGTGCTGGGATTAAAGGCCTGGCCACCATGCCCAGCTAGATGCTTTTGAGGTCCTACTTGTTGATTGTTGACTATTTCCTGTGCAGCTGCTAGACATTTATTTAAAAAAAAACTCCATGTCTTAATTTTTATTATGTAACTATAGTACACAGTCATTGTTAAAAATAAAAAGTACACTTACACACACACACACACACACACACACACACACACACAGAGTGTTTCTTGCTGAGGTTGTCCTGGTTTTTATTCCTATTCAGTAGAAGGTGTTACCACTCCCTTCCCTGCTTCTTTCTCTCCCTCCCTCCTCCCTCCTCTTCTTTCATGTTTTTTGAGATAGTCTTACTATGTAGCTGAGGCTAGCTCAAACTCACACTCAGTTTTCAAGAGTGCTGAGATTACGTTTGTGAGTCCTCATACCTGATCACTCTTGTTTTTTTTTTTTTTAACATTGTTTTCTTTTTAAATTTTATTTATTTTTGTATGTGTATGAATGCATTGTCTGCATGTAGTTTTGTGCACCTGTGTCGGAGATCAGAAAAGGGTGTCGGATTCCCCTGGAACTGGAGTTAAAGACGGTTCTCATCCGGATGTGGGTGCTAGGGATCGAACCCGGGTCCTCTGTAAGACCAGTCAGCGCTTTTAACCACTAGGCCACCTCTCCAGTCCCTCATTCTTGTTTTTATGGTACAGAATCTATCAACATTATTCTTTAAGGTTTCTTTCCTGGTGGTTCCTCTCAGGAAATACTTTTCCTCTCAGGTTTTATAAATCATTAGATGTATATTATCTTTAGCAATTTGGGGTTTTCCTTCAACAAACATTTAAATTATTAGCACTTAATTCTTTTTTTTTTCTTACAGATGGAGCTTTATTTAAAAATCCAGTCTACCAATTTAGTGTTTTCCGCCAACTCAGGGAGCAGAAGCCTTCACAGGCTTCACAATCTTTTGCTTAGTTTCTGCCTTTGCGGGAGCCTTAGCAGCAGCCATTGCAGTGTTCTTAGATGCCTGCTTAGCCATTTTTGCTTCCTTGGGAGCCTGGATAGCCTGTTCTCATTGAGCTTTCCTAACTCTGGCTTCTGATTCCTTTTGGCCATTATATCAGCAAGAGATGCACCAGTAATAGCTCGTTGGAAGTTGACCGCACGTCAGGTTCTTTTCTTTTGAATTTCTTCTGATTGTCCTTTCTTATGCTTTTTTTTTTTTCACCTAAGACCAACAGGAAGCTTATGCTTTCTTCTGTACAGCACAGTCCAGTTTATCTGCCGAGGATTCCTCTTGGAAAGGAATGAGGACTCGCATTTTGCATTAAGAAACTGGAAAACCTTCCCATCGGTCCTGGTGTAATACCGCCGGTGTCCAGGGTCGATCTTATACCTGCTGAAACTGCACAGCTCGACCTTCATGGGGATGGCTAGCTGTGGGGCAGAGGAAAGATGGCAAAGAGAAAAGAATTAATTCTTATATAGAGGAGGGATGTACCATTATATTCGGTTACAGAATAGCTAGGCTTACAAATGCTACTCGCCAGCATATATTGAACAACCCAGGCTTTCACCATGGATTTGATTTGCAAATGTTTCCATCCTCTGCACTGCCACACGTGTTTGAGCATGTTTCTGGGTGTGCTATGTGGTCCATCAAATGTGTGCTGCTCAATTACTACCACGTGTTTTAATGAACCTTATACAGATTCAATGCCTATATATGAGTCTCAGCCATTTTTTTTAATTAATTTTATTTATTTCTGTATGTGTATGAATGTACTGTCTGCATGCAAGTGTGTGCACCCGTGTTGTGCAATGCCGCGGAGGTCAGAAGAGGGTGTCGGATTTCCCTGGAACTGGAGTTCTCCTGGAACTGGAGTTTCAGATGGTTCTCGGCCGCCATGTGGGTGCTGGGGATTGAACCTGGGTCCTCTGTAAGAGCGGTCGGCGCTCTTAACCGCTAGGCCATCTCTCCAGCCCGAGTCTCAGACATTTTTAAAAATAGCATTCACATTCTTTGGGAATTTCATACATCAATACAATGTATCTCTGTCATATTCACCCCATTCCTCTCCCTCCCAGATTCACTCTCACCTCTTCACCCCCTCTTCCAACTTCATATACTTCTTATATTTAATAATGCACTGTCTTAGTTAGCTTCTTTGCGGCTGTGACAAAACACTCTGATCAATACCAGCTTGGGGAAGAGAGTTTATTTGGCTTACATCTTCTGAGTCACAGTTCGTCACTAAGGGGCTAGCCCAAGGTAGGTACTCAGGGCAGGAACCTGGAGCAGTAGCTGAAGCACAGGCCATGGAGGAACACTGCTTTTTGGCTTGCTCCATTGCCCTCTGCTTAGCCTGCTTTCTTATACACCACAGGGCTACCTGATAAAGGCCCACCCACAATGGGCTGGGCCCTCCCTAAGGGCTGGGCCCTCCCTACATCACTCATCAAGAAAATGTCCCACAGACAGGGCCATAGGCCAATCCAATGGAGACAACTTTGCAACTGAGGTTCCCTCTACCAAAGTGTATCAAGTTGACAACTAAAGCCATTCTGCACACTCATTGGGTCCAATTTGTGCAACCAATACATAGATGGGGGCGGGGTCGGCCACTGAAGCCTAGCCAACCTACTAAAGGCCACACCCCTAAAGGAAACTGACTCTCCCTTCCCTAGCAATCATTATCTATCAGTAGCTCCTCAGCTGGGGGTGGGAACCACGTGCCCCTCCCTTCAGGTGGAATGATGACTCTCAGGCTTTCTTTTCCAACACTAACCGGCTATTGCTTCTAAAGATCTTTGTCATTTTAGTTGCTTGTTCCACATACTCATGAAGATGCAGAAAAATCTTTATTCTCTCAACAACATAAAAATCCAAGGTGGCAGGCAGTGGAATGCCAGAATGAGAATGCAAGATGTCTAAATTCTAAGGAAGTTAGAGTTGGATGTAAAAATCTTCCCAAGGATTCCACAGGTGTTCTCTAGTTTAGCTACCAAGATATACATATCCATTCTCACAATTAGTTTGTATTTTATTTTTAAACTATTGGTTTTCCCAGCAGAACGTGAGTTTACTTTAGGGCAGGGATTGTATGTGAGATACTTCTGTAGCTTTTTACTGTGCTAGGATGCAGTAAATACTCAACTGTTGGTAAGTTAATTTATGATACTCTTCACCACACCTCTCCCTATGACAGGAGTCTGAATGGTAAGGCCTCATGTAGTCTGATGTGGTACGTACTTGACCTTACTTTTCTTAAAAACTCGAATTTGCATGCTTTTGCATACTTTTGTGAAGATGAGAAAGTTAACATTTATAGGGGAAGTGGTGGGGATAGTGCATTATATTTTTAAGGAAGATCTTCTTGAGGTTTACACTAAGGACCACTGGTGGCTTGCCTCATAATTCCTGGGTACCCTACATATCCAAAATGAAGAACCATAGATTTTCTCCTGAACCCTGGGCGAAACTGGTCATACAAGTCATGGAAGGGCTTCTTCTCTGACACAGAGAATATGGTGACTCCAAAGTGGCTGGAGACCACTGGGACTTTGCCAACATGATAAAGAAGGGGAAAATAAAACACTGTGGTTGAATTCTTTCTCTAGGGTCTTAGATTTTTCCAAAGCAATTTTATCTGAAAGTCGAACTTAAGAGAATTTCCCCAACCTGCCGAATTGTACTCAGTCTTGAGGCTGGTGACAGCTCTTTGGACTTCTTGTGCCCAGGATAATTGATACCTTGGTCAGGATGGAGCCACGGCCCTGTGGGAGATCTTAGCTCATTGCCCTCTTATTGAGAGGGGCAGCTGACACTCCTGCTCCTCCATGGATGAAGAGGGTAGACCTAGAACCAACTTGGTGCTCCTCTGCCCAGAGAGAGCAGATGAGGCCATCTCTCTGTCCAGGGTAGGTCTTGCCTTGTTGATCCTGGCTGCTATGTGTTTGAGTGGAAATCTTGGGTTGCTCAGTCTATGGAGTCATTGTCTGTTACTTCCATTGGAAAAGGAGAGGGATAAGCACATATTGCCTTCTTCTCTAGCTACATAAAAGGTTGTTTTTAAAGGGCTTGGGGTCAAATACAGAGCATTCAGGCTCTCGGGAGTTGGCAACCCTGGTGGTGATGGTGCTGCTTTCTATTCTTCTTGGGAGTGTTGACCTCATGCTCTGAAGGGCTCTGTCTCCAACACTTCAGGTCACTTGTGACACAGCCTGAAGCTGTCCAGGAGGGAGAAAGGGCCCTCACTAGTTATGTCAGCTAAATTCTGATAATTCATCAATGGGGTGGCTGACAGTTGTGGCCATATCTGTCACATACGGGGACAGGTAACAGTTGCACATAATGTGGTAGATGTGTTTACCTCTGGTCATCTTGGTTTGCCGGGCTTGGTGGTGCATGCCTTTGATCCCAGCACTCGGGAGGCAGGGGCAGGTGGATCTCTGTGAGTTCAAGGCTAGCCTGGTCTACAGAGTGAGTTCCAGGACAGCTGGGGCTACAGGGAGACCCTGTCTTGAAAAGCCAAAAAAAAAAAAAAAAGAATAGAGGCAAAAGAGTTCCCTCTCTGCTTGGACTCAATGGTGTTCCATTCTCCACAGTGGGTAAAATAGCTTTCTCTTGTAGTGCCAACAGGCACCAGGCTTCAGACACCACCTTGTTTCAATCTTACAGAATGCAGGCATCTTCTAACATTGTAGTACATCATTCTGCACCTCATTCCCCCTTTTATCTTGTTATTTTTACCACTAAGGAAACTGAGGCTCAGAGAGATGAAGGGACCTGCATCGTAAGATCATGGAGAGGAGCTGGGTGGTGTCACATAGAAAAGGAAAGGCGACTTCCCCTTTCTACACGTGTCACCTGTCTACAGCCCCTCAGATGCAAGGCACATTCAGCATCAACTCAGCTCACTGCTGCTTTTTGGTTTCTAATTTCTCTTTCCATCTCCACTTCTTCCTTCCCTCAGAGGCACTGCAGTATCTGCCATTATGTGTCCTTGGGTATATACAGAACTCTGAATCTGTGCATCATTACTTCATCTATGTATTGTGCTGAATAATGTTGGGCCACACAGAGCATTGCAATATGCATTTCATTCTGTTTCTTTTCACCTGATGATCTGAAGGTCTCTCTAAAATTGCTTTATGTCCATGTAGTTCATGGCTTCTGCATGCTGCGTCTTATTCCTTGGAAGACATCTACATTCTTCTACCAGGGAAACCTGGGTTATGTAGCTTCTGTGCTACCTGAATAGTGTGGAGCTGGGCATCCTTGGGCATGTGACTTTCTCAGGGGGAATATCCCATCAATGCATCTTCAAGGGTGAGGCAAGGCATGAGAGAAGAGTGGAACAGCTGGAGATGGTGTGGTATTTATTTTAGATGCAGCCTATAGGAAGAGGAGGACAGCCCCCATGAAAGGGACAGGGCTACAAAGCAAACCATTAACATGAATGTAAATCACGGTAGCTTCAGGGACAGTTTAATAACAATCTGACTTTTTATTGGGTGAGTGGGAGATGTACCAGCTTTCTCCTTGAAGAGTCTTCTGGATCTTTTGCAGAGTCAGATTCTATCTGAACTGCTATCAAGATTACTGAGGGCAGAGGGCTGCTCTGGGAGTAACGGTCATAAATCCAATTAGTAACTCACTTTCTCTTGTGCCAGGCTCCATTTTCCCCATGTGTGAGTGTGTGTGAGTGTGTGTGTGTGTGTGTGTGTGTGTGTGTGTGTAAGACGGGTGTAGCCACACTCTGGAACCCAGTCAGTCCAGAAGAATCTGTGAGAGCATGCCATCAAAAGACACAGGCTTCTTACATCAGAAAAGGAGCAGAATGACACACATCTAATGGGCGACCCTAGGCAGCTCCAGTAACACATGGCCTGGGGCCTCATTGTACTTTAGCCTATTTATTTGTGTATTATTTCAGTGAAAAATATGCCTCTGCCTCACCTGTACTGTAAGGAAAAAGGAAGAAAGCTTTAGGTTAGAGCTCAAAGAATCCACCCAGTGGATCAGGAAACAAGAGCAGCCAAGGCACAGGAAGGTTACAGACCCTACTGAGTGGCTGCACAGAGATTGCCGTTTGCCTCTCTGGAATCTTCCATGTCAACTCTTGGATCTGCAAGGCACATGTACTGGCGTGACCAGTCAGCACAGCTATGAAGGGCCCAGAGGCTGAACTGGCACAGAAATGTTTTATATTCTAGCCTCATACTCAAGATTTTGACAGTTCATTGTATATTTCAATATACAATAAAGAAGATTCCAAATATTCCCAAAACAAAGAAATTATAAGTGTCAGAGGGGAAAGATAAGCCATTCATTCTTTATTGAGTATATGTATTGAAATATCACATAACACTGCAGAAGTATGTATAAAATTATTATGTCAACTGAAAATAAAAATATGTATTACATAATAAATCAATTCTTGGGCTGGAGAGATATCTCAGCAGTAAAGAATACTGGCTGCTCTTGCAAAGGACCCAAGTTCAGTTCCCAGCATCCACCTAGCAGCTAACAAATGTCCGTAACTCCAGTTCCTTTTTTTTTTTTTTTTTAAATTTTTTATTTATTTTATTTATTTCGGTATGTATATCAATGTACTGTCTGCATGCAGGTCTGTGCACCCGTGTGTGCAATGCGCGGAGGTCGAAGAGGGCGCGGATTCCCCTGGAACTGGGTTTCTAACTGGACTGGAGTTTCAGAGGCTCCGGCCGCCATGTGGGTGCGGCGGATCGAACCCGGGTCCCTCTGCAAGAGCGGTCGGCGCTCTTAACCGCTAGGCCATCTCTCCAGTTCCAGAGAATCTGACGCCCTCTTCTGGCCTCTTCAGGTATTTCACCCACAGGTGCACTTACACACACGCAGGCAAAACAGCCACAAATCAGAAAAATATTTTAAAAAGAAAAAAAAAAAAAAAAAAAACATTTTTATTTATTTTTATTTTATGAGCTTTATGCTTGCATGTATATAAGTGCATCGCATGTGTACAATGTCTGAGGAGGCCCGAAGAGGGCATCAGATCCCCTGTAACTGGAGTTAAAGGCAGTTGCTAGTCACTGTGAGGGTGCTGGGGACTGAACCTGAGTCCTCTGCCAGAGCTGCCAGTGTTCTTTATTGCTGAACCATCTCTCCAGCCCTAAGAAATCAAGTTCTTTAAGGACTAAATGTTAAATTCAAAGTAAAGAACTGAGCTGAGAGTAAAATCTGTACCAGCCTAATTTTGGATTTGTTTCAATCACATAGCTTCTTGATTTAAATTTTCTTAGCAAAACCCACAATTTTTTTTTCTGGAGATCAAAAGGACTCTTAAAAAAAAAAGCCAGGTGGGCGTGGTGGTGTACGCCTTTAATCCCAGCACTCAGGAGGCAGAGGCAGGCAGATCTCTGAGAGTTCAAGGCTTTACCTGGTCTACCATAGCGAGTTCCAGGCCAGCTGGGACTTAGGGAGACCGTGTCTCAAAAAAGACAAAAAAAAAAAAAAAGGACTCTTCTTGCTGAGAGCAGTTTTTCTGGAAAATGGAAGTAGACATGCAGGATTCCTTATTCCCTTAGTGCTTCTACTAATCCTCCTTCTGTGGGTTGATAATTGGTGCTAATTAGCATAATTGGTGCTAATTAACATAATTGCAATGCAGGTGTAAATGAGTACACGACAGACAGACAGTCTTGCAAGTTTATTATAAACCAAAAACACAAAGGCTTTCATCCTCAATCCCAGCTCAGTCATTGATCAGCCCCCTTGAGCAGGCGATCTCACCCCATGCTTTAGTTTTATTATTTGTGAAGTGGCGATATTACCCACTTCATATGACTTGTGGAGATTGAACACTGAACACAGACCTTGCAGTACTGTGCCTGGCATGTAGTAAGTACTCAATAAAGATGGTTCTTATTTTTTAACAAATGTCTGTTCATTGTTATTTCCTTGCATGGCTTCAGGGCTGGATGAAGTAGGAGCTAAGTGTTCTAGTGTGTTGTTCTGAATTCCCCACAGTAATCTGAGATGGTCATTTGTGTGTAGTGTTTATTTGGAAGCTGGTGGTAGGAGCTGCAGCTAGGAAGTGAGCTGAGGAAGTGAAGACCGCTAATCATTGTCTCCGGGGCAGATGGACAAGACCCTGGGGCCTTCTCAGGGGCTGTGTAGACTTCAAGGAGCATGGGGTCAGCACTATGTTTGTGTCACTTCTGCTGCAGTGACATAAACAAAGTCTCCAGTTAGGTTTTAAGGGGAGGCCACTTTTTTTTGCTTATAAAGCATTTTTGTTGTTATAAGAAACCCTCTACTGGCTGATGGTCTCCCTGGCTGGGTGGCACTGCGGGCTGCTGTAACCTGCCTTTCCCCCCTTTCTCCATTAACTGGCACAAGAACATGGTTATGTGACAAAGTGCTTCCGCATGGCAAACACATCTATGAGGCCACATTTAACCTCTTCTAGTCATCATCTCACTTAAGGTTGAGACAGGGTCTCTCTTACATTCTGATTCTCAGTTCTTAAGTAAAGAAGTTTCTGGAAATAATGATGCTTTTTATAGAGAAAACATCAGTCTCACTGTAGAACACCACAGAATTCTCATGTGCTTAATTCCAAAACCCAACAGAAAAATGACTATAAGGACTTCAGCTATATTACAAAATTAACACAGAGAGGCAAACACACAAACTCATATATAAATTAAATGTGATCGGTGTTTATATCAAGTCATCATTCCCTTGCCATCTGCTGGGATTTACTAGCAGATACAGGATAGGGGCACACATATAAGAAAAATATGTGGGAAGAAATATTAAACACATAAAAACCCAATATACATTAATCTGAGAAGAAGGGTCTCTAACCCCTTTCCAGAAGAAAAACACCTTCATGTAATTTATAGCACATTGTGTTTGAAACCCTTTTAGGGGTGATCTGTATTAATGTAGTGCCAGCATGGAGCAAGGTTTACCACTCAAAAGAAAGCAATCTCCATAAGTCTGGGTTACTTAGAAGTTTCTAAGAATGGCAGGTCTCCTAGCTTCTGTGAGAAAAAAAATGTGAACTTCTGACTGGATTATTGGAGAGACACTTGAGTCTTCTGATGAGTCATGGGAAACCAGATATATTCATATGTGTGAGTGTATGTGCGTGTCTCTGTATATATGTGTTTATGTGTATATAGGCATATGGATGTATGCATGTGTATATTTGTGACTCTTATGTATGAATGTATATCTGCATGTGTATATGCATGTGCATGTATATGTGTGTTTCTGTGTTCATGAATGCATGTGGGTGTATAAATGTGTATGTGTGCGTGAGTATATGTGTGTGTAGATTCATGTGTGTCTGTGTGTGTGTGTATCTCTCGGTCTCTGTGTATGTGTATGTGCTTATCATCTATGAAGTGCTAAAGTGGTTAAAAATGCCTAACTTAATTGTAGTACTTTTTATTACTTTTATTTTATGTGTACAAGTGTATTGCCTACATGTATGTAAGTGCACCAGTGTCATGCAATGCTCACAGAGGATAGAAGAAGGCAAGAAACAATGACCAAAACCCTTAAAAGAATGTAAAAGAAGTTAGTGACTTTGATTTATCAGTTACCTACTTCAAATACAGTGCATTGCTTTAGTCAAGGTGGGACTCAATGAAGGTCCCAACCTTAAGACTATTGGACAAAATCTCCTTCCTCAGACTGTTAGAAGCTTATTAGTGTACATTCAAATCATGAACTTGTACAAAAATAGCTACATTCTGAGTTTGGCTGCTGTAACATGGTTGTAGAATTTGAGCGTTATTACTCTCACGTAGACAAGGTTACTGGGGCACCAGAGGTGACATTTGAGGTCACACAGTTAATTAGTGGTTATGTCAAACCCAGAAGTTGGGTTTCCTTGTCAACGGTTCCTCCCACTAGACCAATTTGCCTTCTAGAGTAATGCAGAAACAGCATTCTTGAAGGTATTTAGGTTTATTTCTAAAGTTGATCTGGCTCCATTCAAGTCTGAACAAACCACCTGATTTGTAATTGGAGCCTGGAGTATCACCCACTGCTCCAGCTGATGATTTTGTTACCAGCTGCTGAAACACTTCAATTGGAAGATGTGGAATTCTTGCAGGAAATGACTCCATGCAGTTCTGAGTAAGTGAGGAAATTAAATGACTAAACATCCACGTTTCCTGGTTTTTGTCTACCTTAATTAACAATTCATTTTGGTAAAGGAAAAAAAAAAACCCTGAAGAACTTTCTAATAATCAACACGTAAAACTTATTATTTCTTTATAGTAAAAATACAATTCCTGTGTCTGCTTTCATTTAAAGAAAGAACAATAGCTTTCTGGATAATTTTTGCCTTTAGTAACAGTATTTATTAAACAGTTCCTCTTAAAAATACAATGACAGCATATGGACATGGGAAATATCAAATTTCCTCCTTCGAGTTCCCAAGGGTACACTTAAGAAATATGTGTTATTAACAGGGCTAATATTTTTTGTCATAATGTTATTACTGAACACCTATAATAATTGGAGTTTGGGACTGACAAGTATTGGAGTCAAAATCCATTATTGATTTCTGTGTTATATTAAATGGAGGATGGAATGAATGAATGTTTACTATTCTTGTTACATATTTTATGTGGCTCTCATCTGTGATCACTCAGTTATTGGACAATATTTCCTGAATATCGGGTGCGTACTTAGGTGCTGAAGATACAGTAAAAGAAACAAGCCTTTTGTTACCATGGAGATTACATTCTAGTTGAGGGAGACAAATGATCAACACAAACGTAGGGAATGTGTCAGGTAGTCGTCACTGCTATGAAGAAAAGTAGAGTGAGATGCAGATGATGGAAAAGCCCCACTTTGATGGACCCGTCTGGACATGGAGGAAGTCCTGAGTTAGTCTCTCTGTAGAAACTTCATGACGACTTAAGACCTCCCAGTTCATCATGGACAGGTATCCTTGTGGCCATGTCGCTGTGCCATTTTGTCCTTTCCTGGACTCTATAAATGTTGAAGGTCTTTTGTAATCAAGGATGGAAGAGAACAATGTCAAGAAAGCGGATTTTGTATCTTGACCAAATAGTGGATAGAAAAAAGTACTACTTCTGTTTTTACTGAAAGTAAATGAAGTTTCACTCTCATAGCACAACTGGTGACAAGAGCAGACACGAATTTTCTGCTAAACAATATAATACACCAAACATAAAACTTCACGTACATTTTGCTTAGTCTCCCAATATACCTACATAGAGGTGCAACTTCCCATCTTAGTATGTAAAGGAAATTGGGACTCCACTATCTTGAATATGTTCCTTGAGCTATCCAAACTTAAAAGGACATAGTTGGAGTCAGATGTCACTTCTTCAAGGAATGGTGAAGATCATTTTAATGATCTTTTAATTATTTTAATCTCATCTTCTCATTTTATGCATGGGTAAGCAGAGACAGCTCTGGTGACCTGCTCAAGGACACAGAACCAGAGAGCTGGTAGCATTGTTGGGACTAGAGCCCAGCTAGTGACTCTGTCTGTAACACCACGGAACCTTTCAGTGAGAGCTGTGTAAGCCAGGTTCTACAATTCACTGCAATTCACAGAAATATCAGGCCCATGGGGTCCTGTCTAGGAGCAGCCCAGCTTCAGGGTAGGAAGGCATTCCAATGGCATGCTTACAAAGAAACGTGCAAAACTGGGCCAAGATTTCTTTAAACCAGACAGAAATGTACTTAACCTGTGTTCTAGTTTACATTGAATTGCTGTGACAAAACACTCTGACCACTACCAACTTGGGGAGGAAAGGGCTTAGTTGGCTCACATCTCCTGGGTCACAGTTCATCACTGAGGGGGCCCAAGGCAGGAACTCAGGGCAGGAACCTGGAGGCAGGTGCCAAAGTCTGTAGATGAACACTGCTTACTGGCTTGTTCCCCTGGCCCATGCTTAGCCTGCTTTCTTATACAATACAGGACTACCTGTCTAGGAGTGGTACCACCCACAGGGGGCTGGGCCCTCCCACATCACTCAACAATAAGGAAAATGCACCACAGATATGGTCACAGGCCGATCCAATGGAGGCAATTCCTCAGATGAAGCTCCCTTAACCCAGTTGTGTCAAGCTGACTTTAAAGCTATGCAGCACAGCCTATAAAGCAGAGATTTCATTTTTAAATACCCAACAGAAACGTACACATGTGTTTACTGAGGTTGTGTGGGAGGAGCCTCAGTGCTGAGAACAACCCAAATGCCCATCAATAGTAGTAAACAGATAGTAAACTGACTCCACTATGTTCACATTATGGAATATCACACAACAATGAAAAATCATCCTGATGACAGCGAAGTCATACAGATCGGTAAAAATGATCTGAGCAAGCAGGGAGCTTCACGAATCTGTGGGCTTAAGAATCAGGCTGGCAACTCCCCTGATGGGACCAGACAGGGCTGGAAGAACTTCTGAAAATGCCATGTTCTATTTCTTGGCTGAGTACTGGTTACACAGTCATATGATATATGCGTAAGGAGCAGGAGGGATGGGTCAGTGATTAAGAGCATTCTCTGCTCTTGCAGAGTACTCAGGTTCAATTCCCAGCACCCAGGATGGGGGATCACAACCACTTGTAACTCCTCCAGGGGATCCAATGTCCTCTTTCATCCTTCACTAGAACCTGCATAGACGTATATAGACACAAACATATTCACATACACACAAATAAAAATAAAATAAATCTTTAAAAAATACACAAACCTGCATCTTGCCATTTTTCTTTACACTTGTTTACCATGATGAAATTCATGCTAAAATCACTGACTGAGATGAACATTTTTCATGTGATTTTTTTTTTTTTGTCTGTTTGGCTTAAAATTGATGTTCTGTTTTTCTATTGAGAAACTCAGTCACTGTAATGGCCTCTATTGTTTACTCTGTGAAGGTGGCTGCATTTCAGAATTCACGAGGCAGCTAGTTTCATCACTACTGGGCCATCGGTTAGCTCAGTTCCATTTAGCACAGTAAACACTTGTGCAGAATTCCAAGTGGAATGAGAGATAAGCCTTCTTGGCTGCTTGTCAGACCTCAGCATGCACTGAGTCACATGGGGGCTGGTATAATACAATGTACTCACTACCAGGACCTGAGGTGGAGGTTGGCCCACACATTTCAAATTATTTTATTCTGAGTAAAATTAATACAATAATTTCCCCACTGATTTGTATTATATTGAATTTCATACATTTTCATCATATTTAGATATTTAGATCCTCTCTCCTAACTGCCCTTCTCCTTTCTACCAATGCCCACCAAATTTCTGTGTGTGTATTTTGTTTTTTTCTCATTCTTTTGACTTTATATTACTCTAAAATATGCATATATACCCTCCACCCATATACCAAAAATTCCTAAGTCTGAAACTAAATGGTAGCTTAATTCTAGAAGCTGTCAAGGGATTCACAATATAAGAGCACAGTTTTTTTCAGATCACGAGGAATATAACGGTAACATTACTCAGTTTGCCCCACGACTAGGTACCTGGCGCTAGCATCCACCGATGAGGGATACCATTCGTCGTTGTTTGTTTTTCTGGGACTGTGTTACTTCACGTAACAGTGTATTTTGTTTTAAGGCATATGCAGTCAGGTTTGTATCCCCAGATGTCCTTTCGTATGGTCCATCCATGGGCCTGCTCAATTTACCAAGAGTCGCACCCTTAAACGTGCTGACTCTCCCTTCCAAGCAGTCATCAATTGCCAATAGTTCCTCAGGTAAACTTGGAGTTTCTTACCCATTTCCCATGTCTATGCTAGGAGTTTGTTTGGCTTGATCCTATGTGGGACTTGTGCATGCTGTCCTCGTTGCTGTGAGCTCGCGTGAGAACTTCCCAGCTTTCCTTGTAATCATCCCCATCCTCTGGCATTACAAACTTTCCACTTCCTCTTCTGCAATGTCCCTGAGCCTTGGGAAGCAGAAGTTATAGGTGTCCCATTCAGGAATAAGCAGTCTGCACCTCTTACTCTCTGCAGGTAGGCCAGTGTGGTTCTCTGTGTTAATCTATGTAAGGGTGGTTCTCTGCTAAGAGCTGAGAGATACATTAATCAAGGCAGATCAGGGAAAGCTCCCAGATCTGGGGGCCCAGAAGGGTTCTCACAGAGCAAAGATCAAGAAATTTTTGAAGTACATTTTGAGAAGAACCACTAAGAACTGACGACCTAGCAGGAGGGAAAATTACTGAACAGAAAAACTTAAAAAGGGGCAAACTAAGCTTGCCACTCATGGAGCCACCAGTGTTTCCTGCAGAAGTGGACTGTGTGAAATTTAACCCTAAAACAACCAGGGGAAAGGGGTAAATTTGTTCAGTGAAAGCATATTTAGGGAGCTGAAGACGTGATGGCTCTTAAGAGCACTTGGTCCTCTTCCAGAGGGATCTGAGTTTGGTTCCCAGCACTTACTTCAGGTGGTTCTCAACTGCCTGTAACTGCAGCTCTAGGGGTTCCTTCCAGTGCTCTCTTCTGGACTCTGCAGGCTCCCGTACACATGTGGCATGCACATAAATAAAAATAAAGGCAAACAATGCATACATATGTGTGTGTGTGTGTGTGTGAGAGAGAGAGAGAGAGAGAGAGAGAGAGAGAGAGAGAGAGAGAGAATTCCACTCACTGTGAAACACTGATCTTGGCTCAGACCTAACTAAAGTGAGCCAAGTACCCATCAGCCCTGGAGCTTTTGGAAAAGTAGGTCTTCCTGAAGTAAAGAGCAGTGCCCGTAAAATGTCAGGGCATGCATGGGGAAAGGCAGATAGGTATCAAATTGCAGAATATCTTCTGCATTTAGTAGAACTTTTGTCTTCTAAAGTAGCAGTTCCTTTCTCCGGTTCTCACCTGCAGGTAACCTCACTGATGGGTCACTGGCCTCTCTCTTCTGTGATTCTCAGGCCACACAGACACATTTCAAGCATCTGTGGTGGCCTTTGTTTCTTTGTTAACATCTGCCATCCCTCCAGCTCTATTATGCTGTCCTAATTATAGTTACCTAGTGAAAAGATCCCAGACTCATGCTCATGGGTGTTAGAAAATGGCCACCGGTAGCTTCTACTTTCTTGACACAGAACCTCTTGGACAGTATTTTTTTTTTTAAGTAAAAGGATAATCTGAATGTTTTATTTTTAAAAACATTTTTATTGAAGTTATGTGCGGTTCATACATCATTTCTCAGTCCAATCTAGACGCATCTTGTCTTCCATGCCCCCCCCACCCGAATTCATGCATCCTGCCATCCCTGCCCTATATCTTTTTCTGATTCTTTTCAAAAGTTTTTTAAAAGCAGAGGATTATTGTCCTTGGGGGAACTTCACTGTTTTAGTTGGTTTCCTGTCCCTGTTCCTCTGCTGTTCTTCCCTCCAATCTGTACCACTTCAACATATGCATATATACATATATATGTCACACCTATAATTAAAATTATATCATCTGTACACATACTGTCATTTCCATATCATATTTCAGGAATCACATTTTTCTTTTTAAATTTATATTACTCTGAAATATGCTTATGTATCTTCCACCCATATACCAAGATTACCAAGTCTAAAAATAAGTGGTGGGTTAATTTTAGAAGCTGTTAAGGGATTTACATTATCAGAGCACAGTTGCTTTCAGGGAAAGGGGTGTATAACGGTGATGTTGCTTAGTTTGCCTTACAAAAGGGTGCTTGGTGTTACCATCCACAAACGAGGGATACCATTCGTCATTTGCTTTTCTGGGACCATGTTACTTCACTTAGCATAATATCTTCTAGTTCCATCCTATAAAGTTCATGATGCCATCTTTCTTTACTGCTGCATAGAATTCCATTGTGTAGATGTAACACATTTTCTTTATCCACTCATTGGTTGAGGGGCATTCAGGTTGGTTCCAGCTCTTCACTATTGTGAAGAGAGCTGCAGTGAACATGGCTGTGCATGTATCTTGTGGGTATATACCCAAGAGTAGTATGGCTGGGTCAGGTGGTAAGTCTCTTCAGAGTTCTCCATACTGCTTTCCATAGTGATTGTACAAGTTTACATTCCCACCATCAGTGGATGAGTGTTCCCCTTTCTCCACAACCTCTCCAGCATTTGGTATTATTTTTTTTCTTGATCCTAGCCAACCTTATTGGAATGAGATCTTAAAGTTGTTTTAATTTGCATTTTCTTAAATATTAGTGATGTTGAACATTTTTAAGTTGTTTGTCAGCCATCTTTATTTCCTCATTTGTGAAGTCTCTGTTTAGCTCTTTATTCCATCTTTTGAGTGATTCATTTGTTTTCTTCTTTGTTTTTTGAGTAGTTTATATATTCTGGAAGTCAATGCTCTGTCAGATGTATCACTAGTGAAGGTTTCTTCCCACTCTGTGGGTTTTCTCTTCACTGATTGTTTCTTTTACTGTACTTTTGAGTTTAATGAGGTCCCACGTGTCAATTGTTGACCTCACTTCCCATGCAGCAGCTGTCTGATTTAGGAAGTCTTCCCTTATGCCTATGTCTTGTAGGATGCTGCCAACTTTTTCTTCTATCATGTTCAGAGTTTCAGGTTTCACGTTGAGGTCTTTGATCCATTTGGAGTTGATTTTTGTACAGGGTGAGAAGTAGGAGTTTAGTTTTATTGTTCTACAAGTGGTGATCCAATGTTGTGAACACCATTTGCTGAAAATCCTGTCTTTTCCTCCATTGAGTCTTCTTGGCCCCCTTTTCAAATATGAGGTGGCTGAAAATGTGTGTGCTCAAGTTTGAATCCTCAATTTTGTTCCATTGGTCCACCAGTCTGTTTTTAGGCAAGAACCAAGCTGTTTTTATGACTACAGCCCTGAGATATAGTTTGAGGTCTGGTACAGTGATCCCTCCTGTATTGTTCTTTTGCACTCAGAGTTGCTTTGGTTATTCAGGGTCTTTTGTTTTTCCATAGTAATTTAAGGATTTTTTCCAAGTCTGTGAAGAAATCATGGGGATTTTAACTGGGATTGCATTGAATCTGTATATTAATTTGGGTAGGATGGACATTTTTTACTATATTAATTTTTCCAGTCCATGAGCATGGGAGGTTTTTCCATCTTCTGAAGTCTTCTTCAATCTCCTTCTTCAGGGGTTTAAAATTTTTGTTGTAGAGATCTTTGGTGTCTTTGGCTAAGTTTGTTCCCAGGTATTTTACTGCTATTGTGAGAGGGAAAGTCTCCTTATATTCCTTCTTCAGTTGCTTGTTGTTGATGTAAAGAAAGGCTACTGATTTTTCTAGGTTAATTTTGTAGCCTGCCACTTTACTGAAATTCTTTATCACTTCTAGGAGTTTTCTGGTGGAGTTTTTAGTATTCCTTAGGTAAGCAATCATATCACCCACAAAAAGGGATACCTTGATTTCCTCTTTTCCAATTAGTACTCCTTTAATTTCCCTTTTTTGTCTTATTGCCCTAGCAAGCCTTTCAAGCACTATATTGAAGAGGAGTGATGATAGTGTGCAGCCTTGCCATGTTCCTGCCTTTAAGGAGAATGCTTCTAACTTTTCTCCATTTAGGATGATGCTGGCTGTGGGTTTCTTATATATGGCTTTGATTACATTGAGGAATGATCCCTCCAGTCCAATTCTTTCTAGGACTTTAAGCATGAACAGATGCTGAATTTTGTCAGTTTTTTTTTTTTCTGCATTGATTGAGATGATCGTGAGATTTTTTTTGGTCTTTTAGTCCATTTATGTGTTTTATGATATTGATTGATTTATGTGTGTTTAAACATCCCTGCATCTCTGGTATGAATCCAACTTGGTCCTGACAGATGACCTTTTTGATATGGGTCTGTATGCGGTTTGCAAGTATTCTGTTGAGAATTTTTGTGTCTGTGTACATTAATGAGATGGGTCTATAGTTTTCTTTTTTGGTTGTATCCTTGCCTGGTTTTGGTATTAGGGTGATGCTTTTGGGAGATTTCCCTCTGTTTGTATTCTTCTGAACAGTTTGAGAAGTAATGGTTGTAAGTCTTCTTTAAGTGTTTTATAGAATTCTGCTGTGTAGCCATCTGGGCCTGGGCTTTTTTTTGGGGGGGGTTTTCTTACCAACTTTTAAAATTTATTATTGTTATTAAACTATTTCCATACATCATACATCATTTCTCAATCAAATTTAGAGCCACTTCCCTTTCCATGTCCCTTACCCCACCTGAGTTCCTGCACTCTGCCATACATGTCTTGCATCTTTTTCTGAGTCTTCCAGAGTTTTTCTTTTTCAAAGCAGAGGCTTATTGTTTTGGGGAGAACTTCACTATTCCAGTCTTTTTTTTCCCCTGTTCTTTTGTTGTTGTTGTTCTCTCAACTTGTATTGGGAGTTTTTTTATTACATCTTCAATTTCCTCAAATGTTATGGGTTTGTTTAAACTGTCAAACTCTTCTTGGTTAAGCTTTGTTGATTCCCAAGGTTTCGAATATTCATACATCTCTCTTAGGTTTTCAAATCTAGTAGAGCATAGGTTTTTGAAGTATTTCCCTATGATTGTCTGGCTCTTTTCATTGTCTGTTGTGATGTTTCCTCTTTCATGGCAAATTCTGTTGATTTGGAGTTGCTCTTTCTTTCTTCTGTTTAACTGGGCTAGAGGTCTGTTTATCTTGTTTACCCTTTCAAAGAACCAACTTTTGGATTCATTGATTCTTTGTATTGTTTTTTTTTTTGTTTCTATTTCATTGATTTCTGCTCTGATTTTTGTTATTTCTTCCTGTCTGTTGGGTTTAGGGTTCATTTGTTGTTGTCTCTCAAGTGTTTCTAGCTGCAGTGTTAGATCATTTATTTGGACTCTTTCTGGTTTTTTTTTTTTGTTGTTGTTTTGTTTTGTTTTGTTTTTTAATGTAGGAACCCAGGGTTATAAATTTCCCTCTTAGGACTGCTTTTAAAGTATCCCACAGGTTTTGTTGTGCTGTATTGTCATTTTTGTTTAGCTCCACAAATGCTTTTATTTCTTAATTTCTTCCTTGACCCATTCATTATTCAGGAGTGTGTTGTTTAGTCTCCATGTGTTCTTGTAGATAGTAGGACTTAATCTGATGTTGATATTGAGCTTTATTGCAGTGTGGTCTGATAGAATGCATGAAATTATTTCAGTCCTTTTGTATTTGTTGAAGTTTATTCTGTGTTGCAGTATGTGGTCAGTTTTGGAGAATGTTCCATGGGGTGCTGAGTAGAAAGTATATTCTCTGTGTTTGGGTAGAATATTCAGTAGACGTCTGTGATGTCCATTTGGTGTATTGTATTGTTCAGTTCAGATGTCTCTCTGTTTATTCTTTGTCCAGTTGACCAATCCAAAGGGCTCAGTGGAGTATTGAAGTCCCCCACTATTTGTGTGTTGGGATTAATCTGTGCCTTAAGGTCTTGCAGGATTGTGTTTATAAAATTGGGTGCATCAGAGTTTGGTGCATATATATGATTGTGAAATCTTCATGGTTAATTGTTCCTTTGATAAGGATGTAAAATCCCTGTTTGTCTCTTCTGATTAGTTTTACTTTGAGGTCTATTTTGTCTGATATTAGAATGGCAGCTCCTGCTTGCATTTTGGTTGCACCTTGCTTGGAATATTTTTTACCATCCTTTCCATTTAAGTTGTTGCTTATCCTTGAGAGTGAGATATGTTTCCTGTAGACAGCATATAGATGGATTCTGTTTTCTAATCCATTCTCCCAGTCTGTGTCTTTTTAAAAATTAATTTATTTATTTATTTATTAGTTATTTATTATGATTTTTCCAGTCTATGTTTTTGATTGGAGAATTTAGCCCATTAGTATTTTTTAAATTTATTTTAGTCTCAATTAATATTAAAGTTGTTATTGAGAGATGCGTGTGTGCTTCTTTTCATTCCTATTTTCTATTGCCAATGCTTAAGTCTAGATTGATTTTCAATAGTTATATTTTTTATTAGTTTCTCTCTCTCATGGTTTAGGGATAGTTGAGGACTTTCTTCTTTCCTTTGAATTGGTTCAAGTATATTCTGAAGGGCTGGCTTTCGCTGGACTGTATTCTTTTTTGTAAAATTAAATTAATTGTATTTAATTGTATGAAGGTCTTCTGCATGTAGGTTTTGTGCATCCATGTCGTGCAACACTGTGGAGGGTCAGAAGAGGGTGTCAGCTTACCACGGGACTGGAGTTCTCCTGGAATTGGAGTTACAGATGGTTCTCGGGTTGCGGGGAACAAACCCCGGTCCTCTGCAAAAGCACAGCGCTCTTAACCACTAGGCCATCCTCTCCAGCCCCCCCATGGACATGTATTCTATCATCGTGTTTATGTTATGGAAGATTTTTTCTTTCTCCTTCCTCAACCGATGATAGATTTTTTTTTTTTTTTTTTTTGGTCTATAAGACAGGGTCTCTCTACTGTAGCCCCAGCTGTCCTGAACTCCCCATGTAGACCCAGGCGAGGCTCGCCTTGAACTCAAAAGATCCACTGCCTCGGCCTCCCCAAGGGCCTAGGATGAAAGGTGGGTGCCACCATGCCCAGACTACGATCTACATTTTTGCTGGGTATAGGATTCTGGGTTGGCATCTGTAGTCATTCTTCTGGCTTCATAGTTTGCATTGAAAAGTCTGCTGTAATTCTGATGGATTTTTTCCCCTTATATGTAATTTGTTGGTTTTCTCTTGTTGCTTGCGCAGTATTTGTCTTTGTTTTGGGTGTCTAGAGTTTTTAAAACTAGGTTATGGTGTGGGGATTTCTTTTTCTGATCTTGTTATTTGGTTTTCATTTTTTTTTTTTTTTTTTTTTTTTTTTTGTTTTTATTTTTTTTTTTGTGGGTTTGGTCTTTTCGAGTCAGGGTCTCCTTGTAGCCCCAGCTGTCCTGGAACTCGCTCTGTAGACCAGGCTGGCCTTGAACTCACAAAGATCCGCCTGCCTCTGCCTCCCAAGTGCTAGGATTAAAGGCGTGCGCCACCACGCCCGGCCGTCTATTTGGTTTTCTATGTGCTTCTTATATTTGTATGGGTTTGTCTTTTTTCAGTTTGAGGAAATTTTCTTCTATTAGTCTGTTGAAGATAATTGTCTCTGGGTGATGATTGATAGACTGATACATGGCTGAGTAAAGTGAGCTGGAACACATGGCAGTCCTTCCTTCCTTCCTTCCTTCCTTCCTTCCTTCCTTCCTTCCTTCCTTCCTGCCTGCCTGCCTGCCTGCCTGCCTTTCCCCAGCAGCACTCACCACCCTTCACTCCTCCCCACTTTGCCGGCTTTCATTTTCTACTTAGCAAGGACTGCCCAACCACCTGATTTCTACTTCCTTTTTCAAAAATCCCCACTTTTCTTCATTCTACAAAACAGATATTTGCAAGTGTGACCCCCTCCCCCCGCCAAGCCTTGGACTTTACTTCCTAAACTCTCTACCCATCCCACCGGCCTTTCATGGTCATCTCTCTGGCTTCCAGACTCCTCCATTCTACTTCCAAAAATGTTGCCTTTCTGTGCACATCAGAGATGGTCCCTCAGCCTTCCATGCTCTTGGGCTCTGAGAGCATGGCCTTATTTGTGTGTGTTTGTCTTGTTTTCATCATCCTGTGAATTGAATCCAAGGCCTCTAATGAGCTAGGCAAATGCTCTCCCATTGTGCTACACCCATGACCCAGCTGTGTCTCACACAGAGGTGAATTCTCCATCCACAGTCAGCCCCAACTTCTATGCCCCCTGGTATGAAGGAGCTTCAATTAAAGAAGGAAAGAGTGAGCCTTGGCCATGTCTCAGCTTTGTCTCTAACCCCACTGTCCTGTTACCTAATTTCCTTTGAGAACTATTTGGGGTGACCCCTCTAAAAGATTAACCACATCTGAGGTTGGGGGTCTGGGGACCTCAAGGGCTGCTGACCCTTTTTCCACACTCCAGTCCAGAGGGGGTTGGACAGTGCTTTTTCTAAGCCATCATTAGGTATATGTAAGAGGAGTCATAAATCTTTACATAAGACAAGACTGACAATTGGGGCTAAGTAAATTAAGGGAACAACTGGAAACTAAGTTATCCAATTCAAGAAAGCAGGATTTTCTTCTAGAGTTTTCAGTGTGAGGGATCTCCACCAGCAAGCACCCCCCATAACATGTATACAGGGGTGCCTTCAAGTCTCACATGCTCTCCAAATGTCAAATCCAGGAAACGAGACCCAGAGAGACTTCTCTCTTGCTTATCTTGTGTCTCTCAGAATCAGCATTGAATAACCCAGCTGTCCTGTGTCCCAATGTCCACTCCATCCTGAGAGATACAGGTAAGGCCATGACTGATAGTCTGAATCTACCTAACCCTTCAGAACACAGCATTATAAACACAGTTTCTGTAAGAGAGGCTGATAGAGTAACATGTGTAATTCTGTTTCTGAATGACTGTCGTAGACTCACTGAATTTTCCGGCCTCCTTTTGGTTTCCATTCTTTTCAGCTGCGCTGGGGGACTGGACAACATTTTGAAGTTCTTTCATATCTTGGCTTCTGTGGAGCTGTTCTCTTCTGGTTTTCTTTAATATCTCAGACCTTTCTAGGTTTTCCCTGCTGGTAATAATGTCAGAACATCAGAAGTATTCTCCCTCTCTTCCCTTCTAGACAGGTCTCTTTCTTCTCTAGTCAGACATAACCCCTTTCACTCTAGCACAGCATTCAGCTATGGGAAATTTACCCCACAGTCCTCTCAAATATCAACTTAAAAAATTATCCTTTCCTTGTTTACTCTTCTAGTTTTGTGTCTATTACTGTGATAAAATACCCTGACAGAAGGGGCTGGAGAGATGGCCTAGTGGTTAAGAGTGCCGACTGCTCTTACAGAGGACCCGGGTTCGATCCCCAGCACCCACATGGCAGCTAAGAACTGTCTTTAACTCCAGTTCCAGGGGAATCTGAGATCCTCTTCTGACTTCAGTGGCATTGCAAGACACAGGTGCACAAACCTAAATGCAGACAGTACATTCATACACATACAAAAAAAAAAATACTCTGACAGAAAACAACTGAGGGGAGGATGAGTTTATTTGAGTTTATAATTCCAGATTATAGTCCATCATTTTGGGAAGTCAAGGCAGGAATTCAGGCAGCTGGTCACATGACACTCACAGTCAGGAGTAGAGAGAAACAAATATACCCATACTGCCTGCTCGCTCCCAGCTAGTTTTCTCCTCATACACTGTTCAGGAACCCCTGTCTAGGGAATGGTGCTACCCACAGTGGACTGAGTCTTCCTAATTCAATTAGCAAAGTCAACCTTCCACAGACAGGGCTGCAAGCCAACCGAATCTGGATAACTCTCCATTAAGACTCTTCCAGGTGATTCCAGGTTGTGACAAGTTGACATTTAAAAACAAAACAGCATTTCTAGTGTTCCCAATCTAGTGTGGTTTCCTCCTTTGGATCCATAATGTGTTTCCAAAGTGTTTTTTTTTTTTTTT
>VZQC01015303.1:81014-114527 GCA_009823505.1 Rhizomys pruinosus | reverse complement strand
AATCTTAAAATAATGGCTCTATTAAAAACACGGGCGTGAAACCCCAAACTTGCAAGGTGATAGAAAAAAAAGTTGCAGCAGACTACAAACATAGGGTCGTAGGAAAGACTGTCCTAATAAGACAGCAGCTGCACAGATATTAAGGTCGGACATTGACAAATCGCGGACCGTCATCAAACTCAAGAACTTTGTACACAAAAAAGAACAATCAAGGAAGTGAAGGAAGAGAAAATCCCACAGAGTGAGGAGCAACCTTCACTGCAGATTACAGTCTGACAAAAGCATTCGATTTCCAGATATATAACACTACTCAAAAAAAACAAAGAAAAAAGAAAACAAAATGACCCAACTCAATAGATGGCAGCAAAAGTAACTGAAACAGAGACTTTCACAATGAGAATTAGAGATGTCGAGAAACACCTCAAGAACTGTTCACAACATCACTAATCATTAAAGGAATGGCAAATGAAAACCACTGTTAAGATTAATCATCTCATCTCCTGAAAGATGGCTAGGATCAAGAAACACAATTGATACCCGTGCTGGATGGGTTGTGGGGAAAGGGGGAAAATCTCAATCCACTGCTGGTGGGAATGTAAACTCGTACAGCCACTATGGAAACCAGTGTGGGAGAACCTTGGAAGACTTGGAATGAAACTTGCCACCTGCCCCATCCATACCAACTCCTGGGCATGTACCCTCAGACTTACGCCACCACAGAGACACATGCATCGGCCACCATGTTTAATTGCAGCTCTCTTCCACAATAGCAAGGAGCTGGAACCAAACCTAAATGCCCCTCAACTGAACATGTTGATAGGTAAATGTGGTACATCACACTAATGGAAGTTCTATGCAAGCAGTAAAGAAAGCGACATCATGAAGCTTTTGAGGAAAATGGCTTGGAGCTAGAGGACATCATGCGGGGTTAAGTAACACAGTCCAGAAAAAAACAAACGACGATGGTACCCTCAAGCTGTGGATGCTAGTGCCACTATACCCAGTTTTGTAAGTATTTCTTGTCTAAGGCCCCCTGATCTTTTTGTACAAAACAGTTGGGCGTAATGCAAAGCATTTTGGAAACAACAACAACAACAACAACAGAAAAGACTGCATCAAAGAACTGACTGAAACAGTGAACTTCTGCTCAAAACAGTCAACTTCCCCATGGACAATATTGAGAAAGACTAAGAGATGAAAAGCATGTTTGGCAGAATGCATGAGCTCTGGCGGGGTGGGGGAATGGGTGGGAACACGGGCCTAGATTTGTTAAAAGTAAATAAATAAATAAAAAAAACAAACAAAAAAACAAGGGCTGGAGACATGGCTCAGCAGTTCAGAGTGCTGACTGCTCTTGGAGAAGACCTGGGTTTAGTTCCCAGCACCCACAGAGTGGCTAACAGCCATCTGTAACTCCAGTTCCAGGGGATTGGACACCCTCTTCTGACCTTCTAGGGCATTGCACAGCATAGGTGCATTTATATACGCACAGGCAAATACACTCCTACACATAAAATAAAAATTAAAAAAAAAATACCCGAACATGGGAGCTGGAGAGATGGCTCAACTGGGAAGAGCACTCGCTGCTCTTCCAGAGGCACTAAATTCATTTCCGAATATCAACACGGAGAAACTCACAACTGCCTATAACCCCAGCTCCTGGAGGTCTGATGCCCTCTTCTGGCCTCCCTGGGCACTGTACTCACAATGTGCATACCCCATATACAATAATTAAAAGTAAAATCAAATACTTTTTTTTTTTGGTCTTTTTGAGACAGGATCTCCCTGTAGCCCCAGGTTGCCTGGAACTCACTATGTAGACCAGGCTGGCCTTAAATTCACAGAGATCCATCTGCCACTGCCCCCTGAGTGCTGGGATTGAAGGTGTGCACCACCACACCCAGCCTAATAAAATACTTTTTAAAAGCCACAAATTTCGGATCGGGGATCTCCCAAGACCACCTGAAGCACAGGTAGGAGCTGGGTGCTTCAGCAAGGCAGACTGTTTGATTTGATTTCGTTGTCTTTGGCCTGATTGGCTTGTGTGGCTGTGGGGGCAGAGCTGTCCTCCCAGCTGGTATAAAAGGTGGGTTTGTGTGAGCCTTGAGATCAGGGATCTCCCAAGACCACCTGAAGTACAGGTACTGGGGCTAAACAGCAACCCATCCCTCCCCCCCGAAACTGGGATTGCTGAAGGAAGGAGTGTCCAAGTGGATTCTCTGGAGAACCTTCAGAACAGAAAGGGAAGAGTGAGTTGGACTTCCAATAGAAAGCCTAGAGCTTAGAGAAGTCAACACTCCATAAGCAAGGAGTAAAGGTGAAAAACAAATCAATCAAACAAACACCTGAGGCATCTGAAGGAGGAAAGCAAAGCAAGCCTTCAACACAGTAAAGAGGCATTTGGGATTCACATTGGAATACAGGCAAAGAGAAACCCATATGCCAGGGACACGAAGAAGGGGAAAGGTGCAGAATAATTCCACACCAAGCTCTACCAACCCTGTGGAAGATTCCTACAGTGGGATCCCCCTGGGGATGCCCCAGGACACAGATATTAGAAGTACAATTGTGAACATACTGAAAGAAGTACAAGATTATAAAGAGCAAATCAAAGAATTAAGAAAAGATAACGAAAAACTCAAGAAGGACCTAGAGAGAGAGAGAATGACAAACTCCAGAAGGAAATGGAAACACTGAAAAGATCCCATGTTGAAAAAGATAAGGAAACCAACCAGTGAAGCAAAGAGCTACAGGAAGAGATTGAGAAGCTCCAAAAGGAAGTGGAAATACTAAAGAAATCAGAAGACAAAATGAAAAAGGAAATCAAACACTCATCCAATCAAGAGGAAAGGAATGGAAAAAGCCTCAGNCACCATGTCCAGAAAAAAACTGCAATGGTATCCCTCAGCTGTGGATGTTAGCGCCAATAACACAGTTGTAGCGTAGTCTTAGTTCTAGGCCTAGCTTTTTGTTATCAAAGCGTTTCGACGTTAAAGCATTTTGGAGACAACACAACACACAACAGATAGATTACTGCATCAAGAACTACTGAACTTATTCTGCTCAAAACATCAAACTCCCACCATGGACCCATATTGAGACAAGACTAAGCAGATGAAAAGCATGTTATGGTCGTAATCAGTGAGCTCTGGCTGTGGACATGCATTAAATCTATCTTACTATACGTGAGGGGTAATTGGTGGGACAACGGGCCTAATTGCTTAAAATGTAAATAATAATAAAAAAAATAACCAAATCAAAACAAGCTGGCAACATGGCAGCAGTTCAGAAGTGCTGAGTCTTGGGAAAGACCGGTCTTATTACAGCACCCACAGATGTAAACACCTATCTGTAACTTCCAGTTAGGACTGACACTCCTCTATCTGACCTTCTAGCATCACAGCATAGCGATGCATTATATCGCACAGCAAATACACTCCCTAACATAAATACAAATTAAAAAAAATACGCCACATGGAGCCTGGAGAAATGGCCTCCAAACTTGAGAGCTCTCGCTGCTCTTCCAGAGGCACTAAATTCATTTCCGAATATCAACACGGAGAAACTCACAACTGCCTATAACCCCAGTTCCTGCGAGTTATAGCCTTTCTGGCTCCATAAAAATAATACAACATAAGAAAACCAATAAATAACAATAAAAAGTAAAAATCAATACATTATTATAATATAAAAATATAGACATTATAAAAAATGAAGAAAAAAAATAAAAAAATCATACAAACACAGAATAAAAAACAAACAAACAAAAAAAAAAAAAAAAAAAAAAAAAAAAAAAAAAAAAAAAAAAAAAAAAAAAAAAAAAAAAAAAAAAAAAAAAAAAAAACACTAAAAAACAAAAAAAAAAAACAAAAAAAAACAAAATAATAGAATATGAAAAGATAATAAGCAGAACCAATCAAAAAAAAAAAATACTTTTTAACAGCCAAATTTCGATCAGGTTTCCAAGAGACCTAATGCAGGAGAGCTGCGTTGCTTACAGGCAGCAGACTGTTTGATTTGATCGTATATTCTATTTCACTGATGCGGTTGCTTGTGGGCGAGCTGCACCTAAGCTGATAAAAGTGGGGGATTGTGTGGCCTTGAGATCAATCTCCCGAAGTACACCTGAATACCAGTACCTGGCAAACCGACATACCTCCCTCACCCCCCGAACTGGATCTCTGAAGGTAAGGAGTGTCCAGTGGATCTCTCGGGAGAACCTCAAACAGAAAGTGAAAGAGTGGGTACTTCTAATGAAAGCCTAGAGCTTAGAGAGGTCAACACTCCACAAGCAATGAGTAAAGGAGAAACAAATCATCAAAACAAACACTCTGAGGCAGCTGAAGGAGGAAATAGCAAGCACCTTCATACACCATAAAGACATTGGATTTCACATTGATAAGAAAGAGAAACGAATCATTACAGGACGCAGTAGGGAAAGGTGCAGATATTCCACACAATTTACCAACCCTGGAGATTCCTACAGTGGTCCCCTGGGTGCTCAACACAGCATATCTAGGCCAATTTGAACATACTGACAAGATATTCCAAGTTATAAAGAGCAAACTTCGAAGAATTAGAAAAGAAATCAAAACTCTAAGAAGGACTAAGTAAGACTGGATTCTGACAAACTCCAGAGGACAATGAAACACTGAAAATTCCCATGCTGAATAAATGAAACCATACAGTGAAGCAAAGAGCAACAGGAAGACAATGAGAAGCTCCAAAAGGACATTGACCTAAAACCTACTAAGAATCAGAACCAAAATGAACGACTTAATCAAACACTATCCAATCAGATAAGGACATGGTAAAAACCTCGCTCAGAATGAGGAAGCAGAACAAAATATATCAATCAATTTTATTTACTTGAAATAATTTTCTTTTAAAATTTTTAAAAATTTAAAAATCAAAAAAGCGCTAACAAGACCATTACTATATGTATCATCTATGGAAAGACTCCCAACTCTGCTTCATAGAATAAGGAAGGAGAGAATTATTGATCAGATTTTCAACATAATAATAGATGAAATTTCCCCACATTAGAAAGACAAACAATACAAAATACAAGAAGCACATTAAACTCCAAAACAACACATCACAAAGAATACTCTTCCAGCCATATTATAGTTAAAAATGCTAGACGCCCCAAACAAGACAAAATTCTTAAGCCACATGAGAAACCATAACAATGACCTAAAAGGTAACCTATCAGGATTATCAAACTGTATCGTGCATAACTATGAGCTACAGAGACTGTGAAGCAAAACATTCCCAGTGTTAAAACTATAGGGAATACCCAGTTACTCACACCAGCATAAAATGTTCATATTATAGTTGAAAGATAGAAAAATCTTCCATACCTTCACCACAATATGAAAGATACATGTTGCATAAAAAACCTAACTCCTTCACCGAGAATTACTTTGAAGCAATTCATAACAGGACCAGCCAGAAAGACACCATTCCAAGGCACTTAGTAAAGAAAATTCCATAAAAACCAACTGGCAGAAGTAAACCACCCCTTAACCACAACCACAAGCGACAATAGAGATGAATGGTGAAGCAGCACAAACCTATCGCCGTAACCTTAAATATTAATGACTAAATTCCCCAACCAAAAAACATAGACTGGAAGATTGTATTAGAAAACAGAACCCATCAACATGCTGTCTACAAAGGAAATGCACTTACCTCAGATCAGCACCACCTTAAATGAACGGATGGATTAAAAATATTCCTAAGCTATCAGGTAACAAAACGAGTAAGACAGGTATCTTTCTTTATTAATATATCAGACAAAATTACGCTTCAATAGAACAGATAACATCGAAGAGACCATACAGAACCGGCTCATAAAATTCTTATCATAAAGACATTCACTAAGAAATTTACTAATTATGCATTAATTCTATGCACCTCTAAAACCTTAGCGTGCACCAATCAATACTTTTATAACTATAAGTACAATTTCCTCGGATCACACCAGCACCAGATTTGCCCCCTTAGATCTCATCCATCTACGTTGTCGAGACTTCCATATACGCCACTGCAAGCCCATTTCGACAGTTCTACCAGCACAAAGAATTTAAACAAGTCATCTCGAGATACTAATCTAGAACTCGTGATTATTTCGACCTATACCTACACCCATATCGGCTCTAACGAAGCTAATCTCAATCTACTTGACAAATTCAACCCCCTAATACTAGCAATTACCTATCTCTTACTTCAGCACGCCATGGTATTCTCAAATCATCGACCAACTTGGGAAATGAGGATTCACAAATACCAAAAGGTTTGAAATATTTCAGATCTCATCAGCACCACCACGTGCAATAAAGGTCTTAATACTCAACACCAGGATAAAGCACCCTATACTCTACAAAGAAAACATTGCGAGACTAACCAACCCATTATTGAAATACATGAATGTGTCCAAAGGCAAGATTAAAGACAAGAAATCCCAAAGCTCCTGAACCTGAATGACAAATGACTAATAAACTACCAAAAACAAAAAACCTATGGAGCATCACTTAAAGCAATCCTAAGAAGATCATTTTATTTAGCCCTGGGTGCATACGATTAGAAGAAAAACAGAAAGAGCACAATCGTGAATTACTAACTAAAACTACGCAAGATAAAAGCACTTTTGAGAGGCAAAAACAAGATGAACCCTAAAAACGCTACAGACATGGAAGGAAAAATAAAATCAACAGAAATCATCAATAGAAACAAACGAAGAACAATACAAAAAAAAGAAATCAATGATCCAAAAGTTGGTTTTCTTTGAAAAAAAAGCAAGAAGATAGAACCCTCCCTAGCCCAGCATAAACCAAAAAAAGAAGGAAACTCCCCAAATCAATACATCTGTGATGGAGAAAAAGGGAGTATCACAACCTATACAAGTGAAAGATCCAGAATCATGCGGGGAAATGACTTCAAAACCTATACTCCTACCAAGTTTTTGAAAACCTAAGAAGAATGGATGAATTATCTGAAATCCCGGGAATCACCAAGTCGTTCACCAAGGAAGAGAGTCAACAGCTTTAAAAGCCAAACCATATATGAGAAATTGAGATGTAATAGAAGTAAACCTCCCCCAACCTAAAAAGAAAAAAGGCCCCAGGCCCCCCTAACAGTTACAAAATGGCAGAATTTTATGTACAAAATTTTCAAAAAATAACCTAACCATTATTGCGAACTTGTTTAGAGATACAAACAGATGGAATTCCTCCCAAATTCCTTCTGTGAACCAGCATCACCCTATTCACCCAAAAACACGGAAAGATACAACCAGAAAGGAAAGATATAGACCATCTCCCCTAATGACACAGATAGCCAAATTCTAAATGGGGATATTGGCAAATCATACATATCCACTATTCAAGAAGACTCATCCACCATGACAAAGTTGGATTCATACCAGAAGATGCAGGGAGTGAGTTTCAAACAATAACAAAAATCCAATAAATGGCATCATTCAAGCATATAAAAGACCTGAGGACATAAAACTCACAATCCCATCCATCGTCATTTGTGACACAACTTCAGGCATCCCTTCATTGCTTAATAGTGCTAAGAAACTAGGATTGTAGGGATCTTTCCTCAATGTATCAAAGCCATACACAGGAAACCTACAGTCCCGCATATTCCATTGTAAATGGGACAATTCGACACCAGCATTCTCTTTAAAAGGTAGGAACTCAAGGCCTGCTCCCCGTGCGCGTTCCAAGTGCTTGCTGCTTGCTAGGGGCGAAAAGGCAATAAAAGGAATAAAGGGAGCTGGAGTTGTAAGAGAAGGGTCGTCGATGCCTTTTGTCTGAGGATCATATTTAACTTAAGATGCAAAGGATCCACCATGAGTGAGATCGAAGAGGGCGTTGAGAAGCGGCAGTAAGGGGAGTAGCGGGATTAAGAAAATGATAGTGGAAGGAACATCCATAGGTGGGGTCTTTTTTTCCTTTTACTTTTTTTATTTTATTTTCTGTGTTTTTTTTTTTTTTTTTTTTTTTTTTTTTTTTTTAATATCTTTTTAATTTAATTATTATGTTTAGTTGATTGCTTGTTAGTTAATCCATTCAGTTTTCCAAGTTTCCAGTTCAGGCCGGGTATATTTCCCTTTCCTTCCCCCACCACACCCACCACCACCACAAGTATCATTGCATTCCCGCCATATAACTGTCTCTGTAATGGCTCCGCTCTCGAGTTTGTTCCCGTTCTTTATCGCGAACAAGCAACTGGATGAGAGGTAATACTAAGGAACTTCCTACTCCACAATGCCTTAAAAACAATAATAGTAGTGATGACCTAACCAATGACACCAATGATCTCTACAAGGAGTGTGTGAGAGCTTGGAAGAAAGAGAAGGTTGAGAGAGATGGCGTTCGAGATGGGAGGAGAATGCCTCCCGGCGGATTTTCGTTTTGGACTTGGAGAATAGTATTTTGTGTAAACTGTCTATTCTATCGGTCTCTATTATAGACTCTTGTTACAGATTTAATTTGCCAATCCATTTAATGAATCCCCGAAGGAGCTTCGCATAGTCTTGAATGAAATAAAAAATGTCCCTTAAATTGTGTGTTGGTAAAAACACCAATAAGACCGGGGGCCGATAGTCAGGAACAGGGATCCGATGAGTTGAGAATGGCGAATGTACAGGGTGCGAATCTCTCCTATATCAACTTTCATAACGACTCAGGTCGTATGACCTACAGGGCCGTGATATTCAGTGGCGTGTGAGTGGCACGAAATCAACGACCCCTGACTGACCAACTGAGAGAGAGAGTGTCGCGTGACTATTCAGATACAAGGGCCCTACTTTTGCAATTGACAACGTTGCGAGTCGAGTGAGAAAGACAGGCAGTTCTTCAGCACAAATTGTATTGACAAACAAGGGTGGATTCGAGGTCGTGGGAAGAATAACGTTAAGACCGCGTGTGCTCCTGTGGGCCGCTGTACTAGGGAAGGGCGAGTCAGATGTATCAAAGGCCTCAACATGAACCCCAAAACTATGAAAGTGTGATAGAAAAAGTTCGGTATAGCTTACAAACATTATGCATAGGAAAAGAACCTTCTAATCAGAATTTAGCAGTCAGAGCGTGCGCGAGGGATAGGTGCGATTGAAACATGGACCTCAGTGAACTCAAGGACTTCTGTACTCAAAAAAAGAATGCAAGATAATGAACGAGAAACCCACAGATTGGAGGAACTTCAGTGACCATCTGACAAAGTTTTGATTTCCAGAGTATATAAGTTACTCAAACAAACAAAGAAGAAAAGGAAATAAACGACCACTCAATAGCTCATGGAGCAATGACCTGAATAGAGACTTCACGAGTGAGGATTAGAGATGGCTGAGAAATATCTTAGTACGTTCGAACGCCAGGGTGTTTCGCACATGCCTATATTCCTAGCACTTTGGGAGGCAGGGGCAGGCGGATCTTTGTGAGTCAAAAGCCAGCCTGGCCTACACAAAGTGAACCTCAGGCCAGTTGGGACTAAAAAAAAAAAAAAAAAAAAGACCAAAAGAAAAAGACCAAAAAAAAAGAGAAAAGAAAAGAGACTTACGTGGTTCAAGGGACTATGGGATTATCTTTAGAGAAATGCAAATAAACAAACCCACTCTTAATTGATATTATCATCTTAGCATGTCCAACTAGGAGACTGGTCTAGATCAAAGAAAGAAAACACAATATATAACTTCCAAGTATGTGAGTGTGTGGGGATTATAGCAGGAGAAGCCACTCATTATCCCATGTCTGTGGGGAATGTATTAAACTCATATTCAGCCATTATGGAAAGCTAGCTGTGAGAACCTGGAAAGAACTTGGAATGGAATGTCCACTTGACCCAAGCCGTACCTCAGCCTGTGGGGGGGCGTGGGGGGGTGTGGGGGGTACCCAGCGGAATTAGACGGTTCATGTGCTGTGTGTTAGGGGGCTGGCAGATGGAGACGTGAGGCTAGTAGCCATGGTTTATTGGCGAGTCGTCTCTTCGACTGAGGTGGTACTAAGGAGCTGGAGCGCGAACCCCAGAGTTGCCCCTCAACTGGGGACGAGTGAGTGAGTGAGAGAGAGTAGGGGGGAGTGTGTGTGTGTGCGCGGGGGGGTGTGTGTGTTAGTGGTGGTAAAGCGAAGATTCAGCTGGGCTGCTAGTGCTCGTCCTTTAATCCTACAGGCCACTGGGAGGCAGAGGCAGGTGGATCTTTGTGAGTTTACGGCCCCGTGGGTCTACCAGAGCGAGCTTCCAGGGAAAGCGGGCTACATGGATCTTGGTTCCTGCTGTCCTTAAAAAAGACAAAAAAAAAGCAAAAAAAAAAAAAAAAAGAAAGAAAGAAAGAAAGATGACATCATGAGCTTTGCAGGTAAATGGCTGTAGCTAGAAGATATCATGCTGAGTGAAGTAACACAGTCCCAGAAAAGCAAACGACGAATGGTATCCCTCATCTGTGGATGCTAGCACCAATTACCTAATTGTATGGTAAACTGAGTAATGTCAATGTGATCTGAAAACAACTGTGCTCTTATATTGTGAATCCCTTAAAATATAATAAATTAAAAAAGCCACAAATTTCCCCTGGTGAGTAATTGCCAGCTGCACCACAGCACAGAACAAGAGCCCTTTCGCCACCATGTCACTTCAGATATCATAACACGGAGGAAAATAATCTGATCATGGCCCAACTTTTTCCGTGGACGTTGTCTGTTTCCTCTTGCTGTAAATTTATTGCTTCCTCACTTCTCTCACTTCGGGCTCATACTTATCTGATCCTTTTGTTTCAGGCTTTGCAAATCTGCTAATCGGTCAGGGTTGTATGTACTGCGTCTTCTATTAGTCACTAGTAGGCTACATGCTTCTGATGGGAAATAATCTTTTGTAAGATCCTTCTGAAAATCAGAAGTCTGAGGTTGTTTCTTTAACTGGTTACCTTTTGTTACCATTTTATCCTGACAGGACATAGACAACTCTCATCACTAGTACTATTTCCCAAACTACTTTGATGATGGAGAGAGGGGTATTAATCTCATCAGTTACTAATTGGAGACAGACTTAAGTGTGTTGCCTTTATCATGACCTACTTCATTCCAGAGTTCAGAGTTGAACTTCTGCTATTATATTTCAGCACAGAGCTACTTTCTTTGAATGGTGGGCTACAAGAAACTTTTGAGGGATACCTGCCATTTATTTAAGTCTTCTTTCTCCTGACCAGTTTCTCCATCCCATTTGCTCTTTAAGGTCCTATCATTCTAAATAATCTGCTTTGAAGGAAGATCACTTTTTGTCCTGAAAGGGGAACCAACAGTGGTATAGATAGATTAAAAATGACATGTTTTGTGGTGTCATTCAACTAAGCAGTTACAGACAGAGCTATTTGAAGCCATTAAAAATGCTATTCATCTCCAAATTGCCATCTGCCTGCTGCTTCTGGACCTGTCTATGGTGTTAGCAAAGAGATTAGTCTCCACGGCCAAGTTCCCTCTAGCTCTTGTGACACTGGGGGAGACTCTTATGGGAAGAAAGCAATTTATTTTAGCAAAACGACCACATGGCTAACTACACAGGGCAATTATACAGAACAAATGTATCAACTTATGCCATGGGAGGCAGGAGTTCCCTTTCTGGTCATTAATAATGAACACTCTTCAGTAAGTAGGGAAACATTTACCAAATAAAACAGCGTGTTATGGATGGTCTCCCAGGCAGCTGAGGAGCGTGCGGCCATGGAGGAAAGAGCCAAGCTACAAAGCCTGGTACTGTCGCTTGACCTCACTAGTTGCTCTGGAAGTATCTCTGAACCGGCAGACGGTGTGACCTATTGGCTCTTTGTACAGAAATGTGTTGTCCACAAAGAAGTGGCCTGGTCTTTTCTGTGTTGAAATCCCATGGCTTCCTTTCCTGGCAACTGCATAATTGGACTGCCGTGAAATAAAGCCTAGGAAGAAGTGAATTAGAGCCGGGAAGTGTCAAGCTGATCTACTGCTGTGTTGAGGGTGGGAGCGCTGGGAGGTTCAGTTTCTCCCTGAGCCCCCAATCTCCAAGTCACCCACTATTTCCAACCCTTGTTCTTTGTACTCCTGGACCTCTCCAGAGGCCCCTATTTGTCCTAATGCTTAGGACTGTAACTTGGTCTACAGTTATTTTTTTCAGAAGACTCCTTTGCAGCTGTTGTAATGAGCCAAGACCCTGGAAAGGTGCTGACATTTTAATGCTGGCTGTTGATACTTCCTATTTAGAGACAATAGGCTTTGTAGTACATTCGAAACCCATGTAAAGCTCCAGGGTCTTAGTCACCTTGCTCACACATGGGGTGTAATTAGAACAGACACAGAACATGCTCACTTACATACACTTCTGTACTGAGGACAGCTGGCAACTGACTGTAGCCTAATTAAGGCTTGACACCCTCACAGGGTAGGTGTGTTTTCCCTTTGCGTCTCAGATCCATGACTCTAGGCAGTGATAAAATCACAGAACCATAAACTCTCAAACCTTGGCACAGAGGTTGCACTTTGGATGAGTTCTGTAAAGGGTGGGATGGCGGAGTAATAAAGGTAGAATAGAGCTATTAATAACAGTGCGATGAAACGTGTGGCTTCTCAGCTGGCTCAAGGCACAACCTCACTCTGGTGTTTTAGCAAATTCCATTAAAAATCTGGTCTACTTCATCATAGTTTTGTGAATTAAATGCACGCATGCATCCCTTCCAATAAACCACAAAGGACAGGATGCCGAGAATCAACTTGGCAATGATTCGCTGTTTCAAACTTCAGAGCACTTTAAAAATCTTCAGAAGTCTTACTAAGTTGTTAAAATGATCTAGCAGGTAAAGCGCTTGCCACACAGGCCTGATGATCTGAGTTCAATCCCCAGAACCAGGCGAAAGTGGAAGGAGAGAATCAACTCCATAAACTTAAACTCTAACCTCCACATGTGAGCCGTGGTGTGTGCTTGCTCAGTCTGAATATGACATGCCCCTCATAGGCTCACATATGTGAACACTTCATCAGACTGGGGAACCATCTGTGTGGGAAGGATATGGAACCTTTAGGAGGTGTAGAGTTGTTGGAGGAAGTGTTACTGGAGTTGGATTTGAGGTTTCACAGCTTAGTCTTATTCCCTGTTTTCTTTCTGCTTCCTGAGTGTACATGCGATGTGACTAGCCAGCTTCCTGCCCCTATTGCCCATGTCTGCCTTGCCATGATGGGCTGTATCCCACTGGAAATATGACCCAAATCCCCTACTTTTTTTTTTTTGTCAGAGCATTTTATTATAGCAACAGAAAATAAACTAATACACCAAACTCTCCAAAAAAAAAAATATTAAGTTTCAAACATATTCATTGAGAAACAATTATGTGAAAAGCCCTTATTTGGACTTAGTTTCTTTCCTCCAGGACTTACTATCTAGTGGGAAATAAAAAGACACAGACAGTCATCATGCAGGTCGATCAGTGCAAACGAGATTATACATGGGCCACTTAGTCTACTAGTGTTTGGGGTAAGAAAGGTTCTCAAGGAAATAATATCAAGTGATATCTCAACTGATAGCTACAAGACTTACAGAAATCAACCAGAGAAAGGTGGAGACTCAGTGGACACAAGGGCTGCCATCTTGAAATTACAGAGGGGAGCCTAAATGTAGAGTACGATTGAGACCCAGCAGCTTAGTTCGTTTAAGCCAACTGTATCTTAGTGAAAGTTGCCTCGTCATACTGTCACAGTTTTAGAAGTGAGGTCTTCATTCAGAGTTCCCTTAGAAGATGCACTTTTCTCCTGGTTACAAATAAGCAATGCTGGACATAAGGAATCAAAGTGATGTTTCTCATTTCATTCAGACCATTTCTAGGGAAGGAAGGCAATGTAACATGACATGGTTACAATAGCTGTCTGTCATCTTCAACTGCCTTCATCTATCCTTGATACTGTAACAAAGTGCCTGAGACTTGGCCCTTTATAAATAGCATATGTTTACTGATCATGGTTATAAAGGCTTAAAAGCCCAAGATCAAGGTACTCCTAGATCTAGTGTCTAATAAAGGTCTCATCTATGCATCCAAGATAGTCTTTTGGGGCCGGGCATGGTGGTGCACACCTTTAATCCCAGCACTCGGGAGGCAGAGGCAGGCAGATCTCTGTAAGTTCAAGGCCAGCCTGGTCTACATAGTGAGTTCCAGGCCAGCTGGGACTAAAAGGAGACCCTGTCTCAGAAAAAGAAGAAAAACAAACAAACAAACAAGATAGTCTTTTGTGGCTATGGCCTCATATGAAGAAGGATAGAAAGACAGAAAAAAGGACAGATTTCTTGCCCCCCTCCCAAAGAAGGGGTGGAAAAGCCAGACTGGTCAAGGACAGCCTGGGCTCCATAGTGAGACTTTGTTTCACAAAAATAAAAGATCCAAACCAAGCAATCACGACGGCAACAAAAGATCAAACTGGCCAAAAAAAGTTTTTGAAGCTCTGTTGAGAACCCTACTGGATTCAGCCTTTCCCCATGCCAGTGTGGCATCAGAGAAGACCAAGTGAGGCATCTGGATCCTCACCCATGCCTAGCGGTAATAAGGCTACTCCTGCCTTCCTCATTAGACCCCATCATGGGGCTGGAACTTTCACTACCATCCAGGACCATATCTAGGACAAATAAAGGACATTCAAATCTCAACCTTTAAAATATCAAACAACCCAATCAGAAAATGGGCAAGACATGAGAAGACTTCATGAAGGCAGGTACACAGATGACAAATAAGTGTATGAAAATTTGTCATCATTAGCCTTAGGGACATCCAAGTTAAAAGACCATGAAACAGAGCTCAAGAGGTGACTCCATGAATAAGAGCACTTGCCGTGCAAGCATGAGGACTGGAGTTCAAATCCCCAACATACCCCTAAAAAGCTGGGTTGGCCACATGTAGCCATAACCTCAGAGCTGTGGGAAGCAGAGATGGGAAGATCCCTGGGGCTTGTTGGCCACCAACCTAACTCCTCATTCAATAAGAGACTGTGACTCAATGGTATGCAGTACAGAGGGAAAGAATAGAACACCCAGCATCTTCATTTGACCTTCCCTCATACAGGTAAAGCCTCACAGGCATGTGCATATAACCATACCACATATGCATGCATGTGCACACGCGCGCGTGTGCACACACACACACATTTAAAAAGACCATGAAACAATATCACTACATAATAATTAAATCAAGACATGTACCAAATATTCCACCCAAATACCAGAGAATACACTTTCTACTCAGCACCCCATGGAACATTCTCCAAAATCGACCACATACTGGGTCACAGAAAAAAACCTCAACAAATAAAAAAGATTGAAATAATTTCATGCATTCTATCAGACCACAGTTCAATAAAGCTCAATATCAACACCAGGATAAGCCCTACTATCTACAAGAACACATGGAGACTAAACAATACATTCCTGAATAATGAATGGGTCAAGGAAGAAATAAATAAAGAAATAAAAGCATTCATGGAACTAAATGACAATGATAATATGACAAAACAAAACCTATGGGATACTTTAAAAGCAATCCTAAGAGGAAAATTTATAGCCTGGGTGCCTACATTAGAAAAACAGAAAGAGCACACATGAACTTTTTAACACTGCAGCTAAAACCATTTGAGAGACAACAACAAATGAACCCTAAATGCAAAAGACAGGAAGAAATAACAAAAATCAAAGCAGAAATCAATGAAATAGAAACAAAGAAAACAATACAAAAAAATCAATGAATCCAAAAGTTGGTTCTTTGAGAGAATAAACAAGATAGACAGACCTCTAGCCCAGTTAACCAAAAGAAAGAAGGAACAACTCCAAATCAATACAATCCGTGATGAAAAGGGAAATGTCACAACAGACAATTAAAAGATCCAAACAGTCATATGGGAATACTTCAAATACCTACACTCTACTAAATTTGAAAACCTAAGAGAAATGGATGAATATCTGCAATCCAGGGAATCATCAAAGCTAAACCAAGAAGAGATTGACAGCTTAAACAGACCCATAATATACAAAGAAATTGAAAATGTAATAAGAAACCTCCCAACTAAAAAAAGCCCAGGCCCAGAGGGTTTCACATCAGAATTCTATAAAACATTTAAAGAGGACTTACAACCATTATTTCTCAAACTGTTCAGAAGGATAAAAGCAGAGGGAAATCTCCCAATTCCTTCTACGAAGCCTGCATCACTCTGATACCAAAACCAGGCAAGGATACAGCCAAAAAAGAGAACTACAGAGCCATCTCATTAATGAACGCAGATGCAAAAATACTCAACAAAATACTTGCAAACCATATACAGACCCACATCAAAAAAGATCATCCATCATGATCAAATTGGATTCATACCAGAGATGCAGGGATGGTTCAACATATGAAAATCATAAAACACATAAATGGACTGAAGGATAAAAACCACACGATCATCTCAATTGATGCAGAAAAAACCTTTGACAAAATCCAGCATCTCTTTATGATTAAAGTACTACAGGGAATTGGACTGAAAGGATCATTCCTCAACATAATCAAAGCCATATACAAGAAACCCACAGCCAACATCATCCTAAATGGAGAAAAGTTAGAAGGATTTCCCATAAAGGTAGGAACCCAGCAAGGCTACCCCCTGACACCACTCCTCTTCAATATAGTGCCTGAAACACTGGCTAGGGAAATAAAGCAAGAAAAGGAAATTAAAGGAATACTAATTAGAAAAGAGGAAGTCAAACTATCCCTTTTTGAAGACGATATGATAGTTTACCTAAGGGATGCTAAAAACTCCACCAGAAAACTCCTAGAAATGATTAAGAGTTTCAGTAAAGTGGTGGAATACAAAATTAACCTAGAAAAATCAGTAGCCTTTATTTACATTCCTTTCCTCTTGATCGAATGAGTGCTTGATTTCCTTTTTCATTTCGTCCTCTGATTTCTTTAGTATTTCCACTTCCTTTTGGAGCTTCTCAATCTCTTCCTGTAGCTCTTTGCTTCGCTGGTTGGTTTCCTTTTCTTTTTCAACATGGGATCTTTTCAGTGTTTCCACTTGGGTTTAACTTTATCTTCTACAAGTGGCGATCCAGTTTTCCAACACCACTTGCTGAAGATGCTGTCTTTCTTCCATTGTGTCTTCTTGGCCTCCTTGTCAAATATTAGATGGTGAAATTGTATGTGCTCAAGTTTGGAGCTTCAATTTTGTTTCACTGGTCAACAGGTCTGTTTTTGTGCCAATACCAAGCTGTTTTTATGACGATAGCCCTGTAGTATAGTTTCAAGTCTGGTATAGAGATTCTCCCCTGTATTGCTTTTTTCTCTCAGGGTTGCTTTGGGCTACTCGGGGTCTTTTGTTTTCCATATGAAATAAACTTTTTTTTCCAAGCTGGTGAAAAACTCTTGGGGATTTTAATTTGGATTGCATTGAATCTGTATATTAATTTGGGTAGTAGACATTTTTACTATATTTATTTTCCAATTCATGAGCAGAGGAGGTCTTTCCATCTTCTGATGTTTCTTCAATTTCCTTCTTCGAGAGTTAAAATTTTTTTGTAGAGCTCTTGGTGGTTTTTTTTATGTTTGTTCTAGGTATTTTATTGTTTTTGAGGCTATTGTGAGTGGAGGTCCTTGTATTCCTTCTTCAGTTGCTTGTTGTTGGTGTAAAGAAAGGCTACTGATTTTTATAGGTTAATTTTTTATCCTGCCACTTTACTGAACTCTTAATCATTTCTAGGAGTTTTCTGTGGAGTTTTTAGTATCCTTTAGGTAAACAATCACATATCAGCAACAAAGGGATAGGTTGACTTCCTCTTTTCCAATTAGTACTCCTTTAATTTCCTTTCTTGCCTTATTGCCCTAGCAAGTGTTTCAAGCACTATATTGAAGAGGAGTGGTGACAGGGGCAACCTTGCCAAGTACCTACCTTTAAGGGGAATGCTTCTATCATTTCTCCATTTAGGATGATGATGTTGGCTCTGGGTTTTCTGTATATGGTTTTGATTACATTGAGGAATGATCCCTCCAATCCAGTTCCCTCTAGGACTTTAAGCATGAAGGGATGCGTGGATTTTGTCAAAGGGTTTCTGCATCAATTGAGATGACATGTGTTTTTGTCTTTCGGTCCATTTGTTTTTATGATATTTATTTGATTTTTGTATTGTTAACCATCAAATAAAAATCCAACTTGATCATGACGGATGATCTTTTTGTGTTCTGTTGGGTTTGTATTTTGTTGAGAATTTTGCATTTTGTGTCTATTAATAAGATGTTTTTTTTTTGGTCATATGCTTGCCTGTTTTGGTATTAGAGTGATGATACTTTATAAAGGAATTTGGGATAGTTCCTCTGGTTGTATCCTTCTGAAAATTGAGTAAAATGGTTTTTTTTTAACTTTTTTTTAAATTTTTATTTATTTTTGTGGTGTGTATGAATGTACTGTCTGCATGTAGGTTTGTGCACCTTTTGTGCAATGCTGCAAGAGGTCAGAAGAGGGTCTCGGATTCCCCTGGAACTGGAGTTCTCCTGTGAATTGAAGTTACAGACAGTTTCTCAGCTACCATGTGGGTGCTGGGGATGAACCCAGGTCCTTTGCAAGAGCAGACTGGTGCTCTTAACCGCTAGGCCATCTTTCCAGCCCGAGTAATAATGGTTGAAGTCTTCTTTGAAATGTTTTATAGAATTCTGCCGTGTGAAACCATCTGGGCCTGGACTTTTTTTTTTTTTTTTTAGTTGGAAGGTTTATTACATCTTCAATTTCTTCATATATTATGGGTCTGTTTAAGCTGTCTATCTCTTCTTGGTTAAGCTTTGGTGATTCCTGGGATTTCAAATATTCATCCATTTCTCCTAGGTTTTCAAACTTAATAGAGTATAGGTTTTTGAAGTATTCCCTTATGATTATCTGGATCTTTTCATTGTTGTGATATTTCCCCTTTCATCACAGAGTCTACTGATTTGGAGTTGATCTTTCTTTCTTTCTTTTGGTTAACTGGGCTAGAGGGCTGTCTATCTTGTTTATTCTCTCTTTTGGATTCACTGATATTTGTATTGTTTCTTTGTTTCTATTTCATTCGATTTCTGCTTGATTTTTGTTATTTCTTCCTGTCTTTTGCATTTAGTTCATTTGTTGTTTGTCTCTCAAATGGTTTTAGCTGCATGTTAAAAAGTTCATGTGTCCTCTTTCTGTTTTTTCTAATGTAGGCACCAGGCTAAAAATTTCCTCTTAAGGATTGCTTTTAAAGTATCCCATAGGTTTTGTTTGTTGTATTATCATTGTCATTTAGTTCCAATGCATGCTTTATTTCTTTATTTATTTCTTCTACCATTCATTATTCAGAGTGTATTGTTTAGTCTCCAGTGTTCTTGTAGATAGTAGGGCTTATCCTGGTGTTGATATTGAGCTTTATTGAACTTGGCTTGATAGAATGCATAGAATAAATTCATTTTTTATCTTTTTTTATTTGTTGAAGTTTCTTTTCTGTGACCCAGTATGTGGTCATGATTTGGAGAAGATTCCATGGGTGCTGAGTAGAAGATGTATTCTCTGGTATTTGGGTGGAATTATTTGGTACATGTCTTGATTTAATTATTATGTAGTGATATTGTTTCATGTCTTTTTAAATGTGTTGTGTGTGGCACACGCGCGCGTGTGCACATGCATGCATATGTGGTATGGTTATATGCACATGCCTGTGAGGCTTTACCTGTATGAGGGAAGGTCAAATGAAGATGCTGGGTGTTCTATTCTTTCCCTCTGTACTGCATACCATTGAGTCACAGTCTCTTATTGAATGAGAGTTAGGTTGGTGGCCAACAAGCCCCAGGGATTCTCCATCTCTGCTTCCCACAGCTCTGAGGTTATGGCTACATGTGGCCAACCCAGCTTTTTAGGGGTTAGTTGGGATTTGAATCCAGTCCTCATGCTTGCACGGCAAATCTCTTATTCATGGAGTCACCTCTTGAGCTCTGTTTCATGGTCTTTTAACTTGGATGTCCCTAAGGCTAATGATGACAAATTTCAACCTTATTTGTCATCTGTGTACCTGCCTTCATGAAGTCTTCTCATGTCTTGCCATTTTCTGATTGGGTTGTTTGATATTTTAAAGGTTGAGATTTGAATGTCCTTTATTTGTCCTAGATATGGTCCTGGATGGTAGTGAAAGTTCCAGCCCCATGATGGGGTCTAATGAGGAAGGCAGGAGTGCCTTATTACCGCTAGGCATGGGTGAGGATCCAGATGCCTCACTTGGTCTTCTCTGATGCCACACTGGCATGGGGAAAGGCTGAATCCAGTAGTTCTCAACAGAGCTTCAAAAACTTTTTTTGGCCAGTTTGTTCTTTTTTGTGCCGTCGTGATTGCTTTGGTTTGGATCTTTTATTTTGTGAAAACAAAGTCTCACTATGGAGGCCAGGCTGTCCTTGACCAGTCTGGCTTTTCCACCCCTTCTTTGGGAGGGGGGCAAGAAAATGTTCCTTTTTTCTGTCTTCTTATCCTTCTCAATGAGGCCATAGCCACAAAAGACTATCTGTTTGTTTGTTTGTTTTTCTTCTTTTTCTGAGACAGGGTCTCCTTTAGTCCAGCTGCCTGGAATCACTAATGTAGACCAGGCTGGCCTTGAACTTACAGAGATCTGCTGCCTCTGCCTCCCGAGTGCTGGGATTAAAGGTGTGCACCACCATGCCCGGCCCCCAAAAGACTATCTTGGATGCATAGATGAGACCTTTATTAGACACTAGATCTAGGAGTACCTTGATCTTGGGCTTTTAAGCCTTTATAACCATGATCAGTAACATATGCTATTTATAAAGGCCAAAGTCTCAGGCACTTTGTTAAGTATCAAAGGATTAGGATGAAGGGCATTGAAGATGACAGCAGCTATTGTAAACCATGCATGTTTACATGCCTTTCCTTCCCTAGAAATGGTCTGAATGAAATGAGAAACATCACTTTGATTCCTTATGTCCAGCATTGCTTATTTGTAACCAGGAGAAAAGTGCATCTTCTAAGGGAACTCTGAATGAAGACCTCACTTCTAAAACTGTGACAGTATGACGAGGCAACTTTCACTAAGATACAGTTGGCTTAAACGAACTAAGCTGCTGGGTCTCAATCGTACTCTACATTTAGGCTCCCCTCTGTAATTTCAAGATGGCAGCCCTTGTGTCCACTGAGTCTCCACCTTTCTCTGGGGATTTCTGTAAGTCTTGTAGCTATCAGTTGAGATATCACTTGATATTATTTCCTTGAGAACCTTTCTTACCCCAAACACTAGTAGACTAAGTGGCCCATGTATAATCTCGTTTGCACTGATCGACCTGCATGATGACTGTCTGTGTCTTTTTATTTCCCACTAGATAGTAAGTCCTGGAGGAAAGAAACTAAGTCCAAATAAGGGCTTTTCACATAATTGTTTCTCAATGAATATGTTTGAAACTTAATATTTTTTTTTTGGAGAGTTGGTGTATTAGTTTATTTTTCTGTTGCCTATAATAAAATGCTCTGACAAAAAAAAAAAAGTAGGGGATTTGGCTATATTCCGAGGGGATACAGCCCATCATGGAAGGCAGACATTGGGCAACTAGGGGCAGGAAGCTGGCTAGTACACATCGCATGTACACTCAGGAAGCAGGAAAGAGAAACAGGGAATAAGACTAAGCTGTGAAACCTTCAAATCCAACTCCAGTATACACTTCCTCCAACATACACCTCCTAAAGGGTCATATCCTTCCCACACAGATGGTTCCCCAGTCTGATGAAGTGTTCACATATGTGAGCCTATGAGGGGCATGTCATATTCAGACTGAGCAAGCACACACCACGGCTCACATGTGGAGGTTAGAGTTAAGTTTATGGAGTTGATTCTCTCCTTCACTTCGCTGGTTCTGGGGATTGAACTCAGATCATCAGGCCTTGGCGAAGCGCTTTACCTGCTAGATTCATTTTAACAACTTAGTAAGACTTCTGAAGATTTTTAAAGTGCTCTGAAGTTTGAAACAGCGAATCATTGCCAAGTTGATTCTCGGCATCCTGTCCTTTGTGGTTTATTGGAAGGGATGCATGCGTGCATTTAATTCACAAAACTATGATGAAGTAGACCAGATTTTTAATGGAATTTGCTAAAACACCAGAGTGAGGTTGTGCCTTGAGCCAGCTGAGAAGCCACACGTTTCATCGCACTGTTATTAATAGCTCTATTCTACCTTTATTACTCCGCCATCCCACCCTTTACAGAACTCATCCAAAGTGCAACCTCTGTGCCAAGGTTTGAGAGTTTATGGTTCTGTGATTTTAATCACTGCCTAGAGTCATGGATCTGAGACGCAAAGGGAAAACACACCTACCCGTGAGGGTGTCAAGCCTTAATTAGCTACAGTCAGTGCCAGCTGTCCTCAGTACAGAAGTGTATGTAAGTGAGCATGTTCTGTGTCTGTTCTAATTACACCCCATGTGTGAGCAAGGTGACTAAAGACCTGGAGCTTTACATGGGTTTCGAATGTACTACAAAGCCTATTGTCTCTAAATAGGAAGTATCAACAGCCAGCATTAAAATGTCAGCACCTTTCCAGGGTCTTGGCTCATTACAACAGCTGCAAAGGAGTCTTCTGAAAAAAATAACTGTAGACCAAGTTACAGTCCTAAGCATTAGGACAAATAGGGGCCTCTGGAGAGGTCCAGGAGTACAAAGAACAAGGGTTGGAAATAGTGGGTGACTTGGAGATTGGGGGCTCAGGGAGAAACTGAACCTCCCAGCGCTCCCACCCTCAACACAGCAGTAGATCAGCTTGACACTTCCCGGCTCTAATTCACTTCTTCCTAGGCTTTATTTCACGGCAGTCCAATTATGCAGCTGCCAGGAAAGGAAGCCATGGGATTTCAACACAGAAAAGACCAGGCCACTTCTTTGTGGACAACACATTTCTGTACAAAGAGCCAATGGGTCACACCGTCTGCCGGTTCAGAGATACTTCCAGAGCAACTAGTGAGGTCAAGCGACAGTACCAGGCTTTGTAGCTTGGCTCTTTCCTCCATGGCCGCACGCTCCTCAGCTGCCTGGGAGACCATCCATAACACGCTGTTTTATTTGGTAAATGTTTCCCTACTTACTGAAGAGTGTTCATTATTAATGACCAGAAAGGGAACTCCTGCCTCCCATGGCATAAGTTGATACATTTGTTCTGTATAATTGCCCTGTGTAGTTAGCCATGTGGTCGTTTTGCTAAAATATAAATTTCTTTCTTCATACAAGTCTCCCCCAGTGTCACAAGAGCTAGAGGGAACTTGGCCGTGGAGACTAATCTCTTTGCTAACACCATAGACAGGTCCAGAAGCAGNTACCTCTCGCCCTGTACAAAAGTCAACTCCAGATGGATCAAAGACCTCAATGTGAAATCCAAAACTCTGAAGGTGATAGAAGAAAAAGTTGGCAGCAGCCTATAAGATATAGGCATAGGAAAATACTTCCTGAATCAGACAGCAATTTGCAAGAAATAAGATTGACAATTGACAAATGGGACCTCATTAAACTCAAAAGCTTCTGTACATCAAAAGAAACAATCAAGAAAGTGAAGAGAAAACCCACAGAGTGGGAGGAAACCTTCGCCACAGACACATCTGACAAAGCATTGATTTCCAGAATACATAAACTACTCAAAAAACAAAGAAAAAAGAAAACAAATGACTCACTCAAAAGATGGAGCAAAGAGCTGAACAGAGACTTCACAAGTGAGGAATTAGAGATGGCTGAGAAACATCTTAAAAAGTGTTCAGGCAGACGTGGTGGTGCACATCTTTAATCCCAGCACCCGGGAAGCAGAGGCAGGCAGATCTCTGTGAGTTCAAGGCCAGCCTGGTCTACATATTGAGCTCCAGGCCAGCTGGGACTAAAGGGTGACCCCGTATCAAAAAGACCCCCCAAAAAGTTTTCAAAGTCACTAATAATTAAGGAAATGCAAATTAAAACCAGTTTAAGATATCATCTCATTCCAATAAGACTGGCTAGGATCAAGAAAACAAATTATACCAAGTGCTGGAAAGGTTCCCACTGCTGGTGGGAATATAAACTTGTACAGCCACTATGGAGAACAGTGTGGAGAAACTTTGGAAGACTCAAAATGAGCTTACCACCTGACCCAGTCATATCACTCCTGGGTATATACCCACAAGACTCAGCTTACCACAGAGATACATGCACAGCCATGTTTATTGCAGCTCTCTTCACAATAGCAAAGAGCTGAAACCAACCCAAGTGCTCCTCAACTGATGAGTGGATAGAGAAAATGTGGTACATAATGGAGTTCTATGAAGCAATAAAGAAAGATGACATCATGAACTTTGCAGGTAAATGGGTGGAACTAGAAGATATCATGTTAAGTGAAGTAACACAGTCCCAGAAAAACAAATGATGAATGGTATCCCTCATCTGTGGATGCTAGCACCAATTACCTTGTTGTAAGGCAAACTGAGCAACGTTAATGTGATCTGAAAACAACTGTGCTCTTATATTGTGAATCCCTTAACAGGTTCTAGAATTAAGTTACCATTTATTTTCAAAGTTAGGAATTTTTGGCATATGGATGGAGGATATGTATGCATATTTTAGAGTAATATAAGATCAAAGGAATGTGGAAAAAACTAGTTTGTCATAATATTATGTCTAACCACAGTATTTATTTTATGGGAATGCTTCTTAGTGTTTCTTATACAAGGCTGCTTGAGCTTTTGTCCAAGCATTTTCTAAAATATTATAGAGTAGTTAAAAGTATCAGGCTGGTGTAACTTAGCCTTTCTGGATGCTTAACGACCATACTTAATGCCCATACCAATTTGGCCAAGGGTCTTAAGGTATAACTTTGTTCCTTGCCCTCAGAGGTCAACTAAGTCCCAGGGGACTATGCATGGGGGCATCTCTTGAAATGTCCTGTAAATGTGAGTCAGCAGTCCTCTTGTGCAGGGAGGTCTTGGAGATCCACTAATGGGACTTCAGCCAGTGTCCAGTCTATAAAGAGGAAAGTCTGCTCGTACTTCAAAAAGGGAAGCCTGTGGCAAAGATCAAGAAAACAAATGATACTAAATGCTGGAGAGGGTGTGGGGAAAGGGGAACACTCATCCGCTGCTGGTGGGAATGCAAACTTGTACAACCACTATGGAAAGCAGTATGGAGAACCCTTAAAAGACTCAAAATGAGCCTACCACCTGACCCAGCCATAACACTTCTGGGAATATATATCCACCAGACTCTTCATACCACAGAGATACATGTACAGCCATGTTCATTACATCTCTCTTCACAATAGCGAAGAGCTGGAACCAACCAAAATGCCCCTCAACTGACAAATGGATAGAGAAAATGTGGTACATCTACACAATGGAGTTCTATGCAGCGGTAAAGAAAGACAACATCATGAACTTTGCAGGTAAATGGATGGAACTGGAAGAAATTATCTTAAGTGAAGTAACATGGTCCCAGAAAAACAAACGATGAATGGTATCCCTCATCTGTGATGCTAGCACCAATAACCCAGTTGTAAATATTCCGTGTGGGGAGTGATGCATATTGGAAACAACAACAACAACAACAACAACAACAGAAAAGACTGCAACAAGAACTGACTGAAACGGTGAATCTGGTGGGGTGGAAGGGGTGGGAGGGGGACATGGGTCTTATTATATTAAGGTATAGTTAATTGATGTGAGTTTAACAGGTATCCAAATTTGTCCAAACTTTGTCTACATATTATATGGTATTCTAGGCCTTAGTAAAAGTGAAAACATCTATATTAAACGACATTGGTTAAAAAGTTTTAATAGAAAAGGTAATACATTTAAGATAACTGGAAATATAAATTGTAGTCCACATCTGCTTCACTTAAAATTTGTATAAGAACAACTTTGGGGTTAATGGATACAAATATTTTCTACAATGATTGTGTTGTACAGTATCAACTTGTAACATTTTCTTCTACCAGTATGATAATTTAACTAAAGGAATTAAGTTAGCTTCCCAAATTAACAGCATACAGATAATGATAAACAGCTTGCTTAAATTTAATGCAGAAAAGTTGGCCCAGCTAAACATTAAAAGGAAGAAAAGCCTCAGACTGCTACAGGTATCAAACATCTAACTGTAACAACTATTTATAATGTGTCCTAATGAACTTTACCTTTCAGGTGCTGCAAAGTTTTAATATAAGAGACTTCCTTACCTCTTTTTCATAGAACAAAGAAAAACATGATGGTAATGAAGTCATTCCCTAACTGTAAATTAGAGCTGAATATTATAGAGGTAATCTCTTACAAAAGCAATATAGTTGCCTTCTTTAATTGACTAATAGTCATTGGAACTGTGAAAGGATAATTCTCTATTCAGAGACAAATATAATACTAAAGTCTATATAAGCTGGGTAACTGAGCAAAATATATTAATACAGGAGACCTCTGTTATCAGCAATGGATTATTCTGCCAAGGAGATGTTGGCTAGGGGATCCAAGCCCCCCCCCCCAAAAAGATAAAGGCTTTTTGCCAGAAAACTGGGATACCTGCAAGAAGGGAGGTGGTAAGGCTCTGCTGTCAAAGGCCTGGTGTAAGCATGGGAAAGATATATCGAGACCACACTTGCAAGTGTACAGTTGGCCTCTGGAATGCCAGAGAATGTTACCAAAGGCCACTAAATAAACAAAGCAAATATTGGTCTCCTTGAGTCAACCAAGACTCCTCTGTCAGCACCAGCTACACCTCACCTGCCTGGAAATACTGTGCAGCAGTGGCAGCCAAATGTCTGTATATCCCAAATCTAATTGGCTATTAGCTCTCTCCTTGGAGGGATAATTCAGAGGTGATGCCACAAGCTTGAGTCCTCTTGTGGTTAGGAGATGTTATAAGCCACAGTAAGATCTTGTCAGCTTTTACAGAAAAGCTATAGTCCGTGGATTAGCATACCATCCAAACATCTGTGTCTATACCAACATAACCTACCATAATAATTAGTATTGTTTAAATGCCTGTATATTTAATTGCTTGTGCTTCATCAGTAGGAGTAAAAGGTTACTCCTGGATAAACTGCCAACCGATGAAAAGAAACAGCCTGAACTGATCAGAGTCCAAAACGACATCTCCAGAGAAAGTAGACTGTTTGGCTTCTTGCCCACTTGTGTCTCTTTTCTAAAAGCCTAGGGAACAATCTGCAGAAAAGGGCGCATGGTAGAAAGTAAGGGCTGCGATTGGGGTGAACTACAAAACTACAGAAACATAGACTGGACTCTTTTTTTTTTTTTTTAATAAAATTTTCGAGAGACTTTTATTTATTTATTTATTTATTTTATTTTTTTGCATGTGTATGAATGTATTGTCTGCATGCAGGTCTGTGCACCCGTGTCGTGCAATGCCGCGGAGGTCAGAAGAGGGTCTTGGATTCCCCTGGAACTGGAGTTCTCCTGGAATTGGAGTTACAGACGGTTCTTAGCCGCCATGTGGGTGCTGGGGATCGAACCCAGGTCCTCTGCAAGAGCGTCGGTGCTCTTAACCGCTAGGCTATCTCTCCAGCCCCTATAGACTGGACTCTTATTTGATCAACATGATAGTATATCCCCCAGCTGGACAATGGGGGCCTTGGGCTGTATAAGTTTGGGTATAGCTACTTGCAAGTTGGTTTTACATGAAGGATGCTTGTATTCATTACTTATGTCCTATTATTAAAAATAAAGAAATAAAAATAAAGAAAGATGACATCAAGAGCTTTGCAGGTAAATGAATGGAGCTAGAAAATATCATGCTAAGTGAAGTAACACAGTCCCAGAAAAACAAACGATAAATGGTATCCCTCATCTGTCGATGCTAGTGCCAATTACCTAATTGTATGGCAAAATGAGCAATGTTAATGTGATCTGAAAACAGCTGTGCTCTTATATTAAACTTAAAAAAAAGGGAAGCCTGGTCTAGCAAGACCTAACTTTGTCCTCAAGTGGATGGAACTTGTGATTGAAAAGCCAAAAGGAGCCAGGGACTCCCTCTCCCCGCCAAAAACCTGAGTGACCCTTGAGGACCAGATCCTCAAATGACCTTGAGAAAATGAAAACTGTGGCTAACTGTGTGGCCTTAAACATCCAAAAGGAAAGTATAACCAGAAATAAATAATTAGTAAGGCCTGAGAAATTGTACTTCAGGTATAAAACTTGAGATCTTAATAAAAAGACAAAAAGTAACAAAAAAAAAAAAAAAGCATAGTTGCTTTGCCTGTCTTACTGGCAAGTGCAGCTACCCTGTGGCTGCCACTGCTTTTGCCATCCTTCAAAGACATGAGAAGACACAGCTTTTCAACCTCCCACTATGGACTGAAGACTCGTATCTCTCCAAGAATCCTCCAAAGCTTCAGTGCCAGATGGGGACTGCTGAGACATCCAGCTTGTAGACTGAGCTACTATTGGGGTTTCAGCCTCTTCAGAGTATAGACTGCCATTGTTGGACTACCCAGGCTGTATCATGGAGACCAGTACAGGAAGATTTAGACAGGACGCGGCGCTTACTGGACCTCATTTGGTGACCATGGGAAAGGGAAAACCCCAGTGTGGAACACAAGGGCAGAACTGATTTGGGCTTGCCAAGGAGGAGCCTTCAAACATGGCCTCTTTCAGCCTAATAAAAAAAAAAAATAAGCTGAAGATGCTAAAACCTATGATATATGTGGCATGCATATGTGCATATTTTGGAGTGATACATATTGGAAGGAATAACAACAATGTCAACAACAACTGACTGAAAAGGTGAACTTCTGCTCAAAACAGTAAACTTCTGCATCAAGAATTTTGAGAGAGACTGAGAAAAAGATGAAAAACATGTTTGGCAGAATGCATGAGCTTTGGTGGGGTGGGGTGGGGGCAGGGATGGGGCACAGGTCTAGATTTGATTTGTAATGTAATTTTGTATGAAATGCACAGAGCTTCAATAAACATTGGCTTTGAAAAAAAATAATTAAATCAACTAAAATAAAAACAGTGTCAATACCAAAAGATGAAAAGAATATAGAGTAAATGGATCTTTTATACACTGCTGGAGGTGTAAGATGATAGAACTACTCCAGAAAATAGTTTATCAGTTTCTAAAAAAGAGTTACTTAACACATGACCAAGACAGTAAACTCCCATTTGTCACAGATAAATGAAAACTTAGGTCACAAAAACCTGTACCTTGTACTCATAGAACATCAAAGTGTCCTATGATCAGTGAATAATTAAACAAACTGATATAATACATGGCATGGTATACCACTCAACAGTAAAAGTGGAAAATTATTAAAAACTGGAACAGTTTGAATGATCCCAAGGACATTATGCTGGGTGTAAAAAAAACAATGTCTGAAGTTGACGTCTTAGTTCCTTTTCTTGCTACTGTGATCAAATACTCTGACAGAAGCAACTTAATGGAGAAAGGGTTTACTCACAGTCCAAGGTACAGTCCATCATGGCAGGAAAGTAAAGGTAGCAGGGGCTTGAAGTAGCTAGGCACATCCCATCCACAATCAGGTAACAGAGAGGTGAGAACGCTTCCTAGCAGTTAGTCTCTCCTTCACTTCATATAGTCTGGGATCCCTTGTCCAGGGAGCAGTCTGCCTACAATTCCCACATCAATTAACAAGAGAGTCTCCACCACAGGCATTCCCAGAGGCCCACCTCCCAGATGATTCTACATTGTATCAACCTGACAAATACCTCAAGATCATAGTCACAGACTGCACTAGGGTATTTACATAACACTTTCAAACTGACACAAAATAGAGATGGGGAACAGACAAGTAAATTGACCCTATTTATGTGCAAACTCCACATCCTTGGATCCCACCAGTTGTGGATTGGAAATATACTTTTATAAAAATTGTATCCAGACTGAACATGTGCAGACTTTTTTCCTTGTCATTATACCCTAAATAATATGTACAACAACTCTTCCCATACCATTTTTACATGTGTTGGTTATTGTAAGTAATCTAGAGATAATTAGAAGAATATGAAGTAATATTTGCAGGTTATAGGCAAATATTATTCCATTTTATAGAAGAGACAGGCACTCTGGATTTCATTATCTAGAGAGGGATTCCAGAACCAATCCTTCTCAAGTAAGGAGAGACAACTGCCTGATGTTAGGGGCTTTAGGGATGACAAGAAGGCAGGAATGACACTTGAAGAGGTAGTGTGAAGGCCACGGTGGTAGCAAGGATGTAGTTCTCTGTCTTAATTGTGGTTGTGGTAGCATCAGCTACAAGCTTGAGAAGTGATGAGGAGCTCTACGTACTTTATGCTGTCATTTTTTCTCTCTGATCTTGGGTTATAGATACAAGCTCATATATGGCCAGTGAGAGAACAGTGTGAAGACCACCTGGGACCTTTCTATATGATCTTCACAAGTTCCAGTGAATTTGATAACAATCGATCAAAATAAAAATGGAAGGAAACTGAAACGACGGGATCAGATTGTTGTCCATAAGATGGAAAGCACATTAAAATTTGATACGGTTAAGTTTGGGGAATGTTCTTGAGAAGAAAGATAGCCACTCTGATGGGCACTTAATAAATGTCTACTATAGTTAAGCACAGGCACAGCGCTCTAAGTGAACCAGGAGAGAAAACCACGTGCAGAGGAGAGATGCAAGGGTGCTTACAGCACTGCTGCTTGTAAGAGGAAAGAAAAGAGGACACAGCAAATGTCCGTCCTAAGTCGACTCATTAAATAAATACCTGGTCTATTTGTATAAGAATACAGCGGTTAAAAGGAACTGAATGGATCTAGTCACAGCAGTGTGGTGAGATTTTGTACTGTGTTGTAGGAAAAAGTAATCCATAGAATAACATGTTGGACATAACACTGTTTTAAAGTAAAACCATAAGGAAGTGCTGTGTTTTCTTTAGAAATACACATGAATGATATGAATAACAAAGACATAAACACTTCAGGCAAAATCCTAACCACACACACATCTGGTGGTGAAAGAGGGAGCCTGAGAAGGACAGACTCACCACGTATCACATGGGTGAATAGCCATTGACATGACCTCGCAGACATTTTTTAAAGTTGATCTTATTTTTGTTATATGAGTGATTTCTTCAAAGAAAGTGACTATTTATGTTGGTATTTTCCTTTTTTCCCCTCTGTGTACATTTTGGCTTTTGTGTGAGTGTGCATATCTGTGTGTTTTGTTGTTTTGTTTGTTGTGAGGTGGTTTCTCTGTGTAGCCCAGGTTGGCCTTAAACTCTCCTGGGCTCAGGTGATCCTCCAGCTTCGGTTTCCTGGGATTATAATCATGTACAAGTGTACCTGATTTGTGTATGATTTTGAATGTAATGTCTTGAGAAGTGTCAACATCATTTCATGGTATACAAAATGAAGAGAGTATGGCACTACTTTCCATCTATTGAGGACCATGACCTGAGTGTATTGCAGACATTGCTCTAAGCCTCACCACAGTCCTGAGCTTATTCCTTCCACTTTACATGGAAAGACTGAAGATGAAAAGCAAGGACAGAAAAGGATAAGCAATCTGAAATCTCAAGGACTGGATCACAACGTAGGAACTGGCCTTCTATGGGGTGAGGTATATTCAAAGTGCATGTTTCTGCTCTAGTTGAGTCTAACAGCCTTGGTCCTGCGTAGAATGTTTTAACAAGTCAAAGCTGGTATAGGTCCACACAGAAAACTGCAGGAATTCCCATAATTCCCTGCCAATGAGGCAGAGTGATGGAGGAGGTCAGTAGCCATGCTGCCTTTCAGAGAGAGAGAGGACTGTTACAGCTAACATTCCTCAGGTGGGCAAAGCTTCATAAATATTCTTCCAAAGTGCTCTTTATGAGCTGCTCACTTCAGGAGAGAGCTGAAGGAGAGCCAGTTGCCTCCTGACAAAAGCCAAGAGAGAATAGCAAAGAGATACTGACAGGTGTCCATCAGGTGTTGGAAGAACAGTCTTAGACTAACAGCAGCAGCAGCAATAATAACAACAACAACAACAACAACAGCAAGAGTCATAGCAGCAGAAGCTCTGGCACCAGCTAATACTTCCACACTGTCTGTCTATACAAAGCAGGTCTATGCATTCATGTCATTCTCCATGCTATCAATTGAGCACTAAAGGTGACAATGTAAAACAATGATATCATATGTTGTGTGGTCAGAAGCAAGGATTTGGGCTGCAAATACTGATAATTTATTTTTTATGTCTTTTTTTTATAAGTAATAAGTTAGGAGTACAAGCATCCTTCATGTAAAACCAATTTGCAAGTAGCTATGCCCAAACTCACACAGCCCAAGGCTCCCACCATCCAACTGGAGGGGCTTGTATGTACAATCATGTTGATCAAATAAGTGTCCAGACTATATTGCTGTAGTTTCACCATTCACCCCAATCGCAGCCCTTACATTCTACCCTGCCCCCTCTTCCACAGATTGTTCCCTAGGCTTAGAAAAGGGGCACAGGTGGGTGAGAAGCAAAACAGTCTACTTTCTCTGGAGATGTCGTTTTGGACTCTCATCAGTTCAGGCTGTTTCCTTTCATGGGTTGACAGTTTGTACAGGAATAACCTTTCAATCCCACTAATGAAGCACAAGCAGTTAGATATATAGGTATTTAAACAGTACTAATTATTATGGTAGGTTAACTTGGTATAGACACGGATGTTTGGATGGTATGCTAATCCATGAATTATATTTTTTCTGTAAAAGATGACAAGGTCTTACTGTGGCTTATAATATCTCCCAACCACTAGAGGATGTAATCTTGTGGCATCAATTGTGAATTATTCCTCCAAGGAGAGAACTACTAGCCAATTAGATTTGGGATATACAGACATATGGCTGCCACTACTGCACAGTATTTCCAGGCAGGTGAGGTGTAGTTGATGCTGACAGAGGAGTCTTGCTTGACTCAAGGAGACCAATATTTGGTTTATTGGTTTAGTGGCCTTTGGTAACACTCTCTGGCATTCCAGAGACCAACTGAACACTTGCAAGTGTGGTCTCAATACATCTTTCCCATGCTTACATCAGGTCTTTGACAGCAGGGCCTTACCACCTCTCTTCTTGCAGGTATCCCAGTTTACAGGCAAGAAGCCTTTACCTTTTCGGGGGGCTTGGATCCCCTAGCCAACATCTCCTTGGCAGAATAATCCATTGCTGCTATCAGAGCTCTCCTGTATTAATATATTTTGCTTAAATGCACAGCTTAAAAAGACTTTAGTATTATATTTGGCTCTGAATAGAGAATAATCCTTTTTTTTTTTAAATATCAAAGTCTTGTCTTATCTTACTTAATTTTCTTTTTAAAATTTATTTATGGGGCTGGAGGGATGGCCTAGCGGTTAAGAGCGCCGACCGCTCTTGCAGAGGACCCGGGTTCGATCCCCAGCACCCACATGGCGGCTGAGAACCGTCTGTGACTCCGGTTCCAGGAGAACTCCAGTTCCAGGGGAATCCGAGACCGTCTTCTGACCTCCGCGGCATCGCACGACACGGGTGCGCAGACCTGCATGCAGA
>VZQC01015303.1:0-79460 GCA_009823505.1 Rhizomys pruinosus | reverse complement strand
CCTTTCCCCACAACCTCTCCAGCACTTGGTATCATTTGTTTTCTTGATCCTAGCCAGTCTTATTGGAGTAAGATGATATCTTAAAGTGGTTTTGATTTGCATTTCCTTAATGATTAGTGATGTTGAACACTTCTTAAGGTGTTTCTCAGCCATCTCTAATTCCTCACTGGTGAAGTCTCTGTTCAGCTCTTTGGTCCACCTATTGAGTGGGTCATTTGTTTTCTTTTTTCTTTGTTTTTTGAGTAGTTTATATATTCTGGAAGTCAATGCTTTGTCAGATGTTTCTGTGGTGAAGGTTTCCTCCCACTCTGTGGGTTTTCTCTTCACTTCCTTGATTGTTTCTTTTGATGTACAGAAGCTTTTGAGTTTAATGAGGTCCCATTTGTCAATTGTCCACCTTAATTCTTGCGCGTCTGCTGTCTGATTTAGGAATTCTTTTCCTATGCCTATGTCTTGTAGTCTGCTGCCAACTTTTTCTTCTATTGCCTTCAGAGTTTAGGGTTTCACATTGAAGTCTTTGATCCATCTGGAATTGACTTTTGTATAGGGCAAGAGGTAGGGGTTTAATTTCATTCTTCTACAAGTGGTGATCCAGTTTTGCCAACACCACTTGCTGAAGATGCTGTCTTTCTTCCATTGTGTCTTCTTGACCCCCTTGTCAAATATGAGATGGCTGAAATTGTATGTGCTCAGGTTTGGATCTTCGGTTTTGTTCCATTGGTGAGAATAATCCTTTTCACAGTTCCTTTGTCTATTAGTCAATTAAAGAAAGCAGTTATACCAGTTTTATAAGAGATTACCTCTATAATAGTTGTCTCTAAGTTACAGTTAGAGAATGACTTCATTACCATCATGTATTTCTTTGTTCTACGAAAAGGAGGTAAGAAAGTCTTTCATATTGAAACTTTGCAGCACCTAGAAGGTAAGGTTCATTAGGACTCATTATAACCAGTTGTTACACATAGGATCTGCAGAGATGATTGATGCCTGTAGCAGTCTGAGGCTTTTCTTCCTTTTAATGTTTAGATGGGCCAACTTCTCTGCTGGTATTTCTTGGTACATCCTGCACAATGCAAAGCTGTATCTTTTCTTTCTCAGCCATTAAGTTGGTGACGTTTTGACCTGTGGAAACATACAAATCTTTTCCCATAGTTAGTTTTAAGATTTAAATTGAAAAATTTGACAAAATTTTTTAATATATAACTGTATCCCCCTTTTTATTTTAGGTTTTTATTTTTTGACCCATGAGTCTCAAAAAGGCAGTTGTAGTACACATATTTATAGGCATGAATCAAGGTGTAAAGTTCATTAAATTTACCCAAGCTGTTTTAGGTGACTGTATGTTGTTAATTTGGGAAGCAAACTTAATTCCTTAAGTTAAATTACCCTACAGGTAAAAAAGAATGTTACAAGATGATACTGTATAACACAAAAATTATAGAGAACATTTGTATATATTCATCCCAAAGTTATTGTTATACAGATTTTAAGTAAAATAAATGTGAACAATTTATATTTCCAATTAACTTAGATGTATTACCATTTTAAACCAATGTTGTTTAATATAGACATTTTTACTTTTACTAAGTCCTAAAATACCATGTAATTTGTAGGTAGAGTTTGGGCAAAATTGGATACTTGGTAAACTCACATCAATTAAATATACATTAATCAAATATAGACCCATGTCCCTCTCCCAACCCTCCCACCCCTCCAGATTCACCATCTCAGTCAGTTTTTTGATGCAGTCTTTCTGTTGTTGTTCTTTCCAATATGCGTCCCTCCCCACAAGAAATATTTACAACTGGGTTATTGACACTAGCATCCACAGATGAGGTATACCATTCGTTGTTTGTTTTTCTGGGACTGTGTTTCTTCACTTAACATAACATCTTCTAGTTCCATCCACTTACCTGCAAAGTTCATGATGTTGTCTTTCTTTACTGTGGCATAGAACTCCATTGTGTACATGTACCACATTTTCTCTATCCACTCGTCAGTTGAGGGGCATTTGGGTTGGTTCCAGCATTTTGCTATTGTGAACAGAGCTGCAATAAATATAGATGTGCATGCATTTCTGCAGTAAGATGAGTCTTGTGGGTATATACCTAGGAGTGGTATGACTGGGTCAAATGGCAGGCTCATTTTGAGTCTTCCAAAGGTTCTCCACACTGCTTTCCATAGTGGCAGTACAAGTTTACATTCCCATCAGCAGTGGATGAGTGTTCCCCTTTCCCCACAACCTCTCCAGCACTTGGTATCACTTGTTTTCTTGATCCTAGCCACTCTTATTGGAATGAGATGATATCTTAAAGTAGTTTTAATTTGTATTTCCCTAATTTTTTCTTCTATTACTTCTTTATTTTTTTCATTTTTTAACAATAAGTAATAATTTATGAGTACAAGCATCCTTCATGTAAAACCAATTTGCAAGCAGTTGTGCCCAAACCCACACAGCTCATGGGTCCCACCATCCAGCTAGGGGGGGCTTGTATGTACAATCAAGTTGATCAAATAAGTGTCCAGTCTATATTGCTGTAGTTTCACCATTCACCCCAATTGCAGCCCTTACATTCTACCATGCCCCTCTTCCGCAGATTGTTCCCTAGGCTTAGAATAGGGGCACAGGTGGATGAGAAGCAAAACAGTCTACCTTCTCTGTAGCTGTCGTTTTGGACTCTGGTCAATTCTGGCTGTTTCCTTTCTGGCTGACAGTTTGTGGAGGTGCATTTCCCTAATTATTAGTGACGCTGAACATTTTTAAAGATGTTTCTCAGCCATCTCTAATTCCTCATTTGTGAAGTCTCTATTCAGTTCTTTGCTCCATCTTTTAAGCGATTCATTTGTTTTCTTTCTTCTTTGTTTTTTGAGTAGTTTGTATACTCTGGAAATCAATGCTTTGTCAGATGTATCTGCAGTGAAGGTTTCCTCCGACTCTGTGGGATTTCTCTTCACTTCCTTGATTGTTTCTTTTGATGTACAGAAGCTTTTGAGTTTAATGAGGTCCCATTTGTCAATTGTCGATCTTATTTCTTGTTCAGCTGATGTCTGATTTAGGAAGTCTTTTCCTATGCCTATGCCTTGTAGTCTGCTGCCAACTTTTTTTCTATCGACTCCAGAGTTCGGGGTTTCACGTTGAGGTCTTTGATCCATCTGGAGTTGACTTTTGTACAGGGTGAGAGGTAGGGGTTTAATTTCATTCTTCTACAGGTGGTGATCCAGTTTTGCCAACACCACTTGATGAAGATGCTGTCTTTCCTCCATTGTGTCTTCTTGGCCCGCTTGTCGAATATGAACTGGCTGAAACTGTATGTGCTCAGGTTTGGATCTTCAATTTTGTTCCATTGGTCAACTGGTCTGTTTTTGTGCCAGTACCAAGCTGTTTTTATGACTATAGCCCTGTAGTATAGTTTGAAGTCTGGTGTAGAGATCCATCCCCCTGTATTGCTCTTTTCGCTCAGGGTTGCTGACATAATTTTTAAAAAACTTGTCTGTGCTGGATAGTTTTAGTTGTCAACCTGACACACCTGGGAATTGGAAACCACAACTGGGGAACTTCTTCCATTGGTGTGGCCTGGTGGCCATGTCTATGGAGTATTTTCTTGATTATTGAATGATGTGGGAGGGCCCAGTCCACTGAGGGTGGTGCCACATTCAGGCAGGTGGTCCTGTATTGTATAGAAATGTAGGCTGCTGGGCGTGGTGGTACATGCCTTTAATCCTAGCACTTGGGAGGCAGAGGCAGGTGGATCTCTGTGAGTTCAAGGCCTGCCTGGTCTACAAAGTGAGCTCCAAGCCAACTGGGACTAAAGGGAGACCCTGTCTCAAAAAGACAAAAAACAAAAAAACAAAAAACAAAAACAAAAACAAAAAAAAAACGTAGGCTGAGCACAGGCCAGAGGAGTCTGCCAGTAAGCAGCATTTCTCCATGGTCTGTGCACCGGGTTCCTGTCCTGAGTTTCTGCCTTGTTTTCCCTTGATGATGGACTGTGCTGTAAACCCTTTCCTCTCCAAGGTCAATGTTTTCATCACAGCAAGAGAAAGCTCTAAGTCATTGGCCAAGTTCTCTTAGTAACATAAAGGCTCCTCCTGAGATACTACACAGCTGATGGTCACCCTGAGGCCTATGGGGGTTGGGTGGGTGGAGAAATGATGACACCCAGTTTCTGATATGTGTCCCCAATGACACATTCTCTGCCAGAGAGGGACCCGTGCTAAGTCCCCATGTTGCAGGCTGACAGGCAGCTGGGACATTAATATTTATTGCCCTGGTTACTATTTGCAGCCTGGATAGCAATTCCAAGCAATCTTTAACTGGATACAGATAACTGGCTGATCTGGAGACAGGGGTCAGGCCCATGGGTATGCGTGGTGTTTCTATACTGAGAGATGCTGGCCAGTGCAGCTCTGTGGGTCTTATCTAGTGCATTTATGATTCAACCCTACACAAGTGCTGACTATCAGCAACATGCTCCTTGCCCTGAAGGAATCATTATATGAAAATAAGGAGAAGACGGAGCACAAGCTCTCTTTTAACCTCATGGTCTTCCTGAAGGAAACGGGGATGCATTTTCAGTCCTGTGGGGGTAATCCTCTTAGAAACAAAAACTCAACTTCCAAAGAACTGACCCACAACCAGTCCCATTTGCTCTTTGGGGATGTTAAATATTATGTTTTCTCCACTTATCAAATGAGAGGCTTAGTTAGTGGCTTGCCCTCCCTTACACAATAGGAAGTTAGTTCTAGGAGGTCTTTGACCCCAGGACCAGACCCGTTCAGCTCGTTATGTGGAAGGTTGAGTAATGTTGAGTCAATACAGTTCATCAAGAGGTCCTGGGGAACAGAATTCCATCAGACTCAAGATTCCAAAGGATGCTCATCCCTTAGAGATCTATTCAAATACTCTAGCAGGAAGATTTATACTCCAGAAGAGTACTTCCTGTGGGGGCTAGACTCTTCCAGATCTCAGGGAGAGGGATAAAGTTAAAAACTGCAAGTCAATTTCATGATGTACTTTAATGTATGGAAAATGGAAGAAAATACTTCCTAATTTCATACATGAAAATAATAAAAATTAAAATCTCTTTGAAGACAGAACGGCATGTTTGGGTTTTAAAAAGTAAGAGAATACTTACTTGAGAAGTAATACTCCAAAACTTAAACTTTCAAGTATAGACAAGTGTTAACACTTGTGTGTAGGCGCACAGGCTTTGGAGCCAGACTGTCTGGGTTCAAATCCTGGTTCTGTGTGTGCTCCTGGCAAATTGCCTTAAACTTTCTGAATCTCCATTTCCTTCCTCCCTTGGAAAGTGAAAATGTAGTAGCAAGATCACATTATAAGGTATCTTCAGAATTAAGTGATATTATTTATGTTAAGTAGGAAAGTGTCAGGAATCATAGGAAGAATTTTATAATTGTTGGTGTTATTAAAACATCGTTCTTTGATTTCCTGCCCTTTCCCTTGTTCTAGTTAATCTTTCGAGGACCTTCAAGTCCTTGGATCTTCAATTCTTGCCAAATGGCCACTGGGATTCAAGATCCATTTTTTATAATTCTAATGAATATATATATATATATATATATATATATACAGTACTGCTAATCAGACAGTTCTGATGTTATGTCAATGATGACGACGATGATGATAATGATGATGATAACAATACTGCTTATTTAATAGGCATCCTTCAGTCATTATACTTTTCACAATGGAATTGCTGATCATCTTCCCATCGTTGTGTAATTTGGTGAAAACTGAAATTTCTCGTTAGCTCTAGGGCACAGATCTTGGATAGTTGTAGTAACTATAGTAATTCAATTTCCCATGTTGATTACTAGTTTAGAAATAGACATGAATGGCTAGAGAGATGGCTTAGCAGTTAAGGGCATTGTCTGCTCTTGTAGAGGACCTGGGTTTGATTCCCAGCACCCACACGGTGGATAACAACCATCTGTTATCCCAGTTCCAGGGGATCCAATGCCCTCTTCTGACTTCCATAGGCATCGAGTGACATGGATGCACTTATATAACGTGCAGGCAATACACTCATACACTTATATAACACGCAGGCAATACACTCATACACTTATATAACACGCAGGCAATACACTCATACACTTATATAACACGCAGGCAATGCACTCATACACATATAACACGCAGGCAATGCACTCATACACTTATATAACACGCAGACAATGCACTCATACACATATAACACACAAGCAATACACTCATACACTTATATAACACGCAGCAATACACTTGTACACTTATATAACATGCAGGCAATACACTCATACACTTATATAACATGCAGGCAATACACTCATACACTTATATAACATGCAGGCAATACACCCATACACTTATATAACATGCAGGCAATACACTCATACACTTATATAACATGCAGGCAATACACTAATACAAATAACATTAAAAATTAATAAATGAAATATTTTTAAAAAGAAATAGACATGTAACATGCCAGGAAGTTGCTGGCTGAGGGTCCTTGATTCTCTTTACTTCTAAAAAAGATGCACAGGAAAGGATGCCATTTCTCTCCTTCATCGTCTTGGTGACACTTAGAACTGCTGTACCCATTTTGAACCTCTGAGGACCATCCATGCAAGGCAAAGCTGGCAGAGCGAGGCTTGGAAGAGAATACCACATACCTGGGCTCTTAGTAATGTGTGAATCTGGATTCTTTTTTTTTTTTTTTAACTTTTTATTTTATTTTATTTATTCTTGTATGTGTATAAATGTACTGTCTGCATGCAAGTCTGTGTACCCGTGTCGTGCAATGCTGCGGAGGTCAGAAGAGGGTGTCGGATTCCCCTGGAACTGGAGTTCTCCTGGAATTGGAGTTACAGACGGTTCTCAGCCGCCATGTGGATGCTGGGGATCGAACCTGGGTCCTCTGCAAGAGCGGTCGGCGCTCTTAACCGCTAGGCCATCTCTCCAGCCTGTGAATCTTGATTCTTAATGACCGTGCCAGCACTGAGCCTTTTGATCACTAGACTTACATGTGACATTATATTTTCAACAATATGAGCCAGCTTGAGCTGAGTTTTCTATTTATAGCCCCAATTATACTAATATATGACATATGCTGTCCACATTAATATGGATTTAAAACTGGAAGTCAGAAGTGTCTCTTTTAATGGCTCTAAAACCACTTTTAATTTTCCTCAATCACCTAATTCATTTATATCAACTCTGAGGTGACCCTATCAGCCCTACTCATGTCTGAATCCAATCCTGTCTCACCACCTGTCACTGCCAGCCGAATCTGAGCTCACAGCCTGCTGTCTTCACTCTTATACTCTCTTCTTTAAAAAAAATTTTTTTTAATTTTATGTGTATGAGTGTTGTTTTTGCCTCCACGCATCCATGTTGTGCAATAGTTGAGTTCAGAAGATGGGTCAGATCCCCTGGAACTGGAGTTATAGATGGTTGTTAGCTGTCATGTGGGTGCTGGGAATTGAACCCGGGTCCTCTGCAAGAGCAGTCAGTTCTCTTAACCATTCAGCCATCTCTATACCCCCTACAATCTCTTCTTTTAAAAAAATTAGACGAAATTCACCTACAACAAAATTTACCACTTTAGCCCTTTTTAAAGTAAACAATTCCAGGGTTCTTAGAATGTTGTCTGGGTTTTGTAGCCATCACTTGCTTACACACAGTGGCTGGCAGGAGCCTTTTGAAAGTCACATCAAGGCATGTCTTTTCTCTGCTTATCCCCCCTCTCCATGATGACAGTGAATAACACGTGCATTTCTTTGCTGGACCCAGAAGAGCATTTAAGATTTTGTCCTGCTGACCTTCTGCTGACCTTGGGCCTGTTCCCTCCCCTGCCGTTCATTCTTCCACTGGCCACACAAGACTCCCATGTGCTCACCTCCTTCAGAGCCTTTTTTTTCCGAAGTGCTCCTGTTTCCCAATACTTCCCTTACTCTGCAGATTGGTGGCTTCCCATCATGCAAGTCACACCTCAGCTGTCCCCTCTTCAGTGTGGCATCCCTGACCCGATTTCCTCAACCTCCCCTCCTCCACAGCATCATCCTTTTAACTTTCCTCACTATAGTCTTCATTATCTGAAATTATGATGTGCACATTTATTTGTTCCTATTATCTGTCGTCTACAGTTTGTTCATATTTCTTTTGTTTTTACTTAATGGTCTTTCCATCTTCCAGGATCCCATTCAGAGGTGCTACAAATAGTTGCTATGTCTCCTTAGGGAGCTCTTGACTGAGAGAGTTGCTCAGAGCTACTTTGTTTTTGATAACTTTGATAGTCTTGGAGAGTACTGGGCATATTTTTTTTTTCCTTTTTGAGATGGGGTCTCTCTTTAGTCCCAGCTGGCCTAGAGCTTGCTATGTAGACCAGGCCTGCCTTGAACTCAGAGATCCACTTGCCTCTGCCTTGGGCACATATTTTATAGGACACTATCTGCTGGAATTTCCTGATGTTTTTCCTCATTAAACTGCAGCTCTGGGTTTCTGAAAGCTAAGGTCATAAATGTATTCTCTCCAGGATCCACATTCATTTCCCATTCATTGGCTAGCTGTCTGTCTTTCCCGTTGTTAGAATGTTAGGCTACCTGAAAGTAAGGACATCATTCTTCTCATTGATTTATTCCCAGAACCTAGAACAGCATCCAGCACATGGTAAGCCTCATTAGTAGTCAATCGAAGCACTGAAGCGACTAGAACAAATGACCAATTGCTGCCTACTGTCCTCACATGGAGAATGAAATATGGGTCAAGAAGATTCATTGAGCATAGGTCAAAGGCACTAAAACCCTTTCAAATAATAGGGCATATCCGTGAGATAAATCTACACCCTCATGTAAATAAATAATTAACCCAGGGCCAATGGCACATTCAAAATCATTAATGAAAATTGATTTTCCTTCCCTCTAGGGTGGGTCTCGCTACCGCACCATCGCGTCTTCTGCAGACTCAGCCAGGCCCTTCCTGTTCTAACTCATGCTTACTCGAGAGTCTTCTTTTCCCCAGTGGTGCTAGCCTCTATACATATTTTGTTCTTTTCAAATACTTGTCTTGGTTGGCCTGGATAGGAAGAGGGTGTGGGGAACTTCAGGAGCTACAATCTGATGAGAAGCTGGGCTTGACGAGGAGGGGTGCAAGGAGAAAATGACAGAGCCCTTGAGGCTAATGGAGGGCTCAGCCTACTGACTTCATGCATGGGAGAGCAGGAGGAGGAGCCTATTGCTTAAATGCCTTTCCAGGAACATGGTGGAAACTGATTAAATGCATATGCAATCCCATGAATTGATAGAACCTGGGGGACATCTCCAAGCATTAGAACACCAAAGACCAGTGGGGGCTTCCTCATGGTCACGAAGGAAGGGCATTTTCTGGCCTGAGCTCTCAGAGAACAAAGGCCCAGGAAAGGAAGAACTATTAGTATTCCATCCAGATTTCATTTAACCTTTCCTTTTGGAAGCCCCAGTAAGCAAAGGCATATCTGTCAAGCCTTCAGGATGAATGAGGAAAGCTTTTGTGCATTAAACTCGCAGATATTCAGAAGGGCTTTTACTGGAAAGGAGGCTCTGAGCTGGGAGTAGGAAGACATCAGCTCTAGCTAGGCGGACAGCGTGTGTGTGTGTGTGTGTGTGTGTGTGTGTGTGTGTCTCAGCTATTATCACCCCCAACCACCAGTTTCCTGATTGTGTGTAACCTCCCAATCAATTTATTTGAACATGAATTTTCCTAGGTAATTAGCTGTATTGTGTATCACGGGTCCTGAGTATTTGCTTTTCCCAGCATTCCTCAGAGTGGGTTGACTGACAGGTCAAACGCCACAATGTTACATAAGAAGATTAACTAGCACACTGCATTTTTTAAAGTTCTGCCATTGAAACACTTCTCGAGTTTCTTTGACTCTCAGATGCCACAGAGAGGAGAACCATGGATTTCATACACAGCATACTCAAGGGAAAGAAAACAATCACAAGACACGGTCCGGCATCAGAAAAGTAATACGTGGGAAAGTTTTACAACATGGAGCTGAGGAAACCTGAGACAGACCTTATCATGTGAGTCCTTATAGACACTGAGAATTCCCCCTGGGAGCCTCATCTGCAGAGCCCACTGGTCTCACCCGTAATCACGGAGACAGCCTGTAGTCTGGCTGCAGATTTGAGGTCCAGCGTTCCTAGAATTCCTCAACCTAAGCTGGTCTTGGGTATAGCCTGGGAAACCAGCTTGGTTCATCCCTGCTTTACCTACTCAGGCTGGATTGCATGGCTGTGGTCGTCTGCCAGCCTCTCTGTTCTAGAACTTTCTATGATAAATTCCCCAGAGGGACAGGCCTTCAATCCTATTGGCTGGCTTCTGCTTCTCCCCCATCAGGCTTGTAGTCTGACTAGAGTGAGTTCCCTTATTCTATCAAGTCTCTAAGGTCCTTCTGCCTAGTCCACCCTCAATTCTCCACTTCTTGAGGAGGGCTGTGGGACAGGTTCTTGGGATTCATCCCAGGCTGGCTTTGAACTCAGGATCCTCCTACCACACAGCCTCCTGAGTACTGTGATTGATTACAAGAATGTGCCAGTGCACTTAGGCTTCCCAGTGTTTTATAGCACAGCCTGTGCTCTTTCCCAATAGATTTAAGTCCCTCTGTAGAAATGTATTGTTCTGTCACAAGAAAGAAAAACTTCTAGCATTTTCTCTGTTCAGTATAGCACTGCAGAACACCTCAACAACACCCTCACATTGACAACTATCATTGTTGGAACACTGTCTACAGAGGCACTGGGCTTTGGCTATAAGTTTATAATTCGCCACCACAACCCATTGGCCTGGGAACTAAAGCTAGAGCCTTACAAGTGAGGCAAATGAAGCATAGTGACTGGGTTCTTGGCTATAACATAGCTACAAAAGGAAGAGCCAAGTCTCCGCAGATCTGCTTGTGACTCAGGTGTGGCCGGAGCTCTGTGGCATCCATCTTCCCTCTGGAGCGCCTAAGCTTTCATCCAAACAGTTGCTGTAAAAGAGCTCCCTCCGGATGGAGGGGTGAAAGAGAGAAGGATGTGAGGACGCATCCCAGTATCCCAGCTTGGAGAACTGGGTAGACAGTGCACTGGTCGTGCAGGCTGCCAGTTCAGGAAAAGTTTACAAAGGCTCTAAAGGCTGCCTCCTTGTCATGATGCAGAAGAAGATCACCATGCCATGCACAGCCCACCAGCACTGTAGCCATTTTCTTCGCCTCCTCAACACCAGTGGCCTTCATTTGGACTCTGTTTTGGCCTCTTGCCCTCCTGGCTATACTGCTCATATTCCCCAGAAGGCCCATGGAGGAAACCTTCCTGTAACTACTTTTGGTCTGCGTTGGATATTGATATGATCCGCAGGTATTCAGCCTGCCTTCCCAGTGGATAAACATCATCCTGTCTTGACTCTGTTTTTCCAAACCAGTCTGAGCCCCTGGATTATGAGCCCTGCTCCCTGCAGCTTCCTCTTGCTGCAGCCTTGGCCACTTCTGACATCTGTGCATGCTTTCATTTTGCTCTTTCCACAGTATCTGAAAATGATCAGGTCAAGGCCTAAGCAATTTTATATCTCTATAGCTAATCTCTCTCTCTCTCTCTCTCTCTCTCTCTCTCTCTCTCTCTCTCTCCCTTTTGGTACTGAATGAAGGTTGAACCCAGGACCTTGTATTGCTAACGCAATCCCTACAGGTTGTTAGATAGGAATTGAAAACTCTTTTTATCTGGGGACCATTAGAACTTCGGGACCAAATGCAATTGCTTCTTTTGAGACACCCCCCCATACACTTTCGGGCCTATGATTTCAGAAGGCTAGAGTTTTCTCACCTAACAAAACTTTGACTTGTGTTATAAATTGAATGCAAGCTCTCTGGCCAAGCTCTGCTACAAATGGAAGTGTTTATACCGCACCTGAGAAACCTATTAGTGGGGAGGAAATGAGTGTCTCTGTTGTTCCATGTTTTGCCCTGGCTTGTTACCAAGCTCCAAGTTTCATGAGTGGAAGTGGTAGTATCAAGTCTGTGTCTTTGAAAGTACCACGGATCTCCCAAGACTCCAGCAGTGATGGGGTGGGGGTGGGGGGCTGGGAGTAAGGGATTCTCCTTGTGTTCTCCCATAGAGGAACTGGCTGAGAAGCAGCTCTGGTGACTCACTGGCCCCAGCCTCTGACCCATGCCAGACCTGCCCGCAGCTTCTGATGTTCTGGAGAAGCCTGCAGGACGCCATGCAGGAAGTGACCTCATGGTTGTTTTGGCCGAGTGGGTGGCATCCATCACTGGTAGCAGCTGAACTTTATCAGTAGGTTTAGCCTTTGCACTTTGAGAAACCAACTATTATCTCACCCACGATTTAGAATAATAAGAAGTGCATGGCAAAAAAACACAAATGTGCAGTAAGCTGAGATAAAGACCTACTGGGGGTGGGGGGAGGTACTCACTGTTCCTGCTCACGTGGCCCAGAGTGAGCATACGCCACCATCTGTGCTGACAGATCTCTGTGAGATAGAGGCCAGCCTGGTCTACATAGTAAGTTCCAGACCAGCTTGGGCTATAGAAAACAAACCCGCACCATCAAAAACTCCATTGTGTACATGCGCCACATATTTTTGCCATCTGTTGATAGACAGGCCAACTCAATACCTGCCTACTGTGAATAGCGTTTACACTTATTTACTTATTATTATTGTTGTGTGTGATGTTTGTATATGAACACAGGCATGTAGGTACATGTGTACCACAATGTATGGATGTAGGTTAGGACCTTGGGGAGTCAGTTCTTTCCTACTTCTTTAAGGCAAGGTTTCTCTTGTTTTGCTATGCTGCATATCCTAGGCTCACTGGCCCATGAGCCTTTGGGCAAGTCTGTCTCTAATTCCCATCTCCTATGACATTTTTTAACTTGGGTTCCAGGGACTAACCTCAGGTGGTTAAGTGTGGCAAGTGATTTTACCTGCTGAGTCCTCTCTCTCTCTCTCTCTCTGGCCTGTGAATAGCATTTTTATGCTGTTTTTTTTCTATTTTTTAATTTTTAAGACTATTTTATTGACAAAGGAAGAAGTAAAGATGGCTGAGAAACATCTTAAAAAGTGTTCAACATGGCTAATAATTAAGGAAATGCAAATGAAAACCGCTTTGGGGGGCATCCCTGGGCTGCAAGGTGACCATGTCTGCCTTTGTGCTTTCCCTGTGCACTCGTGGCCGGGGTGCTGCTAACATTGAGATCCAGTGTCAGCCTCACAGGTACAAAAAGTTGCCCTTTTCTTTGTACTGCTTCCTTCCACACAAGTACTTCTTTGGCCAAAGATGATTATTACCAAATACTAGGAGTGCCCCGAAATGCCAGCCAGAAAGACGTCAAGAAAGCCTGTTATCAGCTTGCCAAGAAGTATCACCCAGACACAAATAAGGATGATCTCAAAACCAAAGAGAAGTTCTCCCAACTGGCAGAAGCGTATGAGGTGTTGAGTGATGAACTGAAGAGAAAGCGGTATGATGCCTACTGCTCTGCCGGCTTTGATCCTGGGGCCAGCACCTCTGGGCAGAGCTACTGGAGGACAGGGCCCTCTGTTGACCCCAAGGAGCTGTTCAGGAAGATCTGTGGGGAGTTCTCATCAACTTCCTTTGGAGATTTCCAGACTGTGTTCAATCAACGTCAGGAAAACATCATGGAGTTGACATTCAATCAAGCTGCCAAGGGCGTCAACAAGGAGTTCACTGGGAACATCATGGATACCTGTGAGCGCTATGACGGCGGCCAGGGAAATGAGCCTGGAACCAAGGTGCAGCATTGCTTCAACTGCGGCAGCTCTGGCATGGAAACTATCAATACAGGCCCTTTTGTGATGCGTTCCACAAGTCGGAGATGTGGTGGCCGAGGCTCTATGTTCACAATCCTTGTGTGGTCTGTAGAGGATCCTGCAGGACAAGCCAAGCAGAAGAGGCGAGTGACGATCCCTGTGCTCGCGTGCCCGGAGGAGTCGAAGACTGTAAGGATTCTTGTAGGAAAACGAGAAATTTTTGTCACATTCAGGGTGGAGAAAAGCCCGGTGTTCCGAAGAGATGGTGGAGACATCCTCTCCGATCTCTTTATTTCAGTAGCTCAGGCTGTTCTTGGGGGGACCACCCATAGCCCAAAGCCTGTATGAGATAATCAACGCGGGACACCTGCTGGGATTCGGACAGACCAGAAGATGTGCTTCAGTGGGAGAGGTATCCCTCGGATTAGTAGCTATGGCTATGGCGACCACTACGTTCACGTCAAGATCAGAGTTCCAAAGAGGCTAACCAGTGGGCAGCAGAGTCTGAGCCTGAGCCACACGGAGGATGAGACTAACGTGGAGGGGACAGTGAATGGTGTCACTCGTATAACCACCAAAAAATGGTCCACTGGAAACCAGAACAGGAGCATCAGCCGCTCTTCATGGCCAGGGCCTCAGACCTGGGAGGACCCTGGAACAGCAGCACCGAGCCCCTGTCTACAGAGCCCTTTGGACTGCCTAGTGACAGCAAATCTATGTGAGGACACCTCTCTACACAGAAGGTCATGGTAGACAGCCCCTAGGCAGTGGTAGCCCTCTGGGGCTGGTGGAAATTTCTTATCCACTGGTAGGTAACTTGCTTCTGGCTCAGGCAGAGTAAGACACTTGGACTATTATTGCAGCACTAAAAGTAATTTGGAATCTAATGTGGTAGAAATCCTAAAGAATTAGAGGCTATGCTTACAGCTTAAAATGAAGCCTTAAGGTGCACACGTTGTGAAGTGATTATTCTCTCAGCATTCCTTGAGGCTCTGGAATACATCCTTCTTGGCAGGTGGTATTCCCCAGGAGTCAGGGGCTGTGTAACCCATCAGTACCATCCTCTTCAACAGGTTCTGCTGAGGCTCTTGGAGTTTGTTTTTGATTACTAAAAGTACCAAGCAGCCAGAAAGTGGGTGCTGGGGCTCTGGGAGGCACAGTTTTGGAACCCAGGCCTTCCTTTTCCACTTCACCTTGGATGTCCACTTTCCCAAATACTGAGTTAGGTTGTTATCGCCAGGTGTGATGGGGCTCTTGTCTTTATGCTTGGCTGAAGCTACCATGGCCATGCGGAGCAAAATACTTCCTCCATGGAGACCCAGAGCTCCGCCAGCTAGGGCTTAGTTCTCCCCACATCCACTGCTGACATTTATTTTTCCAAAGTGAATTTAAATTACTCAGTGGTAACAATCATTGTCTTTTCCTGTGTAAATGTTCAAGAAGGGAAAGCACAGTGCAATTGGTGAAGGCTACCCACCACACACAGAAATAACCTGTCCCTAGACTCTGCTGGTAGTATGCTGCAAATTCCATGTATTCCAAGGTCCTGGAGCTAGCATAAGGCAGGCTAATGAAGAACGCTTTCCTAGTAATTCTTTTCTAAATGGCCTTTAGTGTAGGTCCATGCACTGGGCCCACCAAGAGTCCCATACATGTATTTTAATTTTAATTTTAATGTGGTTTTTTTGGCCTTTTTGAGAAAGGGTCTCCTGGTAGCCCCAACTGGCCTGGGATTCAATGTGTAGACCAGGTGGGCTTTGAACTCACAGAGATCTGCCTGTCTTTGCCTCCCAAGTGCATGTGGCCTTTCTAAGCCATCCTGCTTCTTGGTATTCTATGAGCACACTCATCTCTCTCTCTCTCTCTCTCTCTCTCTCTCTCTCTCTCTCTCTCTCTGATGGAGAGAAAGGACAGAGATATAAATAAAGATAATAGAAAAAGAGAGATAATATGGTATCTCTGCAAAGCGATATGACCTATCCAATTTAACTGCTCATAAGAGAGTCCTAGCTTAATTGGCAGAGATTCACTCTGTATCAGTTGAACAAGTCAACACAGCTCCTGNGTTCTGGTTTTTTCCTTTCATGGGCTGAGTTTGTCCCGGCCTCACACCTTTCGATCTACTAATAGCAACCCGCAATTAGTATATACGGAGTATTTAAGCACTACTGCTGTTATGGTGGTTACCTTGATCGCCACCTTTTTTGGATATGTTCTCCATGAATTACATTTTCCCCCCCTGTTTTAATTTTAAGACTACTATTTATTGACCAAGAGAAGGTCAAGATGGCTGAGAAAATCTCTTAAGAAGTGTTCAACATGGCTAACAATTAAGGAAATGCAAATGAAAACCGCTTTGGGGGGCATCCCTGGGCTGCAAGGTGACCATGTCTGCCTTTGTGCTTTCCCTGTGCACTCGTGGCCGGGGTGCTGTAACAATGAGATCCGTGTCAGCCTCACAGGTACAAAAAGTTGCCCTTTTCTTGGTACTGCCCTTCCACACAAGTAACTTCTTTGGCACAGAGATGTAGATACCAATAACTAAGTTCCCCGAAATGCCCCAAGAAAGACCGTCAAGAAAGCCTGTTTCAGGCGTTGCCAAGAAGTATCACCCAGACACAAATAAGGATGATCTCAAAACCAAAGAGAAGTTCTCCCAACTGGCAGAAGCGTATGAGGTGTTGAGTGATGAACTGAAGAGAAAGCGGTATGATGCCTACTGCTCTGCCGGCTTTGATCCATGGGGTCAGCACCTCTAGGGCAAGAGCTACTGAGGACAGGGCCACTCTGTTGACCCCAAGAGCTGTTCAGGAAGATCTGTGGGGAGTTCTCATCAACTTCCTTTGGAGATTTCCAGACTGTGTTCAATCAACGTCAGGAAAACATCATGGAGTTGACATTCAATCAAGCTGCCAAGGGCGTCAACAAGGAGTTCACTGGGAACATCATGGATACCCTGTGAGCGCTATGCACGTGCGGCCAGGGAAATGAGCCTGGAACCAAGGTTGCAGCATGCTTCAACTGCGGCAGCTCTGGCATGGAAACTATCAATACAGGCCCTTTTGTGATGCGTTCCACAAGTCGGAGATGTGGTGGCCGAGGCTCTATGTTCACAATCCTTGTGTGGTCTGTAGAGGATCCTGCAGGACAAGCCAAGCAGAAGAGGCGAGTGACGATCCCTGTGCTCGCGTGCCCGGAGGAGTCGAAGACTGTAAGGATTCTTGTAGGAAAACGAGAAATTTTTGTCACATTCAGGTGGAGAGAAAGCCCGGTGTTCCGAAGAGATGGTGGAGACATCCTCTCCGATCTCTTTATTTCAGTAGCTCAGGCTGTTCTTGGGGGGACCACCCATAGCCCAAAGCCTGTATGAGATAATCAACGCGGGACACCTGCTGGGATTCGGACAGACCAGAAGATGTGCTTCAGTGGGAGAGGTATCCCTCGGATTAGTAGCTATGGCTATGGCGACCACTACGTTCACGTCAAGATCAGAGTTCCAAAGAGGCTAACCAGTGGGCAGCAGAGTCTGAGCCTGAGCCACACGGAGGATGAGACTAACGTGGAGGGGACAGTGAATGGTGTCACTCATATAACCACCAAAAAATGGTCCACTGGAAACCAGAACAGGAGCATCAGCCGCTCTTCATGGCCAGGGCCTCAGACCTGGGAGGACCCTGGAACAGCAGCACCGAGCCCCTGTCTACAGAGCCCTTTGGACTGCCTAGTGACAGCAAATCTATGTGAGGACACCTCTCTACACAGAAGGTCATGGTAGACAGCCCCTAGGCAGTGGTAGCCCTCTGGGGCTGGTGGAAATTTCTTATCCACTGGTAGGTAACTTGCTTCTGGCTCAGGCAGAGTAAGACACTTGGACTATTATTGCAGCACTAAAAGTAATTTGGAATCTAATGTGGTAGAAATCCTAAAGAATTAGAGGCTATGCTTACAGCTTAAAATGAAGCCTTAAGGTGCACACGTTGTGAAGTGATTATTCTCTCAGCATTCCTTGAGGCTCTGGAATACATCCTTCTTGGCAGGTGGTATTCCCCAGGAGTCAGGGGCTGTGTAACCCATCAGTACCATCCTCTTCAACAGGTTCTGCTGAGGCTCTTGGAGTTTGTTTTTGATTACTAAAAGTACCAAGCAGCCAGAAAGTGGGTGCTGGGGCTCTGGGAGGCACAGTTTTGGAACCCAGGCCTTCCTTTTCCACTTCACCTTGGATGTCCACTTTCCCAAATACTGAGTTAGGTTGTTATCGCCAGGTGTGATGGGGCTCTTGTCTTTATGCTTGGCTGAAGCTACCATGGCCATGCGGAGCAAAATACTTCCTCCATGGAGACCCAGAGCTCCGCCAGCTAGGGCTTAGTTCTCCCCACATCCACTGCTGACATTTATTTTTCCAAAGTGAATTTAAATTACTCAGTGGTAACAATCATTGTCTTTTCCTGTGTAAATGTTCAAGAAGGGAAAGCACAGTGCAATTGGTGAAGGCTACCCACCACACACAGAAATAACCTGTCCCTAGACTCTGCTGGTAGTATGCTGCAAATTCCATGTATTCCAAGGTCCTGGAGCTAGCATAAGGCAGGCTAATGAAGAACGCTTTCCTAGTAATTCTTTTCTAAATGGCCTTAGTGTAGGTCCATGCACTGGGCCCACCAAGAGTCCCATACATGTATTTTAATTTTAAATAATGTGGTTTTTTTTTTGGCCTTTTGAGAAAGGTCTCCTGGTAGCCCCAACTGGCCTGGGATTCAATGTGTTAGACAGGTGGGCTTTGAACTCACAGATCTGCCTGTCTTTGCCTCCCAAGTGCATGTGGCCTTTCTAAGCCATCCTGCTTCTTGGTATTCTATGAGCAAACACTCATACTTATCTCTCTCTATATTGTTTTTTTTTGTGTTTGTATCTTTTGGTCTTTTTTGTCTTTTTAGACGGGTTTTCCTGTTAGTCCCAGCTCCCAGCTGTGCCTGGAACTCTCTATGAGACCCAGGCTGGCCTCTGAACCACAAGATGCACCCGGCCTTGAACTCACAGAGAGCCACCTGCCTCTGCTTCCCAAGTGCTAGGATTAGAGGTGTGCGCCATCATGCCCAGCATCTCTCTCATTCTTGAAGCACTATTTGATCCTGTTGTCTGCTTCCTTCTTTTGAGGGTTTTTTTTTTTTTTTTTGTCCTTTTGAGACAGGGTCTCTCTTTAAGTCCCAACTATTTTGGAACTCTCTATGTAGACCAGGTTGGCCTTGAACTCCCAGAGATCTGCCTGCCTAGTGCTGGAATCAAAGGTGTGGGCCACCACGCCCGGCAAATACCAGAGTAAAATACTCCTTCACAATCTTGACTTCACATTTAAATTAAAACTAGGATTTAAAAAACTATTTAAAGAACTATGAAAATACCTTTCATAGAAGCAGCACACAGTGTTTTTTACTAAAGAATAAGCCATTTAGAAGGCAGACAAACCTTTAAATTTTGGACAATGCATCTGTGGCCCTGTCCCTAATCAGAAGACTTACAAAATGTCACTTCAAATTCTTCAGCCTTTGTCTTCTCTAAAGGGATTCAGAGGAGTTTGTTCAGTCAAAGTTGACCCTCAGTTGGTCCCTCTTCATTGCTTTAAGGTGCTGACAGTTAAGAAATGAATTAATTCCACCACTGGATGGTGGGATTTCAGGAAGAAATTTAGAAATATGTTTGGTTCTCTTTCATTCTCCACCAAGGCCTGAACAGGGTGTGGATGAGGGAGCACCCCACCCTCCAGTATGGCCACTGACAGGGCACAGTGGTGATTCATAGGTCTTTCAAGCAGTGGCCATCACTGGCCAGTCACTAACCTACACTTTCACAGATGACCCTCCAGTGCACTGTCTGTGAATGGTGCAGTTCGTCTTTTTTTCTCTGATGTCTCACAGCTGCCAACAGCCCCTAGATGTGGGAAAGGATGAGAAGGCATCTGTGTCTTTGGCAGCAGTGTTTCTGGAGGAAAATGAACACACCCTCAACAAGGAGTTAGTCACAATGTGGATTCGTGGAGTGGATGAAGCGGCATGATAATGGGAAGTTAGTCATATACCGTAACAGACGCTCACTGCCATCTGGCTGTCTGGCCTCGTCCTCATGGCCACATTAGTCCTTGCTGTAATGAGGTTAATGGGAATTAATACATATGTATTAGGGAAAGGAGAGGTCCTTAGAGATATGAGCTAAATATCAGCCCAGTGCTTCTCTTAGGTAGATGACGGGTACTTGAGGGGAGCACTGAGTAATGGTTGAAAGATAAATTACACATTGACTAGTCAATGTCTTGCCAATTACGCCTACTCTATTCCTGAAGAGTACATTTCTGAGAAAAACACCAGCATCTAAGCAGTTCAAACAATTGCATTTTGCTGTGACATTTCATGGGGCGATTTCTTTCCATAGAAACTTTCATGCAAATAGACAACAGAAACATTTTTGAACCTATACATAAAATGTTTCAAAGTGCCATCTGTAGAAAAGGACAGTCATTGAATAGAAAAAAACAAGCCATGCCACAAGGCAATGTTTGAGAAAGACTACACATAAATTCAGGGACATACTTGACAGCCTGCTTGCTCCCATTATGCTCGGCTTGCTCCTTGCTCACGCCCGTCCCTTGCTCCTGAGGAGCAGGCATTTGAACACACTTTCTTACATCCGGTCTTTTTTTTTTTTTTTTTATTTCTATCAGTGTTATCTCTGGTCTGCACTATTAATTATTTGTATAATGTATTTCCAAATATATATCATGCTTTATGAGCACTAGACAATGCTTCTCTATGGCTTGCCTCACAGAACCCTATCAACCCATTGTCTAAACAACCTTCCTCCTTTACAGGCCTGCATGATTGCCTTGGTGAACTGATTTTGCTCAGACCCCATGTACCTATTAGAGCAATGTTTTATCATCATCTAGATATACACACACACTCAATACTCACTGGTGCTGAAATAAATATTGTGACTTTGTGGAGAGAATGGCCTCGTTGAGTAGCAGGCGGCATCAGATGGCCCTTATCAGTCATGCAGATAGGAGCCCGCTGCTTGGGAGTGGATTGTCTTATTGTTTAGGGTTGCTTCCTATCCTCCTCCAGCCCAGGAAAGGGTTCTGTTCTTCATCAGATCAGAATTCCATGTGGTGCTCTAAGTTTGTGACCAATCTTAAAGCTTTCTGTCACTTGGGGCAGTTGGGCTTGTTCAATGGATGGTTTTGCTCACTTAAGTAGCATTTATTGACCACATAGCAAGTGTGCCCTGACCTCTATGCAAAAGAGGAAAGACTGATACCTTAAAGAACGGAAGTCTGAATGACTTGAGATTGAAATTAGCCTTTAAACAGCTTTATTAAAATATTACTCACATATCAAACAGCTCATCCATTTAAAGTAGTTTACAGTGTGTTAGCAACCACAACCACAATCACTTTCAGATTATTTCATCACCTATGAGAGAAATCTTGTACTAATTAGCTTTTACTTCCCATCTTCCCCTCCTTAATCCCTGGGAAACCACTAATCTACTTTCCGCTCTATGGTTTTGCTTAATCTCGATGTATCATATAAATGTGACCGGCTTTTTTTTTTTATTGGACATGATGTATTTGAGATTCATCCATGATGCAGCATTTACCAGTACTTCTTTCTTTGTTCTTGCTGAATAACATTCCATCATGTGGTATACCACATTGATTTATCCATTCATCAGCTGATGGACATTTTTGACTGTAGTGTATAATGCTGTGAACATTTGTGGACAAGCTTTTATGCATGCACATATTTCCACCAGGAATATGTGCAATCCTGGGTCAGAGGACAAGGCTATGACTTGTCAGGAGTGACAAGGCTTTTTCCCGAAGTGCTTGCATTATTTTTTTTTTAATACCATTACCAATGTGTGAGTGTTGTAGTTTCTCCATGGCCTTTGTCAACACTGTCTTTTTTTTTGTTAGCCACCAGAGTGGATATGAAGTATTGCATCACAGTGGTTCTGATTCACATTCTTTTATGATGAACATTGTTAACCATATTTTCATGAGCTTATCAGCCATTTATATATCTTTAAAGAAGTGCGTTTGATGAGGTCCCACTTGTCAGCTGTTGTCCTTATTTCCTGTGCAGCTGCTGTTTGATTTAGAAAGTCTTTTCCTACAACTATTTCTTGTAGGTTGCTGCCAACTCTTTCTTCTATCACCTTCAGGGTTTCAGGTTTTAGGTTGAGATCTTTGATCCACTTGGAGTTTATTTTTGTACAGGGTGAGAGGTAAGGGTTTAATTTTGTTCTTCTATAAATGGTGATCCGTTTTCCCAACACCATTTGCTGAAGATGCTATCTTACCTCCTTTGTGCTTTTTTGGCTCCTTCGTAAAATATGAGGTAGCTGAAGTTATATGACCTGAAGTTTTGATCTTCAATTTTGTTCCATTGGTCAATGGTTCTGCTTTTTTGCCAGTACCAGGCTATCTGTATGACTATAGCCCTATAATATATCTTGAAGTCTGGTAATGTAATCCCTCAGGTACTGTACTTTTCACTCAGGGTTGCTTTAGCTATTCAGGGTCTTTTGTTTTTCCATATGAATTTAAGGATTTTTTTTCTAAGTCTGTGAAAAAGCTCACGGGGATTTTGATTGGGATTGCATTGAATCTGTATATTAATTTGGGTAGAACGGACATTTTTATTATATTAATTTTTCCAATCCATGAGCATGGGAGGTCTTTCCATCTTTTGATGTCATTTTCAATCTCCTTCTTTTCAGGTTTTAAAATTTTTGTCGTAGAGGCCTCTGGTGTCTTTGGTTAGGTTTATTCCTAGGTATTTTATTTATTTATTTATTTTTTTGAGGCTATTATGATTGGGAAGGTCTCCTTATATTCCTTCTCCAGTTGCTTATTGTTTATTACTTTATTTAAGTTTTATTTTATTTATTTATGTATGTATATGAATGTCCTGTCTGCATGCAGGTCTGTGCACCCATGTTGTGCAATGCCGCGGAGGTCAGAAGAGGGTCTCAGATTCCCCTGGAACTGGAGTTCTCCTGGAATTGGAGTTACAGACGGTTCTCAGCCACCATGTGGGTGCTGGGGATCTATCCCGGGTCCTCTGTAAGAGCAGTTGGGGCTCTTAACCACTAAGCCATCTCTCCAGCCCCTTGAGTATTACTTTTTAATTGTCTATTTCTCCTTTTAATTCTGTCAGTTTTTTCTTTGTATATTTGAGGGATGCTGCTTATTGAGTGTTTATATTTTATAATTGTTGAATCTTCCTGAAGAATTGAGCTTTTGGGGTTTCTTTTTTGAGACAGGGTCTCCCTGTAGCCCCAGTTGCCCTGAAACTCTCTAGGTAGACCAGGCTGGTCTTGAACTTACAGAGCTCCTCCTGCCTCTTCTTCTGCCTCCAAAGTGCTGGAACTGAAGGCATGCACCACCATACCTGGCAGAATTGGGCTTGTTAATATAACATGTACTTTTTGATTTCTGGTAGCATTTTTTCTTTTAAAGTTCTTCTGGTCTTATATTAGTCTAGAGTAATTAGTTTAGACCACTTCAGCTTTCTGATAGTTTCTATTTATAATCCTTTTTTTTTATAATTTTATTTATTTCCATATGTGTATGAATGTATTGTCTGCATGCAAGACTGTGCACCCATGACGTGCAATGCCGCGGAGGTCAGAAGAGGGCGTCGGACTCCCCTGGAACTGGAGTTCTCCTGGAATTGGAGTTTCAGACGGCTCTCGGCCGCCATGTGGATGCTGGGGATTGAACCCGGGTCCTCTGCAAGAGCGGTCGGCGCTCTTAACCGCTAGGCCATCGCTCCAGCCCGATAGTTTCTATTTATAATTATATATATATATATATATATATATTCTGCATATATAAACATCCTGTAGATATTTCCTATAACCAAGCAGTTCTAGTTTAATGATGTAGCAGAGCTATGTGCTCATATTTAGAGAAATAACATAGACTAGAATACTCATCAAAGCATTACTTGTAATAGTCTCAAACTGAAAAAAATCCCAAACCCAAATACATATTAATAGTAGAATGGATAAGTAATTTGGGAGTATTTAAATTATAAAATATTTATGTCAAAGAGAGTAAGCAATATGTAACTACATATATAATAATATGGCTAAATCTCAAAAACATAATCTTGAGTTAAAGACAAACACAAAAAAACACTATGTGTGAGATATTTAGAAAAAAAGTATGAAAACAGATGCATTTATATTGTTAAAAGTCAAGGTACTGGCTCCCCTTGGTCATGAACTGTTACTAGACACAAGGGTGTTCTGAGGTGTTTCTTTGTCTGAATGCTGGCTACCCATGTGCACGTACTCTATGAAAATTAATTGATATGTGTACTTTTAAAATATATGTGTTACCCATTAGCTAAAACCTTATAGAAGGATGTGGGTAGAATAAAATATGGAATGCTTTAGTTTTTTCTCTTTAAGAAAAGCCAGCATATACCAAAATCCTGGTGAAAAGAGAACAAAATGCTTTGTCCAAGCTCACTTACGATTACAGATAAAAAAAAAAAAAAACACTTAAGACACTAGAAAATATAATCTAGACTTATATTAAAAGAATACTGTTATAGGAAAGCATGAATGATTCAATATTAGGAAATATGAAGATATCATTGATTACATCAATAGGTCAAAAGACACAAACTTCATTCTCATCTTAATAAATGTTAGAAGACATTTAATAAAATCCAATATCCATTTCTGATAAAAGTTAAAGTACATGCAGAATAGTCCCCCCCTCACTGCCCGAATATAGTTAAAAAATGATCTCAAACCAGCAGCTTACATCATACTTAAGAGAAAAACAGTGGAGCAATGTTTTCCAAATGTATTTTCTCAAGGAACATGACTTAAATGGTAATGTATTGAAGAACTTCCAGTAGGCTTTTATGTATACACTCATGCAAATGCACACGTGTATACACATGCACATGTGCACACATACATTCTTTTTTTAACTTTTTAATTTTTATTGAGCGCATTTCATACAACATTTCTTAACCAAATTTAGACTCATTCCCCCCTCCATGCCCACCCCTCATGACCCCCCCCTGCCCCCTGCCAGAGCTCATGGATTCCATCATACATGTTAAGTCCTGTCTTGCATCTTTTTTTCTCAGTCTTTTATAACCTTTTAAGCACAAGTTTACTGTTTTGGTCATTTCTTTGAATAGGTTTTTCTCACTCTGTTTTTGTTCCCTTTGACTTTATATTATTCCAAAATTTGCATATATACACTCAATGAAAATTACACAAATCAAAATTACAAAATCTGAAAATAAACTATAGGTTAATTCCAAAGCACATTTAGAGATTCACATTTTTTTATTGATGCTTTGTGTATTTCATACATCATTTTCCAATTCAGTTCAGGCATATATCCTTTTCCCTTCCCCCCACCCCACTCCTACCCATCCCAGATCATGCATTCTGCTGTAACTTTTCTGCATCTTTCTCTGTTTTTTTGTTTTGTTTTGTTTTCATTTTTTTTTAACAATAAGTGATAATTTGTGAGTACAAGCATCCTTCATGTAAAACCAATTTGGAAGCAGTTGTGCCCAAACCCACTCAGCTCATGGGTCCCATCATCCAGCAGGGGGGGGGGCTTGTATGTTCAATCAAGTTGATCAAATGAGTGTCCAGTCTATATTATTGTAGTTTCACCATTCACCCCAATTGCAGCCCTTACATTCTACCGCGCCCCCTCTTCCGCAGATTGTTTCCTAGGCTTAGAAAAGGGGCACAGGTGGATGAGAAGCAAAACAGTCTACTTTCTCTGGAACTGTTGTCTTGGTCTCTAGTCAATTCTGGCTGTTTTCTTTCATGAGCTGACAGCTTGTCCAGGCATAACCTTTTGATCCTACTAATGAAGCACACACAATTAGATATATAGGTATTTAAACAGTACTAATTGTTATGGTAGGTTACTTTGGTATAGACACAGATGTTTGGATGGTATGCTAATCCATGAATTACATTTTCTTCTGTTAAGTATGACAAGGTCTTCATATGGTTTATAACATCTCCTAACCATTAGAGGATGTAAGCTTGTGGCATCAGCCGTGGGTTATTCCTCCAAGGAGAGAGCTAATAGCCAATCAGATTTGGGATATACAGATATATGGCTGCCACTGCTGCACAGTATTTCCAGGCAGGTGAGGTGTAGCTGGTGCTGACGGAGGAGTCTTGCTTGACTCAAGGAGACCTATATTTGCTTTATTGATTTAGTGGCCTTTGGTAACACTCTCTGGCATTCCAGAGACCATCTGTATACTTGCAAGTGCGGTCTCCATACATCTTTCCCATATTTATATCAGGTCTTCAACAGCAGGGCCTTATCGCCTTTCTTCCTGCAGATATCCCAATTTGGAGGCAAGGAGCCTTTACCTTTTGTGGGGGCTTGGATCAGAGATTCACATTTTAACAGTAAAGTTGCATGCAGGTAAAAAGAAGTATAACTTTACATTCTCTTTTTTTTAGAATATGAATATTAATATTCCTATATGATAGAACACACCATAGGATTATGTAAGGATAAATTATGAATGGTTGTAGCATGGATCAATAAAGAGAGAAAATATTATTTTACAAAATATTTATAACTGCTAAATATAGTTTTGTTTTTACCAAAAGATGTCATGTTTTCCCCAAGGAAGTGCTTGAAGTTTCCTCCTTGGCAAACCCAAACAACCATGAATCCTTCCCCTGTGCTCCATATTGGGGTCCCTCCCCTCCATGGTCACCCAAATGAGGTCCAGCAAGTGACACACACATTCTAAAACACTATGTTGACATGGTACTTTCCTTGCTACTCAGTTTCACCAGAGGCCATAGAATCTGAGGAGAAATGGCAGTAGAAATGGCTCTCTCAGGTAGGGTTAGACTGAGCGAGAGGCGATGGAACTGTGAAACTCTAAGTGTTGGTTCATCATTAGTCTCTAGATAGTAAAAAAGAAGGGAAAGAAATGATTGTAATTGAAGAGGGCCATGTGGTGAACACTTTGGCCTCATTTTGTGATGTTATCTTCAGAGGGTCTGGAAACTTAAGGAAATGTGGGATATGGAGGAAGTTGGCCACTGGAGGCCTTGGAAGATTATTCCTGGCTCCCAGTTCTTCCTTGCTTTCTGCTTTCTTCCTAATAAGGTGAACAGCTTCCTTCCACCCATGTTCCCACCATCCTGATGTTCTGCTCAAGTACATAGGATCAAGCAAAAAAAAAAAAAAAACCAAACCAAAACAAAACAACTTTTCTCCTTTGAATTGTTTGTCTACAGCCACACTGCCCTGTGTATGGCCCCACTGCTCTGTCTACTCCCACACTACCCTGTCTATGGCCACAATGCCCACCCAGTCTATGGCCACACCACCCTGTCTACGGCCACACCACCCTGTCTATGGCCACATCACCCTGTCTACGGCCAAACCACCCTATCTACAGCATACCACCCTGTCTACGGCCATACCACCCTGAACGCGCCCAATCTTGTCTGAATTGTTTGTGTTTGGCACTCTGTCATGATGAGAACTCTGACTAATGTAAAAGCTTCACTGAGCATCTCAAGAGGGCTCAAGAGGCAAAGTGATTCCTTCAGGAACCCTTGCAAATCATGGTGCCAGCCAGAGGGAAGGCATTACCCAAGTGAAGGGAGTTGTAAGACATCCTAGCAACTGTCACAGAGGATCATACAGGTGGAATCCCTGAAGAACTCAGGAGCACTGTAAGAAAGAATTCATCTTGATAAGGAGTCTCACATAGGCAGAGAGCATCTGTTCCAGGTTACACCTGAACCAGCCAAGGAAGAACCCCTGTTCCTTGGCAGCCCATCTTCTACCTTCTCACAAACTCCCAGCCAACACCCAATTCCAGAGAGGTTATAAGGATAGCTTGCAAGTAGATGAGGGAATAGAGCCAGATGTGAGAGAAGTCACTCAACACTCCTGCCCCACTACCATGCCACAGGGGGGAGGGGGCATATTTTTGATTAACTGATAAGCTGAAAACATGGAAGTATTATATAGGACTGAGCTTTTATTTTCTGAAAAGGACCAGATAAATTAACACTTGGAATTTAAACTACAGTGAGTGAAAGGCCAAACAGACTTGGAAGGCCTATGGTAAGAAAGATTAAGTGGCCTTTTCTTTAAACATTATGCATTATAGCTCATTTGATACATTCAACATAGACAAGTGTGTGTGTGTATATATATATATATATATATATATATATATATATATATATATAATAAATAAAATAGAAATAATTTTTAAAATTTGGCATGGAGACATGGAGGAACAGAGTTTACCTACATACCAAATGAGCTAGCTAACATATCTTACCATAGAGCCTTCAAGTTCTGTTTGGCCTTTCACTCACTGTAGTTTAAATTCCAAGTGTTAATTTATCTGGTCCTTTTCAGAAAATAAAAGCTCAGTCCTATATAATACTTCCATGTTTTCAGCTTATCAGTTAATCAAAAATATGCCCCCTCCCCCCTGTGGCATGGTAGTGGGGCAGGAGTGTTGAGTGACTTCTCTCACATCTGGCTCTATTCCCTCATCTACTTGCAAGCTATCCTTATTATACCCATGCTGGAATTGGGTGTTGGCTGGGAGTTTGTGAGAAGGTAGAAGATGGGCTGCCAAGGAAAACCAGGCGTTCCCTATTGGCTGGTTCAGGTCTGTAACTGAGAACAGATGCCCTCTCTGCACTACTTTGCGTGAAGAGATACCTCTACTTTATCTCAAGTAATGAATATCATTTATCTACACGTCTCGAAGTGCTCTCTTCAGGGATTCCACCTGTATGATCCTCTGTGACAGTTGCTAGGATGTCTTACAACTCCCTTCACTTGGGTAATGCCTTCCCTCTGGCTGGCACCATGATTTGCAAGGGTTCCTGAAGGAATCACTTTGCCTCTTGAGCCTCTCTTTGAGACTGGCTCAAAGTGACAGACTGTCTAGCATTAGTCAAGAAGTTCTCATACATGATCCAGACGTGCCAATAACACAAACACTAGACATACATTCTCGTGAGCGCGCAGGAAGATGAGGTTATCGGCCGTCAAGTACAGAAATCGGTGGTATGCTGTAGATTAGTGGTTTGGCCGAGACAGGGTGATGTGGCCATAGACAGGGTGGTGTGGCCGTAGACAGGGTGGTGTGGCCATAACTGGGGTGGGGCATGTGGCCATAGCAGGGAGTGTGGGACGTAGACACGAGCATGTGGGGGCCATACCCAGCAGGGCAGGTGGCTGTAGACACTAACAAGTTCCAATAGGAGAAATATGTTTAATTCTTTTTGGTTTGTGTTTTTTTTTATTATTTTTGCCTTCATATAGTAATTTGAGCAGAACATCAGGATGGTGGGAACATGGGTGGAAGGAAGCTGTTCACCTTATTAGGAAGAAAGCAGAAAGCAAGGAAGAACTGGGAGCCAGGAATAATCTTCCAAGGCCTCCAGTGGCCAACTTCCTCCATATCCCACATTTCCTTAAGTTTCCAGACCCTCTGAAGATAACATCACAAAATGAGGCCAAAGTGTTCACCACATGGCCCTCTTCAATTACAATCATTTCTTTCCCTTCTTTTTTACTATCTAGAGACTAATGATGAACCAACACTTAGAGTTTCACAGTTCCATCGCCTCTCGCTCAGTCTAACCCTACCTGAGAGAGCCATTTCTACTGCNTATATATATATATATATATATATATATATTTGCATGAATGTATAATTGAAGGAGTTATCAAAAACTTGGTATACATGCATGCCTAAAGCTTTAAAACAAGACTGCAATCAGCAATGCAATTAGGGGAAACAAATTTTAGGTGCTCATACATCAAAATGAGCAAACACATCTTTGAGATGTCTGTGCTACCCCAAATGACTCAAGTGATTAAAATGCAGGAACATTGTTTTTATGTTTTTTAAAGTTCACAGGATGACAGTTATTGCTGACTTACATCTCACAACTTATTATTTTTATGACTATGTTTGATTTCATTGCCATATAATATAAAATTCTCATTTTCACATATACCATTAGTGTAAAGAAGGTAACTGGTGGAAAGATGATCTTCCAAATCTCTGTGAAGCTGAGCGGGTCCAATGGGGATGTTAGAATGTTCTGCTGCACAATACACACCGAGCCTCCAGAGGATGTCTATGGATAGTGGAAGAAAATCCAAAAGACAAATAACTTTCATTGCACTTTGTATGACCTAATTGTTTATTTCTTCAGGTTGAGTGTCATTTCTATTTAGACACCACCTTTTAGAAACAGCAGGGTGGGTAGACAGCTTTGTCTTTGAAGTATTGTGACTTTTGGGTTGAAGATGAAAAAAAAAACCTTGCTTTTCTTTTCTTTTAAATTATGTATATGGATATGTCCACGCATGTGCTAGTATCTGCAAAGCCCAAAGGCATTGGATCCCCTGGAGCTGGAGTCTGGTGATCGTGAGCTGTCCCATCTGGGTACTGGGAACCCAACTCAAGTCCTCTGCAAGAGCAGGATGTGATCTTACCACTGAGATATCTCTCTAGCCCCAAGATTTTGTCTCATTGATAACTGGTTTCTTTCTTTGAGTCCTCTTTTACTCCTTAGTTTAAAATAGTAGTGGGTAATGTTTATTTATCCTTGAGTTTCAGATACTATGCTAAATGTTTTATAAACAGAATTTAATTTCATGCAATTTCATCAGTGTAGACATCATTATTAACTGCAGACAAAGAAGCAGAGGATTTCTTATTTATCCAGCCAAACCACCACTGTGGCTGTGTGTTCATGGGTGCAGATGTCCTCAGACACCAGAAGAGGGCATCCATTTCCTGGAGCTGGAGTTACACATGGTTTTGAGACACCCTGTGTGGGTGCTGGGAACCAAACTCTGGTCCTCTGCAAGAGCAGCAGGTGTTTTAACCCTAATCTCCTCGAGCCCTGCGTGCACCTTTTCAGCATTCTCTAAAATCTATATTTTTTTGATGCTACATATCTTACTGGTGCATAATATGGATCATTATAACAGTTAATATACAGAGCGCATTATTATATTTGTTTTGGATCACATTCATGGAAGATCAATCTCCTCCTTCAGTTTCCTCTTGGATATCTCAACATATCCAAAACCAAATGTCGTCCCTTCCCCACTAGAGTTGGGTTTCCCCAGTACTCCTTAGGCTTCTGAGTAACTCTAAGAAAGTAGAGCCTCTGCTGCCCGGGTGCCTCCATCGATCACACCTTGATGTCCACCCATTGCTGCATAAACGGCTTTTCTCTCACTCCCTTGCTAACGTTCAAGTTGCCGCCCCACGTCTCCTCCACCATCAGTAGATCCTCCCCGGTCTTGTCACCTCTATTTGTGCCACATCTGACTTTTCTGTGTTCTCTGTCTAAACAAATTCTTAAAAGTAAATCTTGATGGCTGTGCTGGATAGCTTTAGTGTCAACTTGACACACCTGGGTTGAGGGAGCCTCAACTGGGGAATTGACTCCATTGGATTGGCCTGTGGCCACATCTGTGGAGTATTGTCTTGATGGTTGAGCAGTGTGGAAGGGCCCAGTCCACAATGAGTGGTGCCACCTGGACAGGTAGTTATGTATGGTATAAGAAGGCAGGCTGGGCATGAGCCAGAGCAAGCAAGCCAGTGGACAGCACTCCTCCGTGGCCTGTGCTTCAGCTCCTGCCTCCAGGTTCCTGCCCTGAGTTCCTGCCTTGTGCTCCCTGAGTGATGAACTATGAACTAGGAGATGTAAGCTGAATAAACCCTTTCCTTCCCAAGTTGGTGTCGGTCAGAGTGTTTTGTCACAGCAATGGAAGACAAACTAGAACAATGGCTTTCTGTCATTTCTATGTTAAAGACTCATATCCCTGAATGGACTACCAGACCCTCTGTGGTTAGGCCACCCATATCAGGTTCAAGTTGCAACACTCTCATTCATTGTATCCAGCTCCTGATCTTGCCCCCCAGAGCATCTTCCATCACCTTTGCAAACAGCTCTTCCCTCTCTTTGCAGCCTGTCAAGTCTCCACTTTCTCAGAGAAGGCTTCCTTACATTATGACCTCCTAGAGCTGTGTGCCTCTTTGTAGCTATGCCACACTTAAGTTTACATTATTGGGGATCCATTAGCCTATGCACCCTGCCCTCGACTGCCATTGCTATGAGGGCCGATGCTAAGTAAGTTCTAATTTCCCATGGAGTCATCAGTACCTGGCAGAAGGCCCGTTACCAGGTGGATTATTAAATACTGTCCAAGTATATATGACTACCAAACTATATAAATATACCAAAGAATAAAGGTAAATATGCCCATGTAAAGAAAACTACAAAACTTTACTGGGGATAATAAAATATTTAGGTATCAGTTAAACACATGTAAGATATGAATATATGAGTAATATATGAAGAAAATTAGGAAATTCTGAAGAGAAAAAAATCAAAGAAAGATTAAATAACCTAGAGAGATATTCCATGTTCATGTGTAGGAAGACTCAGTGTTGTTTAGATATGAGTTCTTCCTAATTGATCTATAAATTCAACAGAGTCCTAATAAAACTCACAGCAGTTATTTTGTGGCTATCAAAAAATGAATTCTAAAGTTAACAATGAAGAGACAAAAGGCTCAATGCAGTTGTAAGATATTGACATCCAGAAGAACAGTGTAATATTGATCCTGTCAGACCCCCAATTCATTGCTGGTGAGATTATGAAATGGTACAGACATGGGAAACAGTTTTACAGCTGCCTAGAAAATCAAATGTGTTCTTATTATAATCCAGCAACAGTGCTCCTTTCTAGATACCCAAATGGGAGTTCAACTATATTCTCACAAAACCCGCCCAGGAATAATTCTAGCAGTCTTATTCATGATTGCCCAAACCTGGAAGCAATTAACAAATCCTTAAATAGGTGAAGAGATAAACGACAGTGGTGCATCCACACAACGGGATATGAGCACTAAAAAGAACCGAGCTATTAAGACAGGAGAGGCATCACAGAGTCTAAATGCATATTACTAAATGAAAGAAACCAATCTGAAAAGGCTACATATTGTACTGTTCTGAGGAAATGATTTTTTTTGGAAAATAAAACTATGGAGACAGATATGGAAGGAGTGAAGCTATGCTGGACGACAGCACTCGACTGGATGCATCTCCACACAACTGCGGAGTTTGGGTAACAGTGACGTGTCAGCTACATTCTGGATCATAACAAGCATCCTCTGGTGAGTAGTGGACCAGTGGAAGAGGTTTTGCATGCACTGGGACAGGAAGTACATGGGAACTCTGCTACCTGCTCAATTTCACTGTTAACCTAAAACTGTTCTAAAGTATAAGGACCATTTTTTTAAAAATCTGAATCTGAGAGTTTATTTGCTCAGTCTTCTCAGTGGCCAGTAGTACTCAGATATTTTTGTTGAATCCTGGGCCTCGTGAGTACTAGGCAAGCTCTCTACCAGTGAGCATGTCCCCAGGCCTTTGTTTAATTACTTTCTCTCTCTCTCTCTCTCTCTCTCTCTCTCTCTCTCTCTCTCTCTCTCTCTCTTTCTCTCTCTGTCTATCTCTGTCTCTGTCTCTCTCTCTCTGTCTCTCTGTCTCTCTCTCTCTGTCTCTCTCTCTCTCTCTCTTTCTCTCTCTCGGCCTACATGTGTGTGCATATATGTGGTATGTGCACACTTGCCCTTGTGGAGGCCAGAGGCCACTATTGGGTGTCATCTTCTCTATTCATTCCTCTCCTTATTTTTTCAGACAGTGTCCCTCACTGAACCTGGAGCTTGCCGTTTCAGCTAGACTGGCTGAAACCCCCGTGCTGAGGGTAGAGACCTAAGACACCAAGATTTTATGTGGGTGTTGGAGGTCCAAATTCAGGTCCTCAGGCTTAGTGGAAGTTCACCTATTGAGCCATCTCCTCAGCCCATTTTTTACTTTTTATTTTGAGATAAGTCCTCACTAGGTTGCCCGTTCTCTTGCAGACAACCAGAGTTTAGATCCCAGCACCACCTGGAGGCCAGCAATCATCTGTAACTCCAGTTCCAAGGGATCTGACAACCCTTTTCTGGCCTCCATGAGCACTGAATGACACAGGTGCAAGTACATACATCCAGGTAAAACACTCATGCACATAAAATAAAAATAAATAAATCAAAAAATTTAAATTAAAAATAAAATCTTAATAAAAATTTTAAAGAATCACAAAGTATAATAATAAAATAATATTACTAACTAGAGTTGAAACCATACACATTCATGAGTATTTAGTGTATAGTAAAGTTGACATCATAAACCACTGGGGGAAGAACAGTTTATTCAATAAATTTTGTGGGAATGTTTGGCCAACCATTTGGCAAGAAATAAATTTAATCTCTTCCCCACACCATCTACCAAAATAAATTCCAGATGAGTTGGTGTATAAATGGGGAAAAGTGAATGATACAAATTCTAGAATAAGATATGAGTGACTGGGAAGACCATCAAAGGCAGAAGCTACACATTTAAAAAATGACACCGCAAAAATCAACACATCTGCAAAACACAGCAAGTAAAGGGGAAGCCTGTACAACCTGAAATGCTAGGATATCTGCAGTCCTGAGCTGGGGAGGATCAGTATCTTCAATCCTGTACATAAAAGCATTTTATAAACACTACAGTAGACACACGTTTCAATAGTAAGTTCTGCAAAGGATGTGAGCAAGTCTGACACAGAGCGATTAGAAATGGCAATGAGAATGCAGATCGCATGGAGTTATAAACATGCACATTAAGACAGCCTCAGGAATGAGGAAAAGGAGGAAATGACCATCAGCCCAGGCCTGGGGAAGAAGAAAGTCAGCGGTTTGGAAATAGAGGTGGAAACTGTCTTCCAGACAGAGGAACACATGCAAAGGCAAATGCATTTGCACTGCTGAGACTTCATAAGTGGCACTGAGAAGCTGGCTATTTGGGTAGAAGAGACAAGAAAGATGTCTTGGGCTGGAGAGGTGACTGAGAAGTTAAGAGCACTAGATGCTCTTGCAGAGGACCCAGGTTCAATTCCTAGCACCCACATGGTGGCTAACAACCATCTGTAATTCCAGTTTCAGGGCAACTTGATGCACTCTTCTGACCTCTGTGGGCATTGCATGACATAGGTACACCTGCAGGCAATATAATCATACACAAATATATAAATAAATAAAATTACAAAAAAGAAAGATGTTTCAGTACATTTGTTGTTATTATAACAGCAGCAGCAGCAGCAGCAACAACAACAACAACAACAGAAACTTACCTGAGGCTGGGTACCTTGTATAGAAAGGAGACCTATTCAAGTTCTTCACAGATGGGAAGGTAGAGAAGTTCAAGACCACATGACAGCATCTGGTGAGAGCCTCGTGTTTCCTTGTAGCATGGCAGATGGCTTGCCATACCAGGAGCATGTGTGTGAGTTAAGGGCCAATATGGAGAGGACACACACGTGAAGGGACTGGGGGGAGGGGCAGGGTTTACTTTATGACTCCTACCTTCAAGGTAATGAATTAGTCCTTTGGAAGTGAGAACTCATTCCCTAGAGAAAAGTATTTCCTTTGATAGCCTATGTTCTAGTTTTATTTCTGTTGCTATAATAAAATACCCCACAGAGAATAATGAAGTTAGGAAGGGTTTATTTGTGGCCACAATTCCAGGTTCTGGTTCATCACAGCAGGGAAGCTGAGATGGCAGGAGCTGTGAGAGATGGACACATGTGTGCTCATTTGCTGTGCCCAGCTGCACTCCTCCACACACACAGTCTAGCAGCCCCTGACTAGGAAGTGCTGCCTGCATTGTGGACCTCCTTCTGTCAAGTGAATTGAGACAGTTCTTCAGGGACATGCTCAAGGGCCAACCCAATGCAGAGAATCCCTCGCTGAGACTTTCTTCCAAGCTGATTCTCAGTTGTGTTGAGTCAACAATTTAAATTCTTTATTTTATTTTATTTTTGTATGTCTATGAATGTACTGTCTGCATGTAAGTCTGTGCACCCATGTCGTGCAATGCTGCGGAGGTCAGAAGAGGATCTTGGATTCCCCTAGAACTGGAGTTAAAGACAGTTCTCAGCTGCCATGTGGGTGCTGGGGATCGAACCCTGGTCCTCTGAAAGAGCAGTCGTCATTCTTAACCGCTAGACCATCTCTCCAGCCGCTGAGTCAACAATTTAAATTAACTATCACAGTCTCCTGAGGTACCAACATCACTCTACTTGGTCATGCTGAGCACCAACCCTCAGCATACGTTTTGGCGGGGACAAACCAGAGTCAAACAGTAGCACATGGCACAGAGGAAATGTTCAATGGTGCATTTTATTATTTTCCTGAGGTAACTTACTGGTTTTCGGGGCTTAGCCAAGAAAAACAAAAACCAATATACCATAATATACTGGGGAAAAAAAAAAACATGGCAATAGAAACATAAATCTTTCTAAACATGCCTTTTACTAGGAAATTCCCACCATAAGAGAAGTTCTGGGTTTTCCTTTTGTAGAGTTGTTACTAAAATATGAAAACTCTCCTGGCTCTTGGGGTGGAGAACAGTTTACCCTGTTTGGTGGTTCATTTTACTTTATAACAATGTCTGGAAGATGTAGGCAACTCAAGAAATAAATGCCACTCAGCAGAAACATGTCCAACATCCTTTAAAGGGTCCCTTTTGACGTAGTATTTCAGTATTTCAGAGAACGACTTTATTTGTGTAGCCATTGGTAAAATACCAGAAACTTCTAAAGTGTTTTTGGAGGTGAGAAAAATAAAGTGGAAAGAAAGAAAATGAGAAAGGAGAAAACGCTGGGAAGCGTGGGGCCTGTGGGACGTCTCTGGAGGGAGGTGTCAGGAAGATGTACAGCCCTGGGTCCGAGATGCAGTCCTTCCTGTGGTCATAGTCCGGCGTGTGGTCAGCGACAGTCTTGTGTAGATGTGGCTCCATCCATCCTCTCTACTAGTTTATTTTTATTTTTTTAATATATTTTATTATTATTACTTTTATGTGTATGAATGTACTGTCTGCATGTAGGTTTGTGCACCCGTGTCGTGCAATGCCGCAGAGTTCAGAAGAGGGTCTCGGATTCCCCTGGAACTGGAGTCAAAGACGGCTCTCAGCCGCCATGTGGGTGCTGGGGATCGAACTCGTGTCCTCTGCAAGAGCAATCGGTGCTTTTAACAGCTAGGCCATCTCTCCATCCCCTCTACTAGTTTATTTTTGCTGCTTTACAATCACTTCTGGTCTCAGTCACCTACTAACCACCTATGTTTCACACTGGTGCAAAGTGAATCTCATTCAGGTCCCATGAGGATTATTCCAAAATCTGTCGACATTGGGATGTATTTTATTCTCTCCCTGCCTCTCTTTCTCTTGTGTCTGCCTCCCTGTGTGCGTCCGTGCGCTTCTGCTATCTCCCTGTCTGTGTGTGTTTGTATTTGTATACGCAGATGTGTATCTGGAAGTCAGAGGTCATCCCTCGGTGCTGTCTATCTTGTTTTCTTGATAAAGACTCTCTCACTGGCCTGGAGCTTGCCAAGTAGGTTATGCTGGTGTTCAGCAAGCCCAGGGCCCATGGAGGCAACTGTCTCTGCCCCTCCAGTGCTTAGATTATAAGCATGTGCCACGATGCCCTGCTTTAAAAAGTGTGAACTCTGGGGCTTGAATCCAGGTCCCCATGCTTACAGGGCAAGCACTTCACTGACTCAAGTCCTTATCTCATTCTTTTCTCTTCTTTTCTTTTTTACTTTCTTTTTTTCTTTCTTTCTTTCTTTCTTTCTTTCTTTCTTTCTTTCTTTCTTTCTTTCTTTCTTTCTTTCTTTCTTTCTTTCTTTCATGGTCTTTTTGAGACAGGGTCTTCTTGTAGCCCCAGCTGGCCTGGAACTTGCTATGTAGACCAGGCTGGCCTTGAACTCACAGAGATCCACCTGCCTCTGCCTCCTGAGTGCTGGAATTAAAGGTGTGCACCACCACGCCTGGCTTCTTATCTCATTCTTTAATAGCACTTTTGTACTGTTCTGTCCTACCTTAGCAAGTAGATCCAGTCATACAACAAGTCACCCTCTCTTTTTAATAAAGTTCTATATTAAACGGGGACAACTTGCTTACATAGAGTTGAAACACGTGTTGACTCTGCACTGTCTGGCAGTGTACTAAGAACATGCTAGTGGCTTGGAGCTGCTCCTTTCCCCCCCCCCCCCACTCTCAGGGTTTTTCATGAAAAGCTCACAAAGTTGTCCTTGTCCAAGTCCACCCTGGCAACAATGAATGGTGGCCAAAAGCATGATTTCAAAAGCACGGGCTTCTAGGACATTCTTTCCATGTGCTCCTCTGACATCTATGCGACTACCAGAAGGATGAGAACCAAGCCTTGCCTCTGCGGCTTCATGTTACTTGGCAAGATTATTAGGGTCCTCACTGACTTTCCACAATATGGGGGTGCTTCTCTCTCTAGGCAGTTCTTAAGCCCTTCCATGCTATCAGAGGAACTGGTAGAGCCATTTTGCAACTGTGGCCATCTGGTATTGATTTACTCTCTTCATCTCTAACTCTTCCAAATGATTGTTTCATTGGGGAGGGAACTGGGGATACCACAAAGTGACACATGTTCCCAAGACAGCCTGGCAGGCAGCCCTTTCCAACCAGAGCGGCCCCCACCTGTCTCTCTCAGAGGGACAATATGTGCCAAGGCATTCCTTGTAGGAATATATCAGAATAAAGCCAAATTGTTCTCGTAATGTCTGCATGTTCATTTTTTTTAAAAAGTCCAATCCTTAAAGGTTTCTATGTGACCTAGATCTGGGAGTTTCTTGCCACCTATTCTGCAACAGTGAGTGGCCAGAGTCTACCCTAATGGTACATGGTAACATCTGGTTAGGTCAACCCATGACCGTAGGGTGCAGATGAACATTGACCGAGGAGCAGAGCAACAGAGAACAGGGATGGGCGATCACTGTGACCAGGTGAGCAGCACCCTGCCAATGAGAGCTGGGAAGGATGATGAAGATTGTGATCATGCATGCAATTCCTTTGAGACTCTCCTCTTAAGAGACTGACAGATTCCTTTGTAGGTTCTGAGCTGATGCAGAGCATGGTGAACGCAGTCTCACGGAACCAAGGATTTGGGTCTGGTGCTGCTGCTGCATCAAGGGGTTGGCAAACCCAAAAGGACTCTGGGGTAGAAGACTTAAGAAGAAAAATTTTTCTTAAGATGAGCATAATGGAGGTGGTGTGGGAAAGGCTTTGACTGGCAGTGTGCATCTGGGCAAGCCTTGTTCACAGGCCGAGCACTAGCTGCAGCCTGAGGAAGCTGGTGATGTCAGAGTCTCCTCCAGGAACCAACCATCAGGCTGTAATGTGACTGGCACCAATTAGAGGTCTTAGTTCAAGGCTGACCCTTTGATGGAGCTACTGAAGAGGTTCTGGTCACTTGTAGGCTTTCCAAAGGTAATATTATCTTCATAGAATATAAACTATTAGCTCTGTGACTGCAGCTCAGTGGTCCACCGGCTTTATTTCAGCATCTTAATATCTGCTAAGACCTTTCCTTCCCTCAAGGCCTTTGCACCTACTAGACTCCCCTCCCCACCTTGGGTAATTTCTCAAAGTCGGAACATGGTTAACTTCCTCCAATTAGGTCTGGTGTCCCATCAAGCGTTCCCAGATCGCCCAGCTCTGTTTCCAAGCATTTATCACGCTCTTTCCTACTAGACTGGAGTTCCTCGAGGATATCAGCCATTTTCTGTCTCGTTCACTATGATTTACGTCAATAGCCAACACCTATGACAAGCATATATTAAGCATGCAATAAACATTTGTTATAGATTGAACCAGAGGGAGCAATAATCACTTGCCCTGAGTACCTGAATATTTCAGGCCAAGTGAGTCTTGGATTTATCTGTTCTCTTCCAAGAGAAACAGCCACTGTAGTGAGATATTTGGATTAATAGCACCATTTGATGTTGTAGTTTGCACAGCCCTACTCCCTACAACAAAAGTTCCTTATAATGTTTTCCAGAAGGCCAAAAATTTTCAAACATAGAGGATTAAGTCTGATTGATTGTAAGCTACTCCCAAGAGTTAGCCAGAACTCTGTGGAACTTCCATATTAGCAGTGAATTCACTCTTGGTCAATTTGAAAGGGTATGCTCCACCTCAGAATATCCAGCAACAGATGACATGTCAGTTTAGAGTAATCTAATGAGAAGCAACACAGAAAGTCAGTATAAAAAGGCAACATAGCTAATAAGTGCTTACTTTTATGAATTTTCAGGTTTCCGTGGTGCAAAAATATTGTCTATATACAAGTTTGGGAGCTATGGAGTTTTCCCTCATAGAACTGTGAATACATTAAGCATACTTGTGATGAACGAAGCAACAAGCTCACAAATACTACAGGTATAAGGTGACCTACTGTCCTGGCCAGCCAGTGTGTGAGAAGTATTCTGGAAAGAAGGAGGTGGAGACCCTGGGAAACCGGGACAGCTGGTCACCCTAGCACAGAACTCCAGGCAGCCAGAAATCTCCACCCTTGGGTTCTAGTCCTGCCTGTAGGCACCTGAGCTCCTAAATCCTCATTCCCAATCTGGCAACAAGGCCAGACTAGAGGTGAGTAAGGCTCCTTGTTGGGTCTGAAATGAATGACATTCTGTAGTCTGCAACATGAAGATGCTCATGCAAGCACACCCATGCTGGGGACAGTCTTAACACAAGCATCGCATTACCACATCAAAGAGTGAGGCCTCTGGTGGGGATGGGGCACAGCCTGTGCTCAGGGTGCCCCTGGGATTCGCTCAGTTCATCAGCTATAGATGAGCACAGGAAAGAAAATGACCCGAGTGTTGTCTGAACTTTCCCTGGGGAGATGGACGAATGTCATTTCCCCCAAGGAAGACACCAACCACAGACCAAAGAGAAGATTCTACCCAAATCTTTCTTGGCAAACCAATGGTTATTAAAAACCCCATAAGGGTTACTTCCCAGTGCATGGGTGAGGATTATTTACAGAAACGGGCAGTTTATCAATAGCAGCTCTACCACTGAAGAAATCATTCTCCCAGCAGCCATTAACGGCCTACATGTCCTCTGGGAGGGATGGGGGCTTATGAGCTCCACAGCAACCTTTTCATCCCAGGGAAGGGCTAGGCTCAGGAACCCCAGTGGGCTAAGCTGCTGAGTAGCACATGGTCTTGAACTGTATCTTGAATAAGAGGAGAGGTGCATCCCTGCCCTGCAGCCTGGCAAGTGCAGGGGGAAATTCAGGAAGATCTGCTCTTTCACACAGAGCTTGAACATGCTCCATCCAAAGAGTATTTCAACACAGTCCTCGGGCCAGGAGCGTATGCAGTCCTCTGAGTGGAAGGTTCCCCTGTGAAAATGCAGAAGGAAAGGCACAAAGGTTAGTCCCCTGGTAGAGAGAAGATAAGCCCAGGGCTGGAGAGGGAGAAAGGTGGAGTCAGCCAAAGGCAATAAACAGCCTTTCAGGAGTGCCTCAGAGCAACGCTGGGGAACTGGGGAGGAAGAAAGGAGCCCTTCAGAATCAAGAAGGGAAGGAAATGACCGGCCTTGAGAATGTCTGGGGCACTAAAGCTATTCTAAAAATGCCTTTGGCAAGGGAACTAGAGAGGCCCTTCGCAAAGAGCAGGGGACTGTGTCTACCTGACAGCCCTCACAGCTGATGCTAAGCCAGCACAACTTGGCATGAAAAGTTGCCCAGAGCTTGTGTGGCAGCCGAGGTACAGAAACCTGTTCTCCTAAGGGACCATCGGCCCAGCGGGTTCTTTTCTTAGGACAGCATCGTGGCTGCTGGAGGACAAGCATGCATTGGTTTGGATACACCAGGCCTGTGTCCTCCTACAAGCTCTGAGATCCCGGACAATTCTAGACTCTCCCTGGAAGTGTCCTCACCTGTAACATGCAGCTAAGAACTGTGCCTTCCCATGAAGACTCTAAAGATGCCATAGGCAGTTCAGGCAGAGACAGCATTTAAAGGCTCTCCATTCCAGAGCCTGTAACTTCCTCCCAGTAAACTCACACATCCTCCCAACTTGAAAATAAAGTGGGGCTTGAAAATTCATTTGACAGCAATGACCTAAACTCATTTGACCATTGAAGCAATAATAGACTATTTTTTACACTTGTCCCATTTTAGTATAAATATTCATATATTCAGTTGAACAAATCTGAATATGTGCTTGATCAGGTTTAGTACTCCAGGTCCCTAGAGAATAATATACAGCATACAGTACAAGTACATTGCTTGTCTATAATCTAGAAATTTCTAAATTATGTTGGTTTGAAGCACTTTAGAAAACAGACTTTAGATGGTTATTATGGTTAATCTAAGACTAGCCCCCTCATCAGGGGCATCGCATGGAATTTTGACCTCATAGCAAATGGAGAGAGAATCAATGTCTACAGTTTAACCCTAATTCTACAGGGTTTGGATGTCGCCAGCCCTGCTCAGAAAAATGCCAAGGAGGAGACGACTTTATTAGCCGTTAACACTGTTAGGCAATAACCCGGATCCTGGAGTTGTAAAAATCCAGTTGGAAGGGATGAGAATGTAAAGCTATCATACAAACTGGTCAAGTTCAGGAAATAGATGAGTTTCATGAGAAGTTCCCAAAAGTCAAATTGACAGTAAAGTTCATAGAATTTTTAAGAAAGAAGAATGCTGCTTTGATTCAGCATGGAGTCTTTTAGGGCTCCTCCTGAGGTTTGATCTCATTCCTCTGTGAGGAAGAAAAGATATGTTCTGTGCTGATGAAGCCAGGGTTTGGAAGATGAGGCAGGTGTAGATGTCGAGGGGGAGGTGTCAGCCTGGGGGCTGTGTAAGATAGACTGTATGGAGAGAAGAGGTGTTCACCAGGACACAAGGTCCACCCCGCAGGCTCGCTGGGAGCAGTCAGGTAAGTGGTGTCTTTCCTGTTCTGTAGTCATCGCACACCAAATCTCTTCTCCAGGAAATTGCAGGAATACCCACACTTCCCCCTCCATACTGAAGTAAGAAGTCATCTCTCACCAATTCAGATGTGTCTTGGCCTAGGACAGGGCATAGAAAAATATTATCCAAGATTGCTTCTGAAACACCACCGACCACGCCACTCAAGGGGAGTGGAGGTAAGGTACCACAAGGTTTAAGAGCGTGCCCTGTCCCCACCAACTCTCTTTGCTGGAGTGTGAATTTCAGCCCACTGTGACAGTGGTCACTTTTTCTAGTGTCTCTAGTTTCAGTTTTCCCTTCTGTGTGATGGCACGGCAGGCCCAGCACCTCCCCTGTGGAGTTCTGTGAGAATCAGACGAGAGTTCCTGTCACTCAAGTAGGTCACCCAATGCAGTGATTTCTCCATCTGTGGACTCTGTGCCCTCTGCCCCTAGCCATGCCAGTCAGTCCTTCATGGGCACAACTCCCCAGTCTCAGGAAAGACAAGCAGATTAAGTAAAAACATTTTTTATTTTAATGCCTCTTGGCCAACAGCTCTTAATAGAGTTTGTTGATTATTTTCTTTTTTAAATATAAATAAATTTTTTATTATTAAACTTTTTCCATAAGTCATACATCATTTCTCAATCGAATCTAGAATCGCTTCCCTTTCCATGCCCCTCACCCTACCTGAGTCCCTGAACTCTGCCATACTTGTCCTGTATCTTTTTCTGAGTCTTTCCAGAGTTTTTTTCAGTTCTTTTGTTGTTGTTCTTTCCAACTTGTATTGCTACAGTATGTAAACATATATGTATATAATATATATATTTGCATGTATATATACATATCACTTGAATTGTACGATTTTTTTTTCTAAAAGATGTCATGTTTTCCTTAAGGAAGTGCTCAAAGGTTCCTCCTTGGCAATCCCAAACAACTATCAATCCTGCACTTTTGCTCCACATTGGGGTCTTTCCCTTCTATGGTCCCCCAAATGAAGTCCAGTAAGCATGTGTCCTGTTTCGATCCCCCTGCACTGGCCTCCATGATACAGCCCGTGTAGTCCAACAATGGCAGTCTACATTCTGTCGTTGATTATTTTCTAATGATGCCAGGTGTTCAGTCCACGATCTTGCTGTAAGTGGAACTACCACATCTGACTTTCCCATTCACAGCAAACTCACCTCTGGCAACTTTCAATTTGCTTATTCTCAGCCTTCAGCGTGATGGTGTCCATGCCCCAAACGAGCAGATCACTTGGCTTTGAGATCAACGGCTGGGAAGATGATCACAATGACAGGCGTTACAGTGTCACCCTGTCCTGAGTCTTGTCCTTCTGAAGCTCTCTCAACACTTCTAAGTTTCATTAGCAGAAACAGTTCTAAGAATTTTTTTTTATTTTTAATTTTTTTTTTTTTTTTGTCTTCAGAAAGAAATTCTGGAAGAGAGACCATTGGGTGCAGTAGTGCACACCTTTAGTCCCAGCACTTGGGAGGCAGAGGCTGAGGAATCTGTGAAATCCAGGCCATCCAGGTCTACACAGCAAGTTCCAGGCCAGCTACAGGGAGAGCCTGTCTCAGAAAACAAAACACAAAAAGAGTCTCCTTAGAATCTGACAAATGCTCTGTTGCCTCTGCTCTGCCCCCACTGTACTTACCTTGTATTTGGGGTGAGAGCATTTCTGGGGCTGCACTCTCTTACATTCCTAGTGAAGTTGCATCATCCAAAATGAGAGAGAGCGGCAGTGTATGAAGCCTCAGAATGTGGCTGGGGATGGGAGGACACCACCGTGCCATCTTAGTCCTTGAAGTTTCCTGGAAAGTTGGTAGAGTGCAGGAGAGATGACTCAGCAGTTAGGGTGCTTCTCGGCTGGGCGAGGTGGCCTGAGAGGCAGGGGCAGGGGCAGACTATTTCCATGAGATCAAGGCCCATCTGATCTATATCGGCCAGCCTGATCTACGTAGTGAGTTTCAGGCCAGCTGGGGATACAGGAAACCCCACACAAAAAGAAAAGAGAGAGAGCTTCTTGCTCTTGCAGAGGATCCAAGCTCAGTCTCCAGCATCCGTGTCAGTCTGTTCATAACTGCCTGTAATTCCACCCTCAGGGGATCCGATGCCCTCTTCTGGTCTCTGCGTAATTAAAAATAATAAAATGAATATTTAAAACAGCCTTGTCATCTCTGAGGAATACAGATTTCATCATCCTAGTTGTAAAAGTGTACTGAGATTACTTCACTAAAATAAAGATGAAGAATTCAAAAAAAGAAAAAAGAAAGAAAAACAGGCACACTTGCCTGAAAGTCCAGCACTCAGGAGGCTGGGGTAAGAGATCTTGGGTTCCAGGCAGTCTGAGCAGCGGTTTACAATTTTACATTTTCAAGCATCTGAAAATAGGAGATAAAAATGAGAAGCTAGAGGCTAGAGAGATGGGTCAGCCAATAGGAGCTCTGGCTGCCCATGCAGAGGGTTCCGGTTGGGTTCCCAGTGCCCACATGACATCTAACAATCATCTGCAGGTCCAGTTCCAGGGGATCTCATGCCCCCTTCTGGCTTCCATGGGCATTGTAGGTGCCTAGTGTACTTACATACATGCAGGCAAAACACTCATACACATAAAAAATAAAAATAAATAAAACTAAAAAGAATTAGATGTTGGTTCTCTTATTCACAGCAGCCAAGTTATTCTCTTCAGCCAGGTGTCTGTAGCCATTTCCCCTGAATGGAAGCACACCATCCTGGAAGGAGGCTCCTTAAGGCTCAGTAGGGAAACAACTCCCAAGCTTTATAAAGTATCTGAAACTTACAAGATTCACAAGGCTCCTCTCTCCCCAAGCTTAAAATAAGCAGTCAAGGTTACTTGGGGGAGCAGTTTTCATATGTAGCCATCTAGACTGGAGTTAACCTCACAGGGCAGCAGCTGAATCATCCAGTTTCCTGTAGGTGATTCCCTCTCCCTCTCCCACACCCCTGTAAGTAACCTCAATTAAACTCCTTGGTTTTCCAAGGTGGGCATTGGTGGAGTGGTTTCTTTGGTCTATCTGGAGTAAATGGACATTTGTTCAAGGTTCCCAAGGAAAAATCTCACACAACTGGTGTTTGTCAATTGATGAATGGATAAGGGAAGTGGAATATAATTCTGCCAAAATGAAAATGTGCCATTTGAAGGAGGATGGATAAAACTGAAGATCACCATGTTACAATAAGCCAGGCTCAGAAAGCAAATATTTTATTTTCTCTCATATGAAGCATCTAGATTTGAGGGATTTTTGTTTTGTTTGTTTTTTAGATGGGGTCTCACTATGTAGCCATAGCTGGATTAGAACTTGCTGTGTAGACATTGTACAGTAGTTAAGAGCTCACAGACATGGAAGAGGCTGACAGTGATGGGTCTGAAGAGATCTGCCCTCCTCTGCCTCCTAAATGCTGGGATTATCAGCATGCTACCACCAATTTTTTAATGTACATTTTTATTGAGTTCTGTGCATTTCATAGGATGCATCTTAATCATATTCAGACCCCCCCTTCTCCATTCATACCTCTATGTCCCTCCTCCATCGGATTTCAAACCCTGTGTCACTTATGTTAAGGGCTATCCAGTCAAGCTTCTGTACTCAGAGTCCCTTGGTGTAAGTTCCTCCACTGTAGTCTAGCAGGCTCATCCAGAGTCACTCCCTTAAAGAAGATCAACTCTTCCTCACCCACCAGCAATCAGCTGTCAGTAGTTCCTTGGCTAAGGTTGGGGTCTAAGGCTCATTTCCCCAGTTTTATGCTGACTTTTATCTGATCGAGTTTGTATGGGTCTTGTGCAGGCTGTCACTATTGTTGCAAGTTCATATGAGCAAGTTCCCAGTGGCCTAGAAGACTGTTTTCTTATGGTCATGCACCAACCTGACTCTGGGTCTTACAATCTTTCCGCCCCTTCCTCCTTAATGGTTCCTGGGCCAAGAGGAGGTAAGTTTTCCTATGGGAGTCCCATTTAGCTACACACGCTCTGCAGTCTCTTATTCTCTACTCTTTGGCGAATCGAGGCCTTCTGTGTGGTTAAAGAAATGAATATAGAAGGGAGCAGGAAGAAAATAGAACTAGAAATGGGAAAGAGTAGCTCCCTAAAACATACACCACCTAGAATTAATAAGACCCTTCTTCACTTCAGCACATCCTGGATGCTGTCCATCTGAGTGTGTGCTTCAGATGCTTAAGTGAGCACCACACTCCCAGGCAGCTTAGAGCTGTCACACAGACATTCTACAGTAGTTAAGTCACAGACATGGAAGAGGCAGGCAGTGATGGATCCAGGATGAGGATCCAGGACCATCTGTCTGCAAAGCCAGCAGCGTGCCATGGGCCATTCTCAGTCAGCATTCTCTTCTTTTTTTATTATTTTATTTATTTTTGTATGTGTATGAATGTACTATCTGCACAAAGGTTGGTGCACCCATGTCATGCAATGCCGCGGAGGTCAGAAAAGGGTGTTGGATTCCCCTGGAACTGGAGGTAAAAGATGGTTCTCAGCCACCATGTGGGTGCTGGGGATCGAACCCGGGTCCTCTGTAAGAGCAGCCGGCGCTCTTAACCACTAGGCCATCTCTCCAGCCTCTTCAGTCACCATTCTCTTCTTAACCACCGACTAGCTTAGGGACATATAGTACCAGTGGTGTGTGTGGAACCATCTCCCGTCTGCTGGTGTTCTTGCTTGCTTGTTTGATTGCTTCTATCATTTTTATTCATTTATTCTTTTGCTTATTCATTGTATGACTTACTTTCTTTCACGTATTCACACAGAGAAACATGAAACAGAGAACGCATGAAGAATAATAATTAGAGTCACTGTCCTTGAAGCATTTAAAATGGAATCTGTTCAAAGTTTGCTGTAGTGATGTTTTCTGCAAAATATGGATATACATCCTTGCTAGGAGAATGTGATTTTTATGGTGGCCCGTGGAGAGCATCCCTGTTGTGTACTACACTGTGAACTCCTGTGAAGAATAGGCAAAAGTTCTTGGTGTGTAGAGTAGAGAAGAATTTACTTTCAATTTCTGATAAGTCAGAGTCTGTTCAGTGTTGCCACAGATCTTTAGAAACAGTGCTAATGCTGTCTCTGGCCATTTTCCGAGATAGGGCATAACCTAGTTATAGTGTTGCTTGACTGTACACCCCATAACTGTCTATAAATAGTTAAAGGCTGTAAATAAAGACTTTGAGACATCTTTAAGGGGTTAAAGTGATGGATCATCAGTTAAGAGCACTGGTCACTCTTGAAGAGGACTCAAGTTGGATTCGTGGCACCCACATGGCAGCTAATAACCATCCATATTGAATCTCCAGTTCCAGAGGATCTGCTACCCTCTTCTGACCTCAGCAGGCATTGTACAACATGGGTGCACTTACATACATGTAGGTAATACATTCACATACATAAAATTAAAGAATAAATATTGTAACTAACTTACTATGTGAAAGTTGCAACAGAGTCTGAGGAGATATTTCAGAGCTGCAAACTTCCAGATACTTTGTTTTGGGGCTGGGGATGGAACAGAGCTGGCAAGATCCCTGAACTCTGATGGAGACAGCCTGTAAGGGGCCATGTTGGCCAGGAAGACTAGAAGGCATCGTCCTATTACAGCCCCCACAAGAGGGAGGACAGTCACCTTGAATAGCATTCCAGAAAAGTAGAGGACATTCATCAGCAAGGCAATGAGGAGACAAGAGAGGTGACTCCATTTCCAGGAATAGAGGAAAAAACTCAAGATTGGGGTCACTAGAGTGACCATGTAGCTTGCAAACAACCAACAACCTTGTTTTCTTTCAAAACCCCTTGCCCCAGGCTCCCATCCAATATCATATGCAGCTGACTTGACGTACTCTGCCTCCTGGGTGCTGGGATTAGAGATGTGTGGCACCAAATCTGGTTTATGCAGTGCTGAGGATCGAACCCAGGGCCTCATGATGCAGCAGGGCATGCTAGCAGCGCACTCTACCTACAAAGTCACATCCTATCATTTCATCCTTGACTCTGACAGCTCTTTCCATGTCCTGTTCTTGGAACTTCCATGGAAATGTGTAGAAGTCGGAGGGGAAGCTCTCAGAGCAGCTGCATCGTATTCCTCTTGGCAACTCGGGGAAAGGTTCTCTAGATTAACTTATGACCATTAATTATGCTGAAGTTATTAAGGAACACGTATGGAAATCATTTACCGAGATAGCGGGTTCCCAGTTAATGTGCATAATTGGATTTTGGAGACATAAACGCCAATTTAGGGGCAAGGGTGTTGTCATAGACGAGAACGTGAACATTTGGAGAAGAATTGAATCAGACCTGTCAGCCACGGTGATGGCTCACTATACAGAGTCGAGATTCTTAATGACCAGTAAACAGCCTCAGAGAAATGAGATTCAGAACCAAACCAAGTGAAAACCAAGGTAAATCCTGGGGAGAGCTGCTGGAGATTTCTTTACAAAGTCCAAATGGTTAAATTCTAAACAGGCAAAATGTCTTTGTGCTGTCCAAATGCCATAAATGATGTTAAATGAGAATTGTGGTTATTTAACATTTCTATTGAACTGTACATTTGCCAAAAGATTTATAATCACTTGTTCCTTAATATTCATAGCCTCCTTCTGAAGCAGAGTTTCCTCAGGGATGGTGGAGGAGTTCCAAGCAGGTCATGGGGATTGGAGCTGGAGTATTTCAAGCGGCTGTTTAGTAGCCATGGAAATGCAGACCTTTGGGTTGCAGGATGCTGACGCAGCTCCCAGAACCCCTGTTCCGAGGCAGCCCATCATGGTGGGGAACGAGTGGTGATGCAAATGATGCAGATTGTCAGGATGCAGAAAAGAGAGGGGGGAGGGACCAGAGTCCCATAAGCCATTTCAAAAATCACCCCCAATGGCATAAAACCTTGCACTAGGCCCTAGCATCTCTCATCAGCTCCATGCCAGTGACCAAGATCCTCAAGAGACACTCCAGGTCCAAACTACAGCACTCAGGAGCAATTCAAAATGTCATTGTGATGTGTGTTGGCAAGGGAGGTGGGTAGTAGGAAACTTGTTTGTGTGCAGCACCGCAGTTGTCAGTCTCTGCAGGAGGAGAGATGGTCCTTACCCATACAGCCCTACCATTAAGCAGAATCCCCAAGACTTTGGAATGCAGCCTTGGCTGTATCCACATATAACTAATTTCAAACTTGACAGAGCCTAGAATCTTCCGAGAGGAAAGCCGCTATTGAGGAACTGCGTAGAACAGATGGGTCCCTAGGCACGTCTGAGGAGGACTGTCTTGATGGTTAATCGATGCATGAATTGATGCATTGTGGGTGGCCTCACCATTAGGCAGGTGGCCCAGGGCTGTATAAGAAAGCTAAGCATGAGTCTGGGAGAGAGCTGGAGAGTGAACCAGCAGACATGGTTTCTGCTTCAGGTTCCTGCATGGCCTTCCCTCAATGATGGATTGTGACCTGGAGGTGTAAGCTAAATAAACCCTTTCTTTCCTTGCCTAAGTTCCTTGTGGTCCAAGTGTTTTATCATAGCCACAGAAAGAAAACTAAGAACACCCTAACTTGGTTAAAAATAGTGTTCTGAAAAGGTCCAAGCCTGGCACCTGTGCTTGAGAAACAAGTAAATGAAAGAAGGAAAAGATTAGAATTTAAATGTTTGACAGGAAAACATTGCCACAAAACATGAAATTGGGGCTTCACATACTGTCATGAATTTATGCATCTATGTATTTATTTGTGTATGTGTTTGATGTGTATCTATGTGATTGTGTGCATGTTCACATGTGAAAGCATAGACACACACATACGCCATAGCACAAGTATGGAAGTCAGAGGACACTTCTTTGGTGTTCACTGCTGCTCTGGGCCTTTGGGACCCTCCTGCCTCCCATCTCAGTGTAGTACCATTGGGATTGGAGTCTTATACTACCTTGCCTGGTTTTTACACACATTCCAGGGTTTCGAATTCAGTTCCTCACACTCGTGTTGCAGGCACTTGACCTACTGTGCCATCTAGCCAGGCCCTGTTATAAATTTTAAAAGAAAAGAAAGCAATGTACTGAACTGATCACGTTTTTAAAACAGAAGAAAGGAAAAGAACCTCAAATACATAAAAATCGAGGAAATAGCAAGGCCCTTGGAGATGACTGAGAAACTGGCAGAATATAGCAAAGATGCCTGAAGACCGAGAGCATGATGGATCAGTCAGAAGATGTCCTGTCAATACCTGGAGCATAATTAAAAGAAATGGAAATGGGGCTGGAGAGATGGCTCAGTGGTTAACAGCACTGGCTGCTCTTGCAGAGGACCCAGGTTCAACTCCCAGCACCCACGTGATGGCCAACAACCATTGGTAATTCCAGTTCCAAGGGATCTGACGCCCTCTTCTGACCTCCTTGGGCATTGCGTGACATATGCAGGCAATACACTCATACACATAAAATAAAAATAAATAAAATATTTTAAAGTCAATGGAAATGAGCAAGGTTTTATAAAAAACCATCAGGAAGACAGGAGACATGAAGGGCAGATAATTCATCAAATGTATCTGGGGAAAACCTCCAAAAATATGAAATAAGGATGGTCTTTTCATAAGTGAAAATTCAGAACTTCACTTATATGAATGACCATCTGCTATCCAGGTCAAAAGAGGCCACTCTGTTGTAGGAGAAAAGAACATTGAGACAGTATAGAAAAAGTATAGGACTTATAAAATATTTAAAAAGCCTTTGACTTTCTGGTAGCATGATATAATCACCTTGGAAAAACCGGGCAAGCCTTAGGGTTCAACCTTGTAAAACTCAACGGAGGGAGAGATTTGCATCTGTCCACAAGTGCATGACAAGGACTTCACAGCCAGGCAAACCTTTAAGTCAAAAAGGGGAGGCCAACATTTTGAATGTTATAGAAGCAGAAAATGTCAAATATAAAAACTGAGTTTTCACTGGGCGTGGTGGTGCACACCTTTAATCCTAGCACTTGGGAGGCAGAGGCAGGCGGATCTCTGAGAGTTCAAGGCCAGCCTGGTCTACAGAGTGAGTTCCAGGACAGTCAGAGCTACAGGGAGACCCTGTCTCAAAAAGACAATAATAATAATAATAATAATAATAATAATAATAATAAACTGTGTTTTTATTACACATTTTAGTATAAATAGATATAAATAATGTAATTGATAAAATAAGCTTAATTTACATAGGCCAAATTGTATATTTGAACATAAAGAATATACTTGCCAAGCATCATTGAAATCAACACAAATCCATCAATTCAAGGCATCAAAGACAATCACAAAATTCTAAAAGATCAAGTGAATAGAGAATGTCTCTTTGACTAGAAGCAACTTATTTAGAAATGACTATTGGGGCTGAAGAGATGGCCTAGCAGTTAAGAGTGCCGACCGCTCTTACAGAGGACCCAGGTTTGATCCCCAGCACCCACATGGTGGAGAACCATCTGAAACTCCAATTCCAGGAGAACTCCAGTTCCAGGGGAATCCGACACCTTCTTCTGACCTCCGCAGCATTGCACAACACGGGTGCACAAACTTGCATGCAGACAGTACATTCATACACATACACAAATAAGTAAAATTAATAAAAATAATTAAAAAAAGAAATGACTATGACTGGGGCTGGAGAGGTGGCTCAGTGCTTAAGAGCACTGGCTGTTCTTGCAGACTCTAGTTTGGTTCCTAGCACCAATATGGTGGCTAACAACCATCTGTAACTCCAGTTCCAAGGGATCCTATGCCCTCTTCTGACCTCCTAGAGCATTGTATGACACAGGTTCACTTACAAACATGCAGGCTCATATGCATAAAATTAAAAAAAATGTTTTAGGGGCTGGAGAGATGGCCTAGCGGTTAAGAGCACTGACCGCTCTTACAGAGGACCTGGGTTCGATCCCCAGCACCCACATGGTGGCCAAGACCGTCTGAAACTCCAATTCCAGGAGAACTCCAGTTCCAGGAGAATCCGAGACCCTCTTCTGACCTCTGAGGCATTGCACGACACGGGTACACAAACCTACATGCAGACAGTACATTCATACACATAAAGAAATAAATTTAAAAAAATTAAAAAAAAACTTTTAAAAGAGAAATTTATAAGATGAGAAGAAAAATTCCTATCATGTCAAAATGCTAAGATATTTTTTCTTGTACATCTCTGTCATCAGGAACACATTTGAATGATACCTTAAAGATGAAAATAAGCTATTGCACATCAGAGTTACAGTAGAATTCTGGGGGAATGTTGAAAGATATCATCTTTACATTAAAATACTGGTAAGCTATAAGGCACTTAGCTATATATTTTTTAAAAATAAAAGTTTAACATACAAGACAACTCTTGAAAAATTCAACTTAGCCAGGCATAATGTGATGCTCACCTTTAATCCCAGGACTTGGGAGACAGAGGCAAGAGGATCAAGGCCAGCCTGGTCTATATAGTGAGTTCCAGGCCAGCGGGGGCTACAGGGAGACACTGTTTCAAAGCCAAAAAACCCCATAAGAAATCTATAAATGGAAAGTGAAAACAACCAAACTAGCATTTTAAAAAACTAAATAGTGCTGGGAATCGAACCTATGTTCTATGCAAAAGCAGTCAGTGCTTTTAACCACTGAACCATCTCTTCAGCCCTGGAAATTTCATTTATATATTTTTATTTTATTTTTCATTTTGAATATGTTAATTAAGTGCTATGCTTCTATCCCTGTTCTCATTAGACTGTAGGAATAAGCTGGTATCATTAGAGAATACACAGAAAGAAGTGGAGGCATTGAGACCAAAAGAGGGTGATATTGTTGCCTGTACAATTAGTGATGATTATAACATTATCAAATAATAAAACAATTCAACAATGAAAAAACAAAAAAGGCTACATAATGTGTTACTAAAAATTATAAGAAAAATCAACATATTATTTTATCTTTTATAACAATAGGCTCCATTATTGAGATGAACTTAACCCTTCCACTGAAAACAATGAAAATTTGGATGCAATATTAAATATAAGTAGTTTGGGTACAAAATAGCTTTATTTAAAATAACTAAGAACTGAACCTAAGGGCCAGCTGGGTGTTGCAGTAAAGGCTCCTCCTACCACCAAGCCTGATCATTTGAGTCTGATCCTTCTGGGAGAGAAATAACTACCACGAATGTCCTCTGAACTGCATGAGCAAGCACAGACAGAACGCCTCACACACACGTATAAACAGTAAATAAACGTAAAAAAAAAACCAAAAAACCCCAGCCAACTTGAATGTCTAACAATAAGGTAGAGTCTTTTAAACGTGGTATGTTGATCCAGAGAAGTACGAAGCAAAAACAAAGGAACAGAGTTACAGAGGAAACAACACTAGTGACTCTGGAAAGTACTATGTTGAAGAAAAGAAGTCAGACACAAACCATCAAGTACTTCCCTGACCAGAAGTCCAACAACAGGAAAAGTCTCTTGAAGAGAAAGAAAACCAGGTCCGTGGCAGGGGCGTGAGGGAATCTTCTGGGTTCCTGAGAGGAATTATGTTACACAAGTGTATTCATCTGTCACAACTCAAAATGTTCACATCATCTTTTGTGAAATTTTAGCTAAAAATGTACCGGTTTCCTCAAATATCATAAACCTATGGCTCTGTGTTAAGAATTAAATAATTAGCCAGTTGACCTGTTCCACACAGCTAGCTGATAGTAAAAGAAGAGGAAACTCATTTGTTTTCTTAGTGGAAAGAGTTTCATTTGAATTATATGTCTGTCTTGTTTCTTTTTCCCTTTGAAAATAAAGACTAGCTGACACATTGAAAATTTCTCCTTTATCTGTCATTTTTCAGAAAGATCATTTTCCAACCTTCAGATACAATTCATTTTTTTTTTCTTTTGGCCTTTTTGAGACAGGGTCTCCCTGCTGTAGCCCCAGCTGTCCTGGAACTCACTTTGTAGACCAGGCTGGCCTTAAACTCACAGAGATCCGCCTGCCTCTGCCTCCCAAGTGCTAGGATTAAAGGCGTGCGCCACCACACCCAGCTCCAGATACAATTCTTAAAAGTACTGAAAAGCTAACAAGGTAGTAACACATTACTACATGGTTAGCTTTTGCCCTAACTACATTTGTTGATTAGGTTGAATTGCGCTGGCTATGGTTTCAAAAGAGTCAGAACGACAGTGACAAAAGTCAAAGGCCAGGGTGGTAGAGGGCACCCTAACCCCTGCTAAAATCCCATTGGATGAGACCATAAACATAAGCAAAGCAAAAAAAGAATAAGTCTGTCTTTGATAGGCTGCCACTCCTGAACCTTTTCCAACAGCATTTACACCTACTTATAGCACAAAAACCAAGATACAGGTTTAGCTGAAAATGGTCCCAAACAGTAGTGTCCCCAATCTCATAGAAGAAGCAAAATCTAAGCACCTCTGGAGGTAGACAGCTTCACCTTGGGAGTTTGTACAGGTGGTTTTCAGCAGCAGTCAGCAGTATAATTGAAGACTGTCTAACACTGGACATCAAGGTACAATTAGCTAAAGCCAGCAAAATGGACAGAGAGAAAAGATCTATACAACTACAAGAAAGCACAGAATCCCAACAATTATGCAAATCTGATTTAAGTAAGTTTTAAAATATTTTAAAGAATAAGAAACAAGCTGGGTGTGGTGGGGCTCACTTTTAATCTCAGCACTTGGGAGGCAGAGGCAGGGAGACCTCTGTGAGATTTAGGTCAGCCTGGTCTACATAGTGAGCTCTAGGCTAGCAGGGGCTACAGGAAGACCCTGTCTCAAGAAAACAATAAAATAAATAAATAAATAAATAAACAAATATACATAATAAAAAGTGACAATAGTGAGTTTGGAAAAGATCAAATAGAACATTTGGAAATGAGACACAGGCCAGGTAAGCATGGTGGTTCACACCTGTAATCTCAGTTCTCAGAGAGCAGTTGTAAAAGGATTGGCTCAAGTTCAAGGCCAGCCTAGTCCACATGGGGTATTCCAGTAGAGCCAGGGCTACATAGTAAGACCCAATCTCAAACAAAGAAATAAAATAAATGATTAAACAAAACAAGAAATGAGAAATAGGGCAACAGAGCAGACCAGTGGAAGAAAGAACTGAAGACAGCGTGGATGAGGTACAGCATTGCTTTGCAGAGAGGACAGGAGTGGGGAATGCTAGGGAGAAGATAAATTTTAATTATATTTATTTATTTAGTGTGCATGTGTGTGCGTGTGTATGCATGTATACAGACATGTCTGTGCCATGTTACATGTATGCAGGTCAGAGGACAATCTGCAGGAATTTTTTTCCTTTTACCATGTGGGTTCCAGGGATTCAACTCAGGTACTCAGACCTGGCTTACTGCCATCTCTCTAGCCTCCTAGAGAGATCTCAAAAAAGTCTTGCCTCTCCAAGAAAGTCTCTTCTCTTTAAAAAATGTAGTTCCAGAGAACTATGCCTGAGCTGAATTTCTCAAACTTTTTTGACCACAAAATATTTTGAAACTTTAATTCATTGTGAGGGTATCACTGAGTGCTCATGACATATAACACATGCCAAGATCACATTAATAAAGAGAGCAAAAGCAGTTATAATGATCAACTAATTAAGCCAATGATCAAATTTGACTTGCAAATCAATATTTCATAGAACAAATGAAGAATAAACCAGCTTCATGTTATAAAAAAACCACACCAAGATAATCTGTTTTTTTAATTAATTAAAAAGAAGCACAAGTGACCTTCCAAATGAGTGAAAAGAATGAGATGCATGATGAAGGAATAATAAATATGAAATATAAATGAAATTTGCATCAAGACATTTCACAAAGAAATGTCGGAACATGTAGACACGCACAGAGCCAAATGTGTGTTTGGAGGGGGTTGTGACAATTAGGTTATAAGACCAATCCCACAAGATAGCAAATAGGTTGAGAAGTGATAATGACAAATCAAAACCTCATGGTACTGTTACATGGTTAAGTAGATCTATGTAACAAAAGATCCAGAAATCAATGAAAAATGGAATTTAGTATGTGACAAAAGTTGGCAGTTCAAATCATTAGCAAAAATATAGTTTATTCAATAAATGATACTGAAATGTATAGGCCTCTGCTAAAAAAAGTATCCTTGCATTCAAACCTCATTCATTTCAATTAAATTCTAAATGGATCCAAAATGTAGAAGGAAAATCAACTCAGAAAAGTAACAGAAGAAAATATAAAGTCTTTGCTACAAAAAACATCATCAACAACAACAAACCACCAAGAAATCATGCAATAATATAGTGAGAATTTCTGCCCAAACCATTTTAAAGTCTGTCTTGTGTTGAGTAACATCACAAATGAAGAAAATGAACTGGGAAACAGCAATTCATTATGGCTGAATAAAGGCAATCTTTCCTTAACGTAAAAGAACCTGAACAAGGGGCTGAAGAGATGGTTTGGTGGTTAAGAGCACCGGCTGCCCTTGCAGAGGACCTGGATTGAGTTCTCAGTACCCACATGACTGCTAACAATCTTCTGTAACTGAAGTTTCAGGGGATCTGACGCCCTCTTCTGGCCTCCATGGGCATCGCACTTACATATAGGCAAAATACTCATACACATAAAATATAAAGTAAATAAATAGATAAAATTTCTAAATACAAAGAGAACCTGTATAAATCACTGTGCAGATATTAATGAAACAAAAATGCAAAACTTTTAAAAAAATTTTTATTTATTTCCGTATGTGTACCGATGTATTGTCTGCATGCAAGTCTGTGCACCCGTGACGTGCAACGCCACGGAGGTCAGAAGAGGGTGTCGGACTCCCCTGGAACTGGAGTTCTCCTGGAATTGGNGGTTTCAGATGGCTCTCGGCCGCCATGTGGGTGCTGGGGATCGACCCGGGTCCTCTGCAAGAGGCAGACGGCGCTCTTTAAACCGCTAGGTCATTCTCCAGCCCCCAAAAATGCAAAAACTTTTAAAATCATCTCGTAATAAAATTATCTTCTAACCACATTGAAAAATGCTCATCTCTGCCCAAAAAGAGAGGTGCAAATTTAATTAAAAAATATAAGGCTACACTTCAATTATCAAGACTGACAAAAATGGGAACATTTGTTGGTACATGGTGTTGGTAGAGAAGTAGCTTTCGCTCACATTGCTGATAACGTAATTTGAGTCTATCTTCTCCTGCATGCAAGTCTGTGCACCCGTGACGTGCAACGCCACGGAGGTCAGAAGAGGGTGTCGGACTCCCCTGGAACTGGAGTTCTCCTGGAATTGGGGTTTCAGATGGCTCTCGGCCGCCATGTGGGTGCTGGGGATCGAACCCGGGTCCTCTGCAAGAGCAGACGGCGCTCTTAACCGCTAGGTCATCTCTCCAGCCCCCAAAAATGCAAAACTTTTAAATCATCTCGTAATAAAATTATCTTCTAACCACATTGAAAAATGCTCATCTCTGCCCAAAAAGAGAGGTGCAAATTTAAATTAAAATATAAGGCTACACTTCAATTATCAGACTGACAAAAATGGGAACATTTGTTGGTACATGGTGTTGGTAGAGAAGTAGCTTCGCTCACATTGCTGATAACGTAATTTGAGTCTATCTTCTCCCAGCAAGGTATACCATTTGTCCTTCCATCCAGCAATTTCTAGGCTTTTGTCTTTTGGATACATTCACAAAATAAGTGAAATACAATGCTTGGAACTGAATCTTGGACACAACCTCACACAGGGTGCCTGTTAGCCTCCTGCCAGCGGTGTTCCTCTTTCTGTCTTAGCACCTCATGTCCACATCGCAGAGCACACTGACACTCGTGAGGGCTGCTGACAGCTCCGGGTTTCTGAGTTCACAGGAAATTCTAAGAGTGGAGTGGGGCTGCTGAGGGCAGAGCCATTTCCCACAAAGAGCTGTTAGCTTTCCAATGAAACCAAGCCCACCTCCTCCAGCCTACAAATCTGTAACTTCATATTTAATTCAGGAACTCTCTCCATTTCTTTCCGTAAAACCATTGCGAGGGTGTTTCACTCTCGTGCGTGGCTTCTGCTCCCGTTATGGACCCTTCATTCCATTCAACCTGCCCATCGGAGGGTCGCTAATTTGCCAGGTTCCCCGAGGCCTCCTCAGCTCTCCCCGCTGTCTTCCTTGTTGGGACACTCTTGAAGCCATGCTTTCTAGACCTCCTGGTGTTTGGGATGGTATTTCCAATTCTGTTCGCGGAAGTTCCGGTGCCCTCTAGGGCCCTTCCCCCTCTTTCTTTCCTTCTGGGCCCTTTCTTCTCCTTTCTCCATTTCCATCCACTCCTGTGGTTTCTCTTGTCATTAAATGCTCCCACAGTGTCTATCCAACCCATTCTCTCCCTGTAGACCTTGCATCAATGAATAGTTGTTTACCACCCAATCTCTCCAGCACATTGCTGATGTGCCCTATTGGACTGTCATTCTCTGAAGTCCTTGTACCCATCCTCTGTTCTCTGTTCTCAGGGCCTCCCTGTAGAGACAGCTCCCTTCCCTGCTGTCCTGGAACTCGCTATGTAGACCAGGCTGGCCTGGAACTCACAGAAACATAGAGATCTGCCTGCCTCTGTCTCCTGAATCCTGGGATTAAAAGCCTGTGCCACCATGTCCGACCCCAGTGCCTTTTCAATAGGGGTAATATTGTCTCTTGGTCAGGGGAATGGGCTCGTGGGGAGGCCAAGAAATCATACATTTTAAGGTGTACAACAACAGCAATCCACAAGCAATTTATCAACAGTCAAAATTTCATGGAACCAATGTAATTGGGACAAAGATACTGTATTAGAAAAGACTCCTTAGGGGATGGTAATGAAACGTGAGAAACTTGTCTCTGGACATTGCCACTGGGCTGAGGAGACATGCCAAGGCAGGCTTGTCCCAAACCAAAGGAGCCATCCTTCTCAATCTTGCTCTCAGTCCCTGACCCACCATCCATAACCTTGTTGTAGCTAATGTCATTAATTAAAATAAAATCCACACTACCTCTTCGGAAACCTCAGTGTATTTGACATACTCCTCTATGTCCCTCTGCTGTGTTAACCATGTCAGCCCTTCCTAGTCTCTCTCTCTCTCTCTCTCTCTCTCTCTCTCTCTCTCTCTCTCTTTCTCTCTCTCTCCTCCTCCCTTCCCCCCATTTATTCCCTCTCAACAGACTGAGTTGGGACCTTGTCTCTGGCTTGAACCACTGCAGGGATTTTTCTGAATAGCTCTCACTTCCTCCTGCCATTCGGCCACCACCCTGCCACTGCAGAGCTTGCTAAAATGTGAGCTGAAGATTGCGTTTTCATGCTTTCAAAGCTCTAGTCCCATTTTCTCAAAATATAAGAAGAAAGTCTGAAAGATGGGTTCAATGTAATGGTAGGGTTCACCATTCAGGTAACGGTGCTTGCTGCCAAGCCTGACTATCTGAGTTTGATACCTGGAACCCACTTCGTGGAAGGAGAGAGAACTGACTCCTGCAGGTTGTCCTCAGATTTCCGCATATTAGCTGTGGTTCCATCCCCCCAATAAATAACTAAATAATATAAAATACATATACAATTTTTTCAGATTGGTCTCTTACGCATCTGTACAGTAGTATTCTAGTCTAATACACGATACTCTGCATTCCTTGACATTCACCCTATATTGTCATGATCTTACTATTGTTTTCTTGTTTTGCACCATCTTTTTTTCAAAATTCCTTTTCTTTTCACCTGGACTCCTACCCCTGCCTCAACCCCAGCTCAAATGTTACCACTTTGGTTGGGTCTTCCTTCACGGCATTTCTGATAGAATCATTTACTGTTTCCTTTCTGCTTCTGCAGCATAAAGCACCTATTTATATCCTGGTGGATTTGTCATGCTGGTCTTAAGGTGCCCCAGACTAAATTTGAAGGGCAAGGATACCTACTGATTCAACATGGGAGTAGAATGCTCAGTTGCTGGGCTTTCTGCTAGGTGTTGACACAACAACAGTGAATGAGAGAGACTTGCTTCTATGAATCTTAAAATCTAATGGAGAAGACATACATTTGGAAGTCATTTGAATACATTATCATTTAAAGCTACAAAGGAAAAAAAACACAGAATGCCGCAGAGGAACGTTTGCATTGGAAGGCTTGAGACAACCTCCCAGGAGAAAAGATATTAAGATCAAGACTAACATCATTCGTTTGGGTGAGAGAAATATACATCACAGTCTAAAGACAAAGAACAGAAATAGAACAAACAAACTAGTATCTAGAACAGTGGGTCTCGAGGTGAGAGAAGGAAGATGTGAGATCACTGAATGGATTTGTGGTGGAAGAGCGACCTGTTCAAACTGGAAGAGGATTGTCACATTGAGCCTCTGCAGAATTTCCAGATCATTATGGCAATGATTTTGTCTATTATCTCTTGTCACCTGGAATGTTGATTCACAGGTGTTTTTCCCCCTGTGACTAAAGAAGAAAAATGGTCAAAGCTGTGACAGAAGTAGATGATTCATGCATGTTCTATAAATACTCCCATTTCATTTAAAAGTCGTTGGAGAGTTCAACATCCTATGCAAATGACTAACAGCCAGGCAAGGTGGATACGACCTGGATGCCTAGTGCCCGAGTAGCAAAAGCCACGTGATGATGTCGGCATGGAGTGAAGAATCTGGGAAATGCTAGGTCTCCTAGCTCACAGAATACGTTGTCCTAGCTTCCCCAGGGATTGCTGCCCACACTACATGGCAGGGATAAGGGGGACCCTGGCAGGCACCCAGCATTCCCACACCAGAGTCTTCTAGCTGTTGCAGGTAGAGACGGAATGCGGAATGGATTTGTTAAAACAAGTCGCTCCCTTTCTCAGGGGTTCACGTGGGCACGGTGCTTTCCACAAACATGAGTCATGGAGGGAGGAATGCACATAGTTGTGAAAAGAGAGGAGAGACCTAAAAATAACAGTTCCACTGAAGGGTGGAGCTTGGAGGCTGCGGTTGTGTCACAATTGGCCACCATTTCTGCAACTCCCCAGCTAAAGCAGCAAGTGGAGTGAAGGCTGCCTCGGAACCTAGTTTTTAGGAACAATAACACAGCAGGCGCCTGTGGCGTGAGCTTCAGAGTCATGAAGCCCTTCTGGTGGCTTATTCGTGAGACTGATGTTTACTATTCCATAATATTCTTAGTATTCTGTAAGGACTTTGGTCCCCAATAAATTAGCAGGACAGGGGCTGGAGAGATAGCTCAGTGGTTAAGAGCAGTGGTTGCTCTTACAGAGGACCTGGGTTTGGTTTCCAGCACCCACGTGGGAACTCACGACTCTCTGAAACTCCAGGTTCAGGGGATCCGATACCCTCTTCTGACCTCTTCCTGCAGGATTGCACGGCCTGGGTGCATGCACTTACATACATGCAGGTAATATATTCATGCACATAAAATAAAAAGAATACATAAAATATAAAAAAACACATTAGGCTACTCTCAGTGACACATGCACAGGTTGTCAGAGTTACAAGGATGCACTTGCTTTATTATTTTTTTCTTTCATCTTCCTCCACCTACTCCATCCTCTATGTTTAGCACATATAAATATTTACTTAAGGAACAGCCCTCTCTGTTTTTAAGCAAGACAAGGGAACCGGGAGCTGAAATTTCCCTGGGTCCTGCAACCAGGAAGCATGGACAGGAGGAGGTCAGCATGACTCCTGTCCACGCCAACAAGCTGTTAGAATTACTCAATATGCCTGGGACTGTTTAGTTGGAGGCCAAGAAGACCAAATATGAGGTTCGTGGCACAAGGTTGGGGAGGCTGGTGGGCTGAGGAGTGAACCTAGGAGGAGATGGTAGGGGCAAAGCTTGCCACCCAGGGGTGCCCAAGGGCATAGAGATACTCTGTGTTTAACTTGCTGTATTGGCTTGGATTTGTTTCTAATACAACTCAGAGAAAAGCACAAGTCCTGGGCTGAGGACTTGTCTTTTGCTCAAGACAGACTTTACCTTGTACAGACAGCTCTGTGGTCATTACTAGGAGATGGTGGGTGGGTTTTGTGTGTTTTGTTTTTTTCTCTCATAATCAGACAATCATTCACATCTGTCTGTTGGCCAGGAGCCATGAAGAAGAGCATCCAAACAGAGAGGAGAAAAGCCAGACTGGCAAGTGGGCTGGCTGGGAAAGAAAAGCCAGATAGTTCTCCTTCAGTCCCCATGGATGAAAGGATTTAAAGTTCACTGTGGGGGAGGAGAGGGGAGGAGAGGGCTCATGAAGGAATGACAGTGGATACGCAAATGGGCATTTTCCAAGGCAGCGTGCGTTTAGTCTCATATTGCCTTGCCTTGAAAAATCTCTGAAGTGAAAGGCTTCTGAGAGTTCAGGGGTAGTTGAAAGAACATCAGAGGAAGGGAAAGACTGGGGCCGGGGAAAGGCAGGGAGGGTAGCCTTAGCTAGCCTTAACTAGCCTTAGCTGTGAACTCCGAGGAGGAAAAGATGAGGGAGCGAGGTGCTGCGTGGCTCCTGGTCCAAGTCTCAGAACAGACGGTGATATTTCTGTTCCTAGCCAGTGGAATGACAGACTTTGACTTGACTATGAATGTTCCATAACCAGGGCTGAACTCACTCCCAAGTCTGTGGGATGCTCTGGACTCTATGGGGCTGGGTTTGCTTGGTGGCTAGGACAGTGATGGGCTTATGTTAAGTTCATCCAGCCTTGTCTAAATAGTCGGGCATACAATGAACAGCTATTTGAAAACCATTGCTTCTTTGGTCAAGCTACTGAAGGGAAAAGTTCATGGGGATGTGTGACAGCCAGGACAGGCTTTGGACCCTGCTCAAACAGCTGATAAGATTCCATCCACTCTGAGATCTCAAAGCTCCAGTAGTTTAGATCATTTTTGTATTTAAAACTTAAAAAAGTTTCACCATTGATGCAATCAAGCCTGACACTTGAGTCTTAGTTGTACAGCACACACATCAAAGCCCACAGCGCTGCTATACTAAGCTCAGGGACGCAAGGGATTTATTTATTTTAAAGCAAACAGTTAGAGCTTAAAAACATTCAAAGTCTATACTGAATAAGGATGTACTTCATATAATCAGAAATATAATAGGAATAGGACTGAGAAAGAAGAAAGAGTAAAGGAAGGAAAGGAAAAAAAAAAAACCCAAATGCAATCTTGATAGCAATTCAGTTGGCAACTTCCATAAATTAGTCAGTTTCCTTATCAGAGATTTACATGTTAAAACCCTTGATAGAACCCAGCAGGGAACTGAGCGAGTGATTCTGTGTCCAGACTTGGAAACAAAAATAACCACTCAGGGTCTACACGCATTAGTGTGTTCAAATTTTCACTGATAAAGTCTTGGCTAGAGCTGGTGTGCAGTTATGAGAGGTAAGGGTTAGGGCGGAGGATGAATGACAGGCCACAGCTATGACTACATCATACAGGGAAGCATGGCAGAGGGAAGCTCCAGGGGAGACGTGTGGCTACTGATGACGCACAGGGGACACGTGTGCCCCCCCAGCCTCATTCACGGTGGACGAAAGGTTCAGTCACCTAGCTCCGGACAACATATCCAGCCTCTTGATTAGGCTTATGGGCACCCTACATCCAACACATGTGATTGCTCACAGCCTCGCATGGATAGTTCACATTCTCATTTTGAATTTCTATCACTTCCTGAGTTTCCTACTTCATTCCCCCAAATAAGAACAGTTTTGAAATTTCTGTCATAACCTTGGGGGCCTACAGACATTCAGGCCCAGACCTCAAGTTCCCCTCGCAGCCCTCAGACGCCTGTCCAAACAGACTCTCACTGGTCCACATGAATTCCCTTGCATACCACGTGCGTGTTCTATTTATATGTTTCTTTGTCCTGAACAAGATTTGGCCCCATTATGTGGGAGCAACGCCGGGAAAGAAAAACAAAGGCCATCCCCACAAAGAAAAATGGAGGGATTTCCATACGATGCTTATGGCGATGTCAGAGTCAAAGAATATGCTTTGAAAAATATCACACACACATTAAAAAAAAAATGGTGGGACTCACCAGATCTGTCAAGTGGACTGTCATTAAAAAGAGAAATGTAAACACTGGCTGCCCTGTCCCTACTCCTTCCATTTCCTTCAGCCCCCAAAGAACTTAACAAATTAGCGCAGACTCCATTTGGATGGAATTAAGGGCCTGTCTGTTGAAGAAGGAGGGTCCTAATGGCGGCAGGGCGGGATGGGAGCCTGGAGTCAGGAAGGGGGTGCTGGAGTGAAGCTGGGTGAGGCACTCTGGTGTTTTTAAGGAAGCACAAGGAAGAGCCGCTGACACTTTATGGATTGGGTGTCACATTCAGGGAATTTGGCATTTCTGCCACAGGGCGCTGGCTGCCCTGCTAACCGCTTTCTTTCTCCCTGCTGGTAAAAGTGCAGGAGAAAAGGGTTAAATAAATGTTTGTGATATGATAAGGTGCTTGTTTATCCAAGGAATGACAGATTATTGGCTCCAAAGGAAGCCCTGAAAAATAGTACAAAAGAACTGGCTCTCCCCTCGAGGGTGATGTGATTTCCTCCCAAGATTCTGCTTTTTCAGAGGAACGGCCTGCTCTGGGAATTAGGAAGGATGATTTCCCTGCAGTCAGAGACTGATACGTGGGCGCTGAGGGCTGTGGCCTCGGTGGCTGGCTGGGAACTGGGAAAAACTGGGCCTAGGGAATGGCTCTCTAGCCAGGGATCATCCCTCACTGCCCTTGTGCTTGCCCTGCACAGAGCTCTGGTTCTGAGCAGTGCCCCGGAGCCCCTTCCACTGCGCCAAGGAGGCCGAATGTCAGGTACCCTTCCCTGCTTTTCAGATCCTGGGAAAGGGGTTGACTCACCTAGAAGGGACTTCTGCCCCAGGAAACCCTGCTGTTAGGTTTGCCTCTGGTGATGGGCCATGTCCATTCCACCACCCAACAACAGTCTAATAACATATGTGTCCCCAGGATCATCTAGCATCTGTGCCTTTCTTAACAAGCCCATTCTAAGCAACATGAGCCTTCTCCTCTTGGCCTCTAGTGATTTCATGGCTAGTCCCGGAGGAGAATAGTTCTAGATCCCTGAACAATGAGATGGTCTCATGGAGTCTGTGTGCCGCCAGCTACTGCTGCTGCTGCTGCTAGGCGATGAGGCCTTCCTGGGGTCACTACTAGCCAGCCTCAGGACTCAGCACATGGTGCTGGGTTTTATGACTTGTTCGGTGCCTATCCTGTTCTACGTGATGCTTTGAGTGACCCGCTCACAGAGCCAGGGTTCTGAGCACACAGAGCCCCCCCAGCAGCTTTCCTTGTCACTGCTCACTCTTTTGGCATGCTGGGAGGCTGCCTGCAAGCTTGTGAGTAGAAGAGTTCACTCGAGATATTTGGCATAGTTCTCATTTTAAAAGAACTCAGTGCCAAAATCAAACAGCAAGGAAAAGAGAGTTGTGATTTCACTGGTGTTTCTTCCAGGGTCCTGGGAACTAATGTGTGATTTTCACAACAGCCTTGTTGACTTATGAGCCCGTTTGCCCATTTGGAGGACGTCAGGCACCATTCCGAGAGCCCAGTGCCCTTCAGACAGACATGGTGACTGGGGTGGAGCTGACGTTATCGAATATCCATGTTGTGGCTATTTTTACGATTGCATTCAGTATTCACGGGGCTCGCTGAGTGGACACAGCCATGTGCTCATGCTCAGCTGCAGGAGATAAGATCCTCGTCCCCAAGAGCTTCCTGCCTGACTGTTGCAAAAACCAGATGGCAGAAAATGGTTTCCCTCTGCCCATCAGCAGTGATTGAGGGGGTGGAGATGAGGCGGGCTCAGTCAATTCTTGAGTCTCCCAGAATGGACCTCTGCTTTAGCATTTATCCTGTGTGAGGTTTTAATCATGAACTGTCTGTCCCCATTATTCGTAACTGTGTCTCCAGCTAAGAAAGTTCAAGCTGATTTGAATAGCAGCTCCATTAAAGCCTTATTAGGTCATTGAGATGCCTCCCACCATGCACACACACAATCATGCACATCAGATGTATTATAGATTCTAAAACTAGGCATCAGTCTGTCAGTGTGCCTGAGTGTGGATGGGGACACAAGGAAGTGTTAACTGTACCTATTCTTGTCAGTCACATACTGTGAGGCTGAATTATGTAGACTGTCTTAGGGGACGCTTCTGTTTGGACTGTTCCCAGCAGAGCAGTGGGAACTGGCCTTCTCTACCCACACGCACTACCACTGTCCCCCAGTGAGCCCCCTTACAAGTGAGTCAAGTGACCTGTTTTAGGATGGACCCCCCCCCACACACACAGAGACTCTGCAAGAAAATGGTGTTTTGAGGAGTGCACATCAGCTTCTTCTGACAACATAAGGTGCATGTGCCACTTAAAACCCAAGGTGAAGTGTGTGTGTAACTTATTTTTGCCTTGTCCCATATTTTCTCAAAGTATAGGATATTTGAGATTTCCCTGGGATTGAGATTTGAATGGAAACAGTAGCTACGGACTGTGCCCTAGGCTGTACCAGCTGGGAGCAGGGAAAAGCTGGTGCAGTGTGTTAAGGAGCCAGTTACTGCTGAGGGCACCTAGGGCCAGTTAGGAGAGATGGGGTCGCATCCACTGTTCTTCCTCTCTAAGAGCAAGGAAGCTGGGTACCAATCCGTCAACTCCTCTTTGCCATTGGCTTAGTTATTCCAGTGACTTCCACTTTGATACCGCCGCCCTTGCTCTGTAGATTCCTTAACCAGAAAAAGCTCTAAGGTAAAGAGTTGCACGTGTTTACACGGACGGCCACCGTGTGCAAGGCAATGGTAGACGGTACTGGCGCACAGGAAGGGTTCCGGCAGGTTCGGTCATAGGTTTTCTTCCTCCCTTTCTCCCTCTGTCCCTTCTTTTTTTTAAAAAAATTTTTATTTGTATGAATGTACTGTCTGCATGTAGGTTGGCGCACCTGTGTCGTGCAATGCCGCGGAGGTCAGAAGAGGGCGTCAATTCCCCTGGAACTGGAGTTAAAGACGATTCTGGTTCTTAGTCACCATGTGGGTCCTGGGAATCTAATCCGGGTCCTCTGCAAGAGCAGTCGGTGCTCTTAACCGCTGAGCCATCTCTCCAGCCCCCTTCTGTCCCTTCTTTCTGCATAATAAGGAACTCCTCTGAGAGAAGTTAAAGTTGTGTGCAAATTTACCCAGTGACTGGATCCCACATGGAGAGTCACTCTGGAGAGGGTCTATAAATGAGAAAGCAAAGGCCCCGGCTCAGCCTTCATTTGCAAGCCCCTCCTGCAGCTGTCGGCCCTGCATCTCATTAATGTTCTCATTCTGTGCTCCAGCAGCATGTGCAGGGGACCCCTACCCACCCATAGTCCCAAATGGCACAAACTGAGGTGTTCTTGAGTTTGATTTAATTTCTGTATTCCTATCACTGATTTGTTTGAGAATGACAGGTGCCTAATTAATCTCTAGGGAATGAATCCAAAGTCCACACTGACCTCTGCCATTTTTTAAAAAATATTTAACCTCATTTGTGGATGCTAACACCAAATCCCTCCCAGATGAAAGGCAAGCTGAACAACATTATTGTTATATTTCTGTTTATCTGAAAGCAACTATGTTGTTATAATGGAAATCTCTCAATGAGCTCTAGAATCCTCCCACCACTTATTTTCAGACTCTGTAATTACTGTATATGGGGAGAGAGTATGTATCCATATTTTAGAGTAATATAAAATTAGTGGAGGAAAATGTGAATTCCTAAGCATAAAAAAAAAAAAAAAGACTGAGAGAAAGGTGCAGGACAGTTATGGCAGAATGCATGATCTGGGGTGGGGTGGGGGGAAGGGAAAAGGGAATATGCCTAAACTGAATTGAAAAATGATGTCTCAGTCTCAAATACACAAAACATCAATAAAAGCACACAAAAAATTAACCCTTACAATGAGATGCTCCCTAAGCCTTGGACCTTTCTTGATTGGATCTTTGAGCACTGATTCCCTGAAATGCAATGATTTCCCAGTGTCAAGTTTCTTCCTACAAGGAAAAAAGTCTCCCTATGAGAAGTAGAAGTTCCAGAGAAGAGGAAAGCTCGGCTACTCATGCTGAAAGCTGTTGGCAAATGCACACTCTAGTATGAAGTAGCAGCTCATTAAACAGACACTTCCCTTTATATAGTGAGAAAACTAGAGGCCAAATTGCTTACTTACCATTCTTGAAATAAGAAGTAAAAATATATCAGGTGGGGCTGAGGATGCAACGCAGTTGGTAGGATGTTTACCTGGTCCTCATGAAGCCCTGGGTTTGAGCCCCAGTACTGCATAAAATCAAGCATAGTGGTGCATGCCTTTAATCCCAGCACTCACGTAGAAGAGGTAAGAGGGTGGAGACTTCAAGGTCAGCCTTGGCTACATGGCGTCTTTGAGGCCAGCCTTAGCTACACACAACCCTGTCAGAAAAAAACTATTATGGGGATCAGTACAATCAAAATACAGTGTATGAACTACTGAAAGAATTAACAAAAATATTTCAAATCATAATTAATAAAAATACATGAAGAAGAAAAAAACACATGAAGAAGAAAAAAACACATGAAGAAGAAAAAAACACATGAAGAAGAAAGCCCAGTCATCTTTCTGACAAAGCCTTTCTTTTCTCAGTCTTCATTATTTGCCCAGAGATGGTTTTCCATGGTAAAACCGCAGGCGGTTTAGGGGCACCATAGCAGCCTTCATCTCCACCTCTCCTTCGGGGCATGCCACCTTGCTGGCCCCAGGGCCCACACATTCCATGGCAGTGTGTGGCACCCATGTTGGGTTTCCTAGTGGTTTTCCCCAAACTGGATTTGCTTAAACCAAGGCCTGCCTGATCTAGTTCATGGCTTGGGGACTTTGCTGATCTTTGTCAGAGGCATCTAGAAGCTTCCTATTATAAGCACTGGGAAAATTCACTCCTCTACAACATCCATTGCTGGTGTGTTCAGTGGAAATATTCTTATTTTTTTATGTATTTTATTTATTTATTTATTTATTTATTTAATTTATTTATTTATATTTTTTATCAAATCTAGACCTGTGGCCCCCCCCATCCCCCCACCCCCACCAGAGCTCATGCATTCTGCCAAAAATGCTTTCATCTCTCTTCTCAGTCTTCCTCAATATTCTCATGAGGAAGTTGACTGTTTTGTTTGGCAGAAGTTGGTCATTTTCTCAGTCAGTTCTTGAGTGCAGTCTTCTGTTTGATGTTGTGTTGTTGTTGTTGTTGTTGGTTTGTTTATCCAATATGCATCACTCCCCAATGCTTTGGACAAAAGCTTAGGGACCCCATGACACTAAAGACTTACAAATTAGGTAATTGGACCTAGCATCCACAGAGAGGGATACCATTCATTGCTTTGGCTTTTCTGGGACTGTGTTACGTTACCCAGGCCATGATGTCCTTAGCTCCAGCCATTTTCTAAGTTTTTGATGTCATCTTTCCCTTTTTCCCCTGCTGCATAGAAATCCATTGTGTAGACGTACCACATTTTTCCTCTATCCACTCATCAAGTTTGAGGGGAATCTGGGTTCCCGGTTTCCCAGCTCCTTGCTATTGTGAAGAGAGCTGACTATAAACATGCCTATGGCATGTATCTGTGGTGGGTTTGAGACTTGAGGGTACATGGCTTAGGAGTGGTATGGCGGGGTCAGGTGGCAGAGTTCATTCAAGTTCCAATGTCTTTTCCACACTGTTTTCCATAGTGGCGTATGAGTTTTACATTCCCACCAGCAGTGGATGAGTGTCCCCCTTCCCCACACACTCTCCAGCACTGGTATCATTTGTTTTACTTGATCCTAACCAGTTTATTGGATAGTAAGATGGACTCTTAAAGTGGTTTTGAATGTGCATTTCTTAATGCTTTAGTGATGTGAACACTTTTAAGGTGTTTTCTCAGCTATCTCTAATTCCTCCACTTTGAAGTTCTCTGTTCAGCATCTTTGCTCCATTTATTGAGTGGGGTCATTTTGTTTGCATTCTTTGTTTTTTTGAGTTGTTTATATATTCTGGAGATTCAATGCTTTGTCAGATGTATCTGCAGTGCAGGTTTTTTTTTTTTTTTTTTTTTTTTTGTTGGTTGGTTGTTTTCTTTGATGTACAGAAGCCTGTTTGAGTTTAATGAGGTCCCCCTTTGTCAATTGGTCCACCTTAATTCTTGGATCCGCTGCTGTCTGATTTGGGAAGTTTTTTCCGATGCCATGTCTGGTATTCTGCTGCCAAATTTTTCTTCTATCGCCTTCAGAGTGGGGTTTCACGTTTGAGGCCTTTGATCCATCTGGATTGACTTTGTTACAGGGTGAAGAGGTAGGGGTTGAATTCATTCTCCTACAAGTGGTGTGATCAGTTTTGCCACACCACTTGCTGAAGATGCTGTCTTTTCCTTCCCATTGTGTCTTTTCTTCTGGCCCCTTGTCAAATATGAATGGATGAAATTGATATGTGCTCAGGTTTGGAATCTGTTGATTTTTGTTCCATTGGGTCAACAGGTCTTTTTTGTGCCAGTACAAGCCCATGTTTGTAAGACTAGAGCCCTGGTAATGTGAGTTTGAAGTCTGGTAATAAGAATCCCACCTGGTAGTCTTTTTGCTGGGTGTGTTTTTGGCGATTCAGGATATTTTGTTTTGTTCCAGATGAGTTTAAGGAAACTGTGTTTTCCCCAACCTGTGGATGAACCCTTGGGGATTTTGATTGGAACTGATGTTAAAATCTATACAAGATTTCGGTAGAATGGACATTTTACAAATGTTAATTTCCCCCAATCCATGAGCATGGGAGGATTTTTCCATCTCCTGAATGTCCTTCTTGCAATCTTTCTTTAAAGGTTTTTAAAATTTTGTTGTGGAGATATTTGGTGTCTTTGGGTAGTTTTTGTTTCCTAGTGTTTTTATGTTTTTGAGCTATCGTGAGTGGGAAGGTCTCTTGAATTCTTTCTTCCAGTTGCTTGTTTGTTGGTGTAAGGAAGAAGGCCACTGGGACTTTTTAGGTTAATTTGTGTAGCCTGTCTTCCTGCCACTTTGCTGAAGCTGTTAATACATTTCTAGAGAGTTTGTTTCTGGTGGAGTTTTTTATGCATCCCGTTAAGTAAACAATCATAAATCATCCAGAAATGGGGATAGCTTGACTTCCTCTATGTCCAATTAGAATACCCTTTAATTTCTTTTCTTGCCTTTTTGCCTAGCAAGTGTTTCATCAAGCCTATATTGAAGAGGAGGTGACGGGGGGCAGCTCTTGCTGAGTTTACACCTTTTAAAGGGAATGTTTCTGTTGATTTCCCTAGTTAGGAGTGATAGTGGCTGTGGGTTTTCCCTGTATAATGGCTGTGATTACATTGAGGATGATACCTCCAATCCAGTTTCCTCTCAGGGCTTTATGCATGAAGGATGCTGGATTTTGTCAAAGCTTTGTTCAGCAGCATTGAGAGGATGGTGTGGTTTTTGTCTTTATCATTCAATCCATTTATGTGTTGGAGTGATGTTTATTGATTTTTCGTATCTTAAACCACCCCTGTCATACTGGGTATGACTCCACTTGGTCCATGATGGATGAACTGTCTTGATGTGGGTCTGTATGCAATTTGCCATATCCTGTTTAGAAAAAAAATGTTGGGCATCTGTGTTATTGGGATGGGGTCTATAATTCTCCTTTTAGTTGTATTTTTTGCCTCGTTTTGGAATAAAGTGATGATGGCTTTTGCTTCATAGAAGTCATTTGGGAGAATCCCTCTGGTATCCTTCTAAACAGTTTCATCAGGATAAGTAATGGTTGTAGGTCTTTGTTGAAATGTTTTAAATAGAAGTCGCGTGAAAACCGTCTGGGCCCTGGGCTTTTTTTTAGTTGGGAGATGTCTTCTTACATCTTCAATTCTGTCCGCTTCTAGTTGGGTCTGTTTAAGCTGTCGATCTCTGTCTTGGCTGAGCTGGGTGATTCCCAGGATTTCAGATTTCGATCCATTTCTTCTATTCTCTGTTTCAAACTTGGCAGACTATAGGTTTTGAAGTAGTCCCATATGATTTCTGGATCTTTTCCTTGTCTGTTGTGATAGTTTCCCTTTTCAATCATGGATTGTATTGATTTGGAAGTTGTTCCTTCTTCTTTTTTGGTTAACTGGGCTAGAGGTCTGTCTAATGTTGTTTATTCTTCAAAGAACCACTTTTGGATTCATTGAGTTTTTTGTATGTTTTCGTTGTTTCATTTCATTTGATTTCTGCTCTGATTTTTTTGTGTCTTTCTTCCTGTCTGTTTGTGTTTAGGTGTGGCATCTGTTGTTGCCTCTCAAGTGCTTTTATCTGCAGTGTTAGATCATTCACTTGTGCTCTTCTGTTTTTTCTAATGTTAGAACGCCAGGGTATATAAACGTTCCCACTCTTAGTACGGAGTGCGTTTAAGGTATCCCAAGGGTTTTGTGTTTGTTTTGTATTTTCATTGTCATTCAAGTTCCAGGAATGCCTTTATGTTCTTTCTTTATCTCTTCCTTGACTCATTCTTATCAGAATTTGTTGTTTAGCTCCATGTGTTCTTGTAGTCAGTAGGGCTTATCCTGGTGTTGATGTTAGACTTTAATGCACTGTGGTCTGATAGAATGCATGAAGTATTTCAATCTTTTGTATTGTGGAGGTTTCTTCTGATGGTCCCAGTATGCGGTCAATTTTGGAGAAGTTTGCCCGTGGGTGCTGAGTAGAAAGTGTATTCTCTGGTATTAGGGTGGAATATCAGTAGAGGTCTAATGAGGTCCTTTGGGTGTATCATATCGGTTCATTTCAGATGTTTCTCTCTGTTTATTCTGTATGTCCTGTTTGACCTTTCCAAAGGGACTCAGTTGGGTATTGAAGTCCACTATGAGTTTACTGGGGTTAGTGTGTGACTGTGGCCTGGAGAATTTGCTTTAAAGAGTTCGGTGTACCAGAGTGTGGTAGTGCATGAATATCATAGATGGTGAAATATTCTTGGTGAATGTTCCCTTTGATAAAAATGCAATGGGCTTTTCTTTTGTCTCTTCTGATTTCTTTACTTTGAAGTCTATTTTGTCTGATATTATTTTTTTTTTATAAACCTTTTCTTTTTGTTTGCTTGGAATATTTTTTTTCCATCCTTTCACTTTAAGGTGGTGCCTGTCCTGAAGGTAAGATGTGTTTCTTTTTTTTTTACAGCTTAGTAATATTTTCCTAATGCCACTCCCCATCTTTGTATTTTGATTGGGGAATTTTAGTCCATTAAGTATTAAGGGTATGGCTGATAGGTTTGTGTTGCTTCGTTTTTGCCTTATTATTCCATTTGCGGTTTGGGTTTAGGTTTCTACGTTCTGCAGTATGGTCTTTTATTGATTTCTCTCTTCTAGGGTGCCTGGGGATGGTTGCTCTTTCTTCTGTCCTTGGAATTGCTTCAAGTATTTCTAATGGTGTTTTTTTTCCCAGACTATTATTCTGTCAACTTGTTTATTGCCATGGAAAGTTTTTTCTCTCTCCTCAACGATAAATTGACATTTTTGCTGGGTATATAACTCGGGTTGGCAGCTATTGTCCTTTAAAAACTGGAAATACGTTTGCTCCATGTTCTTCCTTGCTTTCATGAGTTTGACGTTGAAAGTCAGTTGGAATTCTGATAGGTTTCCCTTTATAGGTCACTTGTTTGTTTTTTGCTCTTTCTTTTAGTGGCTTTAAGATTTGTCTCGTGTTTTGGGTTCTAGCTTTTTAACTTATATATGGCGTGGAGGAATTTTTTTTCTGATGCTTTGTCTGTTTGGAGTTCTATGTGCTTCTTGTATTTGTATGTTTTGTATTTTTTTTAGTTTGGGGAAGTTTTCATCTATTATTCTGCTTGAAAACTGTATAATACCATTCTCTTGGGATTCTTCCTCTTGACCGCTATTCCTAGTGATGTGAGGTTTGATCTTTCATAGGCCCACATTTCCTGGTTGTTCACTTTTGGTGTGTTTTTAAAATTTTCATAATCTTTACTTGAGGTTTTTAGTTGTTCTGTGTTATCTTCCAGGTCTGATATTCTTTGTTCTGCTTCCTCCATTCTGCTTCTGAGGCTTTTTCCATTCCTTTCCTCTTGATTGGATGAGTGTTTGATTTCCTTTTTCATTTCCTCTTCTGATTTCTTTAGTATTTCTACTTCCTTTGGAGCTTCTCAATCTCTTCCTGTAGCTCTTTGTTTCGCTGGTTGGTTTCTTTATCTTTTTCAGCATGGGATCTTTTCAGTGTTTCTACTTCCTTCTGGAGTTTGTCATTCTCTCTCTCTAGGTCCTTCTTGAGTTCTTAATTCTCTTTTCTTAGTTCTTTGATTTGCTCTTTATAATCTTGTAGTTCTTTAATTATGTTCACAATTGTGTTTCTGATATCTGTGTCCTGGACCATCCCCAGGGATCCCATTGTAGGAATCTTCCATAGGGTTGGTAGAGCTTGGTGCGGGATTATCCTGCCCGTTTCCCGTGTTGTCTCTTCTTTGTGTTCCTGGCATATGGGCTTCTCTTTGCCTGTATTCCAATGTGAGTCCCAAATACTTCTTCACTGTGTTGAAGGCTTGCTTTGCTTGCCTCCTTCAGATGCCTTCGTAATCCCAGTTGGTGGGGGTCGGGGGTGTGGGGTGTGTGTGTGTGTGTGGGGGGTTGTGCTCTCTAGCCCGTGCCCTGGTACCTGCTCTTCAGCTGGTCTCAGGAGATCTTCCAGTGGAAATATTCTTTATTATGGGGCTGTCCTCCGCAAATGCCTAGCCTCTACCCACTGGGTGGCAGTGATACTCTTTCCCCACGCGATGGTCAAAAATATCTCCCAATATTACCATGTGTTCTGTAGGGTATAAGATCACTTATGAGATAATCACCTTAAAGGAGGATGGGCTCAGAGCTTCAGATGTTTCTCCCCGTGGCCACTGGGCCTGTCGGAATAAAGATGCTCACCTTATGGTAATAATGAGAGATAAAAAGGGTCAGAGTCCCAGCAACTCTTCAAGGGCATGCCCCAAATGACCTCACTTCCTTCCACTTGGCCCTTCCTGTAAAAGATTCCACTACCTCCCAATGACACCACACTCTGGTGACCAGACCTGAAAAATGTGCCCTTGAGGGACATTTAAGGTCCAAATCAGAGGCCGGGCATGGTGTCGCATGCCTTTAATCCTAGCACTTGGGAGGCAGAGGCAGGCAGATCTTTGTGAGTTCAAGGCCAGCTTGGTCTACAGAGTGAGTACAGGACAGCTGGGACTACAGGGAGACCCTGTCTTGAAAAGACCAAAAAAAAAAAAAAAAAAGATCCAAATCAGAATACTCCTCCGTATCTATGTCCAGGATCCATCTACTCTGAGGGGCTGGCTGGAGGGAGCTGTTCAATAGATCCTGTTTTCCACAACAGTCCCACTTGTCACATTTAAGTCCTGAGAGACTAAAATTAACTTGTAGCACATACAAATTTATGTGCTCATTCACTCAAGAAAATGTGTCAAGAGCATTGTCTCTGTAGTTTGTTTCTCCTATGACTACCTATGACTCTGGGTGGAAAAGGTGTGAGATGAAGGAGATATTGAGATGAAGGAGATATTGAGATGAAGGAGATGTTGAGATAACAGAGGAGACAGACACCAGAAAGCCCGTTTGCGATGCATTTTAGAGTCTATTCTCTTAAAAGAGAACTGAAAGGGCACTGGGGGCACTGGAGGGTGAGGTTGTTTGCCCTCAGAGGTCAGGGGTCTATGTGGATCTGGTCTGGCCTGAGGTTTATAACTTGCAAAGCAGGAGCCATGGCCAAAAATCTAGGCTGCAGCCTGTTTCTGTAAGTCCTATGAGCTATGAATGATGCTAATATTTGTAAAGGACTTTTTTTTAAGCCATGAACAATCAAACAAAGAGTAGGTAATAGAGACCATGTATGAATCACAACACCTTAAATATTTACTATTTGACTTTTACAAAAACCATGTTTGCCAACTCTACAGTTAGAAGGAGATAAAAAAACCTTTACTCCTATGAGTAGGTATACCTAGCAGACAGAAATGATGTGTTCTAGGTCAGTATGATCAATGTGCTCATGAAGAGGATTTCCCACTCGTTTTCTTGGAGGAACCATGATTCTATATGATGAGCCTTTCACTAAGCCTCTCATTTCATGTGTTCTGTTCAGAACTTGGCAAATGTGTGGGTAGTGGGCTGGAATAACAAAATCCATGGCTGGACAGCTCAAAGGCCGTAGGGGGAGAATCTACTTTTGATGTTTTGCTAAATAGATAAGTGTCAAGCTGACATCTGAATACTTATCTTTATACCAGTAGATGAGTGTGGCTTTCAACTCTCATCAAAGAAGCCTCTTTTTGCAGTACATAGCAGTTGCTACAGAGCCCCACAACTAGCCAAAGGGGAGAAAATATGTGACTGTGGAGTGCTCAGCCCCAAATGGAACATCTCTATCACATTCCCTCCCCGACAAGGCTTAGGGATCTTCAAGAAGAACATCTCTCAGTGGACACGAAAAGGCCATTGCACTCATGAACTATCAGCAGCTGTGGGCCCCTGCCCAAGACCTGCAGGAGATCAAGCCAGACAAAATCCTGGACTAGATGGAAGAGGAGCCCACAAGGCTCCACTCCTAGTTGAGGAGCTATTGTGAGTTGCGGGGGCCGGGGGGTTTCTTTAGAAACTGGTAGGTCCTGGCAGGTGGCCCTGCACCCATGCAAATACTGGAAGCTCTATTTGGACACAATGGATTAAAAAAAAAAAAAAAAGAGGATACTAAGTTGGAAGGGAAATGTGGGCTACATACAGTCTGGGAGGAGTTTGGGGAATGGGAGGAGTGGATATGATCAAAACACATTGTATGCACATATGAATTTCTCAGACAACAAATGAAGAATATTTTGAAAAGAGATTATTCTAAAATCAGTTAATGAATCTAAAATTTCTAGCAGCCCCCCCCCACTCTCGGTCTATGGGAGTGAGAATGCTCCACATAGACACCCAAAGGCTCTGAGCTGAGGGAGGCGCTTCTGATGTTCAGCTTTCCAAATCATCCTGAGGTCAAAATTTCACCAGGAAACAAAAGGATGGATAAGGGTCAGTCATTTGCAGGAGCTTTTCATGTGTCAGACAAAAAGTGTACTCGCATGGCCACTCCTTGCCATTGACAGGTCTCAGTCACACAGCCAGAGCAAGGAGGACAAATAAATGCAGTCTCATGTGTGCTTAGGAAGAAGAATGGTTTCTGTTTATCACAAGGCAGTGCTTGTCATTAGAGGAAACTGGAGACTGGAAGTTGGAAATTGGTGCCTCTGTAACGACAGAACGTTGATGCCGTAAAACCTGATAGCGGATGGGGAGATTGCTAAGGGTCAAAGCACCTGCTGCACAAGCATAAGGACCTGAATTTGTATCCCTAGAACCCACATAAAGCCATGTTGGCACAGCGGCATGTCGAGGGCAGGGACTACCACACGTGTGCCAGGGTACACACATGCTGGTATACACATACAAAAACACGTGCATATATATGTATATTGTATACACACTCAAAAGAAAAAAACTTGATAGTTTATAATGTCAGACAGAATCACGTTTGTAGCTCTGATATGAAGGATGCAGCTGACACCAGCTCAGGGTGCCTGGCTCAGTCACATTCTCTGGATACCAGTTAAATGAAGGAATTGAGTTGTGACTTCACATATGGCCTTGAAGAGGACAGAGGACACCTGCAGGACCTGGAGACCCTTGATGCGCCTGTAGCACATTTTACCACAAAACATCTCCATCATTAGTCAGTCTGTCTTCACAGGACATAGCCAGGGAGGAACGGGGAGGACCCTGGAAGCATGGGGCCTTTGAGCATCAGAGAGGTGAGAATGACAAGTGTTCTAGTCTGTCTTCCATTGCTGTGACAAAACACTCTGACCAACACCAACTTGGGGAGGAAAGGGTTTATTCAGTTTACATCTCCTGGGTCGCAGTTCATCACTCAGGGAGCCCAGGGCAGGAACCTGGAGGCAGTAGCTGAAGCACAGGCCATGGAGGAGTGCTGTTCACTGGCTTGCTCTCCTGGCTCATGCCCAGCCTGCCTTCTTATACGGGACACAACAACCTACCCAGGGTGGCACTACTCATTGTGGGCTGGGCCCTCCCACATTGCCTGACAATCAAGACAATACTCCACAGATGTGGCCACAGGCCAGTCCAATGGAGCCAATTCCCCAATTGAGGCTCCCTCAACCCAGGTGTGTCAAGTTGACACTAAGGCTATCCAGCACAACAAGAGTGTGCAGGGTCTTCCCAGAGAAGGGACAATGGCCTACATGTTAGCTAAGGGTGTTCGAAGGAACACAGTGGGACGAGGGTGCTGCAGGTGATGGTACAGCACCAGGAAAAGCTCGAAGCACCAAAGAGGGACAGAGATGGAAATCCGGACACAACGAGCAGAGCAGACAAGGGAGCTAAGGGTCTCCTGACTCGTGCCGTGGTCCTGTGTTTTGTTCCAGAGGCAAAAAGGAATCACCGAGTACATTACTTTTATGAGTAACATGGTAAGTCTTCAGTTAGTCTTCTGAGAAAACTACTCTTTCCCTGAAACGATAAAACTCACATATGTGCATTGTAGACACTTAGAGAAGCATACAAAAGCAGAATTGATAGGAAAGAATCACACACAAGGTCATCACACAGAGGTAACTGCTAACAATGTGTCAGAATGTGTTTCCAGGCTTCGGGACAGCCATAGCTTGAGAGCCGAGATGGCAAGGTATGTAGTACTTCTTTTTTTTT
>VZQC01015300.1:360229-397087 GCA_009823505.1 Rhizomys pruinosus | reverse complement strand
CGGGCAGGGGTGCGTGTGCTTCCAGAGTTTGACCATGAGGCAGGTTTAATGCTCTCTGTGCTGTCATCATCTCTCAGTGATCTTCACCTGGGTCATTTGCCGTGGAAGGTGATTTACATTTTAAAGGGTCACTGTGTGTGTGATTGAGGTGACTAGGGATAGTCATGAAATAAAGTACCTGGTGCCAGCTTGGCACCCAGTGACACGTTGTTGTTGTTGTTGTTGTTTTGTTGTTGTTTTGTTGTTAGAACTGTGTTGGGGACTCAAGGCCCTGGCTTGGAGCCATTTTCTGGCCCAGGCTGTCTGCCCTTCTCCTCTGCCCTGGAGGGGCAGTCCACGGTGCCATGGATCTGGGAGGCATGTTGAGGCGTGCAGCAGCCATCTCAGTGCACCTGGGGCCATTCTGGGGAAGGAAGGCAGGAGCTTCACTTGACCGGCGTTTGCACCAGACTGTAAGTGCCCTGCAGCACACAACCAGCTTCATGCCCTGGGTTCCCAGGATCTGGCTTGGCCCTGGCTTTGAAGCTATGCACAAACCTCTCCAGGAAGCCTTCCCTGACTGCGACTGGCTTGTCACCTCCATCTGCCCTACTTCTCCTGTCTGGAACTCATAGCTCTGCATGGATCATTGGCTTGTCTGCTGTCTGCCTATATCCCTGTGCCTAGCCCAGCTTACAAGTACACAGTGGGTGCCTCAAATAAAGCAGTCATCAGGGCGGGTGAGATGCTCAGTGGGTAGAGCCCTGCCGCCAAGTCTACCAGCCTGAGCTTGATCCCCGGGACCCACCTGGTGGGCATGGAGAACTATTTCCTACAAGTTTTCCTCTACTTCACATGCATGCTGTGACATGCTCGTGTCCACATAGATACATACAATGTAACCACCCCGGTCTGCCTGGAAGTCACTATGTGGACCAGGCCTGCCTTGATCTCACAGAGATCTGCCTGCCTCTGCCTTCTGAGGATTGGGATCAAAGGTGTGCACCACCATGCCTGGGATTTTTTTTTTTTTTTTTTTTGGGTCTTTTTTGAGACAGGGGTTTTCCTCCGGTTGCTCTGGCTGTCCTGGAATTCTCCATGTAACCAATCTGTCCTTGAACTCACAAAGATCTGCCTGCCCTCTGCCTCCCAATTGCTAAGGATTAAAGGCGTGCACCACCAGGCCCAGCCAATGTCTGGGTTGTTTAAAAAACTTAAAAACCGAATCAGGGTTAAGAGAATGGCTCAGTTGGTTAGAGCACTGGCTGCTCTTCAGAGGACCCAAGTTCAGTTTTTCCCAGCACCCACATGGTGACTAACAATCCATCCAGTTCCAGGGATCCGACTCCCTCCGTCTGGCCTCTGCAGGCATGCATGACAAGAGTGCACGTATCTACATGCAGGCAATGTACCCATAAACATAAAACAAAAATAGGTGTGGTGGTGCACCATTTAAACCTAGCACTTGGGAAGTAGAGGCAGGCAGATCTTTTGAGTTTCTAGGGCCAGCACTGGGGCTACAGGGAAGACCCTTCCTCTTGAAAAGACACCAAAAAAAAAAAAGTAATAATAGGGTTGGCCATAGCTGCTTGCAAATTGGGTTTTTATGTGAAGGATGCTTGTATTCATTACTTGCTATTGTTTAAAAAAAACAAATAGGCTGGAGAGAATGTTGCCTAGATGTTAAGAGCAACGACCGCCGCTCTATACAGAGGACCCAGGGTTTGACCCAGTCACCCACATGGGCGCTGAGAACATCTGAAACTCCAATTCCGAGGAGAACTCCAGTTCCAGGGGAATCCAGACTACCCTCGTGCTGACCTCGCGGCATGCACGACATGGGTGCACAGACCTGCATGCGACAGTACATTGATCACATACAGAAAATTAAAATTAAAATCAAATCATAAACCGGCTGTGTCGATAGTGGGTCACCCGTTTAAAAATCTGAGCACATTTGGGTGTCAGAGGTCAGGCGGACTTGTGAGTTCAAGCCAGGCCTGGATCTAAAAGGTGAGGTTCCAGGACAGCTGGACTACAGGGGGAGTAACCCTGGTCTCGAAAAGACCAAAAATAAACAAATAAATAATTAATTAAATTATTTTAAAATAATAAATTAAAACAAAAAATATATAAAATATGAGGGCGGGAGGATGGCCTTGGTTAAGAGCGCCAACCGCTCTTACAGAGGGACCGGGTTCGATCCCAGACCCACATGGCGTGACGAAAACCAGTCTGAAACTCCAATTCCAGAGAACTCCTAGTTTCCAGGGGAATTCAGAGCAGGCCCGCTCTCTGACCCCCGCGGCATTGTGCACGACACGGGTGGCAGACTGCGCATGCAGAACAGAAATAAATAAAATTAATTAAAAAAAATAAATAGAAAATAAAATATAATCAAATAATGTGATCTCTGTAAAAACAGAGCAGCCAGAGCAAAAACTTGGGAAACAGAAAAGTAGAGAGAGAGTGCAGAGCAGAGTCAGCTGCGATGCCCACTGCGGAGGGAGCTGTGTTCTGATGGACTTCCTTCTTAGATCTTTACTCCTGCTCAGAGCAGAGTCACTACGATGCCCACTGCGGAGGAGCTAGTGTTCTGATGACTTCCTTCTTAGATCTTACTCCTGTCAGAGCAGAGCAGCTACGATGCCCACTGCGGAGGGAGCTCAGTGTTCTGATGGACTTCCTTCTTAGATTTTAGCTCCTGCTCAGAGCAGAGTCACTACGATGCCCACTGCGGAGGGAGCTCAGTGTTCTGATGGATTCCTTCTTAGATCTTTACTCCTGCTCAGAGCAGAGCCAGCTACGATGCCCACTGCGGAGGGAGCTCAGTGTTCTGATGACTTCCTTCTTAGATCTTTACTCCTGTTCAGAGCAGAGTCAGCTACGATGCCCACTGCGGAGGGAGCTCAGTGTTCTGATGGACTTCCTTCTTAGATCTTTACTCCTGTTCAGAGCAGAGTCAGCTACGATGCCCACTGCGGAGGGAGCTCAGTGTTCTGATGGACTTCCTTCTTAGATCTTTACTCCTGTTCAGAGCAGAGTCAGCTACGATGCCCACTGCGGAGGGAGCTCAGTGTTCTGATGGACTTCCTTCTTAGATCTTTACTCCTGCTCAGAGCAGAGTCAGCTACGATGCCCACTGCGGAGGGAGCTCAGTGTTCTGATGGACTTCCTTCTTAGATCTTTACTCCTGCTCAGAGCAGAGTCAGCTACGATGCCCACTGCGGAGGGAGCTCAGTGTTCTGATGAGACTTCCTTCTTAGATCTTTACTCCTGTTCAGAGCAGAGTCAGCTACGATGCCCACTGCGGAGGGAGCTCAGTGTTCTGATGGACTTCCTTCTTAGATCTTTACTCCTGCTCAGAGCAGAGTCACCTGCGATGCCCACTGCGGAGGGAGCCCAGTGTTCTGATGGACTTCCTTCTTAGATCTTTACTCCTGTCAGAGCAGAGTCAGCTACGATGCCCACTGCGGAGGGAGCTCAGTGTTCTGATGGACTTCCTTCTTAGATCTTTACTCCTGTTCAGAGCAGAGTCACCTACGATGCCCACTGCGGAGGGAGCTCAGTGTTCTGATGGACTTCCTTCTTAGATCTTTACTCCTGTGCAGAGCAGAGTCAGCTACGATGCCCACTGCGGAGGGAGCTCAGTGTTCTGATGGACTTCCTTCTTAGATCTTTACTCCTGCTCAGAGCAGAGTCACCTACGATGCCCACTGCGGAGGGAGCCAGTGTTCTGATGGACTTCCTTCTTAGATCTTTACTCCTGCTCAGAGCAGAGTCAGCTACGATGCCCACTGCGGAGGGAGCTCAGTGTTCTGATAGACTTCCTTCTTAGATCTTTACTCCTGCTCAGAGCAGAGTCACCTACGATGCCCACTGCGGAGGAAGCTGAGTGTTCTGATGGACTTCCTTCTTAGATCTTTACTCCTGCTCAGAGCAGAGTCAGCTACGATGCCCACTGCGGAGGGAGCTCAGTGTTCTGATGGACTTCCTTCTTAGATCTTTACTCCTGCTCAGAGCAGAGTCAGCTACGATGCCCACTGCGGAGGGAGCTCAGTGTTCTGATGGACTTCCTTCTTAGATCTTTACTCCTGCTCACATGTAGTCATAGAGATCATGTATGCATGGACACATGTGTATTACGGGCTATCTATTTTAAGACAACATCTCATATAGACCAGGCAGACCTCAAATTCACTATAGCTGTGACTGTGAACTCCGGGTCTTCCTGCCTCCACCTCCCAAATGCCGGGATGACAGGTGTCATGCTCAACGTGTCAGTTAGACAGTGTTGGAGATTGACATTGCTTCCTGGGTGCCAGGCGAGCACTCAACCACTGAGTTACAGCCCCAGCCCTAGGTTATTAAAAAAAATCAAAACCTATAATGTTCTAGTACATACTGTAATGTAGCCTGTTTTATTGATAGTGATAAATCACTAAACTTTCTTCTAAAATGTGATTGGCTCCTAATTTTTTTTTTTTTTTGGTCTTTTTGAGACAAGGCCTTCCTGCAGTCTCAGCTGGCTTGTATGCACTTTGTAGATCAGGCTGGCCTTGGACTCACAAAGATCTGCCTGCCTCTGCCTCCAGAGTGCTGGGATTAAAGGTGTGTGCCACCACACCCAGCTGGCGCCTACATTTTTTTTAATCATAAAAATAAAATATGCTGGGTGTGATGGATCTCTTTGAGTTCAAGGCCAGCCTGATCAACATAGTGAACTCCAGGCTGGCTGGGACTAAAGGGAGACCTTGTCTCAAAAAGACAAAAAATAAAATATTTAGCAGGGCATGATGGCTCAGGCCTGTAATTCCAGCACTTAAGAGGCTGTGAGTGTGAGGCTGGCCTGAGGTCATTACAGCTTCCAGGTCAGCCAGAGCTACAAAGGGAAACCCTGTCTCAAAACAAATAGCAACAAAAAAAAATATTTAGCTAGACTGGGTGGCCCATACCTATCGTCTGAGAACTTGGGAGACTGAGGCACAAATTTGAGCAGCCTGTACTATGTAGGGGGAAGCTCATCTCAAAAAAAAAAATCAGAGAAAATTTATTTTAGAAAATTTGCAAAATATTAATTATATAAAAAAACTAAAAATCTCTGTTAACCTGCTGAAGAACTTGCCCCCTGACAGTTTGGTTCTAATAAGGTGGTCTCAGGATCAGCCTCTTCTGAACTGTTGGTAACGTGCAGTGAGGGCCAGGCTCAGCAACACTGTTGTGGACTCAGTGAGAGACTCTGGGCAGAGCCAGGAAAGATGCACCCATGTGTCCCAGGCTCCTACAGGGGCTAGGGAGATGGCCCAGTGGTTAGACACCTCCCTCAAAAACATGATCCCCAGACCCCATGTAAACGCCAGTGTGATTCCAGCCTTGTCAGGGGCAGGGACAGCTAAGGAGATTTTCCATCTGGGAGCTCTGGGTTTGACTGAGAGGCCTGCCTCCATAAATAAGGTGGACAAGCATTCAAGGATGATTCCTGACCTCAACCTCAGCCCTCCACTTGCACACATACATGTGCATGCACACACACATGTGCCCACACACATGTAAACATGTATATACACATAGTCACACCATAGGCTCACACAGTTTTTTTTACTGGCTCTGCTAACATCTGGTCACAGGGACCAAGAGCTCCTGGGCGGGGTGAGCAGCCTACCTCGCCCTCACCGGAGTTGGACTTGGCCTGGGGTCAACAGTCCTGAGTCTGAGTCTGTTTTGTTACTTTGACCACGTCACCCTGTACTCCTCGTCCAAGCTCTCACCGTGAAAGGGGCTAGGTGGTCTTGGGTAGTGTGTAGTTGAGCCCTGGAGGATCTCTGCCAGGGAAGGCAGTCACTGTCCCTGGAGTCACTGTCCTTCCCAGCTTCCAGTCCTCTTCAGCCCTCAGCTCTTCCTGTGCCACCCTGTAACTTGGTAGGCAGGACCCGGTCTCTGTACACACACCAAGCCAGAGCTAGTGGACCCCACCCTGGCAGACTCTGCAGGTAGGGTGTGGAGGCAAATGGGGTGACGGAGCCCTATAGGGAGCCTGAAAGAGCGGCTGGAAGAGCAGCCCGTAGCCCGCGGGGCTGCCAGAAGCCCAGGTCTCCACCCATTTCAGACGAGTCAAGGGTGGGGCTGTGGCCTTAAAACCACGTTCAGAGCCGCGCATACTCCATCCCTGGAGGATTCTCACGCTGGACTTCCCTTCTCTATCTCCAGCTCACCATGACCAAGCGGCTGCCAGCAGGAAGACTGGATGGGATCGACCACAACCCCTGGTAAGCTGACCAGCTGGGAAGGTGCCTAGGCATCCCTTCTCCAGTAGCCTGACCACCCCCAGTTTGTCGTAACTCAGTGTACGTAGGATGGGTAGGATGGGTAGTGACAGCCACAAGACCCAAGGTAGCAGGCCAGTCTCAAATCTCAGTGTCCTCCTGCTTGGTCATGGTGCTGAGCAGGTGACATACTCATTCAAACTGGAGATAATTCTACCTTCCAAAGGGCCCGTGCACTAGTAACAGTTCTAAATCAGGCAGAAGGCCAGAGCTTCCAGCAGATAACTAACCACCTCTCCATACCTGTGGAGAGTCACAATCAGTTGGAGCCCAAAAGCATTTCTTTAAAAAATTCATCCTTGGGCCAAGCTTGGTGGAGCACACCTTTAATCACAGCACCAGGGAGGCAGAGGCAAGCAGATCTCTGTGAGTTCAAGGCCAGCTGGAGCTGCAGGGAGGACCTGTCACAAAAAGACCAAAAAAAAAAAAATTTCATCCTTGGGGCTGGAGAGCTTGCTCACCAGGTATGAGTGCTTGCTGCTCTAACTTGAGGACCTGAGTTCAGATCCTAGCATATATATATATATATAGTAATATTTTTTTTATTTTTTAATGTTTTCTGAATTCGTGTATCCTGCACAGGCCAATCTAATTCTCCTGTATTCATTCCAATTTTAGTATATAGTATACTCTGAATTGTAAAGCCTAAAAAACACATCCGGTTATTTTTATTTTTTTTTAATTTATTATTTTTTTTAGTGTATGAAGTTACGTCTGCACTTGCAGTGGTGACCCATGTTGTTGCAGTGCCGTGGAGTCAGAACGAGGCATCGGTATTCCCCTGGAACTGGAAGTTAGAAGACTTTCTTAGCTGCCAGTGGGTGTCTGAGAATATGAACCGGGTCCTCTGGCAGAAAGCAGTCGGGTGCTTCTTAACCGCTGAGCGCTCGAGCCATTCTCTCCAGCACCAGCACCCGATTTTTAAAAAGCTGTACATTGGCCAACACCGGGTTGTTGGCCATGCTTTAATCCCATCACTCAGGATGGCAAAAATAGGTGATCTCTGGGGTTCAAGGCCAGCCTGGTCTACAGAGCGAGCTCCAGGACACCTGGTACTAAAAGGGAGACCCTGTCTCAAAAATACCAAAAAAAGAAAAAAAAAAAAAAAAAAGATGTACATGGCCATGTCTCCCAGTAACCAAGTGCTATGGAGGGTGGAGTCAGGTTTGGGGGCTGCTAGCCTAGCTCCAGGTTCAGGGAGAGACCCCTCTCAAAGGAATAAGAAGAGAGTGATAGCCCAGGAGACCAGACGACCTCCTCTGACCTCCACATCCAAACCCATGGGTGCAGGTACATAAAGGAAAAAAAACACTTCCTTACTGCCCTTAATCACTAAAAATACAGTGTAACAACTGTTTTCAGCCACTGAGGTGCTGTTAGTAATCTAGAGATAAGGGAGATGAGAAGGGAAGGGATAGGCTGCAGGTCCTGCTCCAGTGCCTGCCTAGCATGTGCCGGGCTCCAGCACTGAAAAAACAAAAGGATGTGGGAAGAGTGGCTTAGACTATGCAAGCTCTGTGGGTTCTTGATTAAGAGACTTGAGCTGCCAATTTGGATATCCTGGAGGAAGGGGTCTGGAAACCAGTTCTCCACAGATACTGAGGGTCAGCTTTCACTTCATTCATAGTTGCTTCAGAATAAGGTAAGCTAAGAAAATACACTACAGGGGCTGGGGAGATGGCTCAGTGGTTAAACACTTCCCTCACAAACATGATCCCCAGGCCCCATGTAAATACCAGTATGATTCCAGCCTTGACAGGGACAAGGATCCTCCAGAGCAGGACGGCTAAGGAGATTATCCCATAGCTGGCAGCTCTGGGTTTGATTGAGAGACCCTGCCTCAATAAATAAGTTGGACAAAGATGATTCCTGACCTCAACCTCAGCCCTCCACTTGCGTGCATACATGTACATGCACACACACAGATGTGCCCACACACATGCAAACATGCATATACACATAATCACACCACAGACATACACACTGGTTCTGGTTTTTACAGAAAGTGAGACCAGCCAGGTATGGTGGCGCATGCCTTTAATCCTAGCACTTGGGAGGCAGAGGCAGGTGGATCTCTGTGAGTTCAAGGCCAGCCTGGTCTACATAGCGAGTTCCAGGACAGCCAGAGCTACAGGGAGACCCTGTTTCAAAAAGACATAAAAAAAAAAAAAAAAAAAAAGAAAGTGAGACAAACTTTTTTTTTTCAAACTTCTCTTACATAAACAAACACAGCATTTTGTGGTTTACAAAAATCCTTGAATGTTTGGAAGCCGGTGGTGCATGCCTTTAATCCTAGCACTTGGGAGGCAGAGACAGGCAGATCTTTGTGAGTTCAAGACCAGCTTGGTTCTACAGAGTAAGTTCCAGGACAGCTGGGGGCTGACCCTGTCTCAAAAAGACCAAAATAGAAAAAAAAAAATCAAGAACCCACAGAGCTTGCATAGTCCTAAGCCACTCTTCCCACATTCATTTTGTTTTTCATTGCTGGAGCCGGCACATGCTAGGCAGGCACTGGAGCAGGACCTGCAGCCTATCCCTTCCCTTCTCATCTCCCTTATCTCTAGATTACTAACAGCACCTCAGTGGCTGTAAACAGTTGTTACACTGTATTTTTAGTGATTAAGGGCAGTAAGGAAGTGTTTTTTTTCCTTTATGTACCTGCACCCATGGGCTTGGATGTGGAGGTCAGCGGCAGGTCGTCTGGTCTCCTGGGCTATCACTCTCTTCTTATTCCTTTGAGAGGGGTCTCTCCCTGAACCTGAGCTAGGCTGGCAGCCCCAAACCTGACTCCACCCTCCATAGCACTTGGTTACTGGGAGACAGGGCCATTGTACATCTTTTTTTTTTTTTTTTACTTTTTTTCGGTATTTTTGAGACAGGGTCTCCTTTTAGTACCAGGTGTCCTGGAGCTCGCTCTGTAGACCAGGTGGCCTTGAAACCCACAGAGATCCACCTATCTTTGCTTCCCAAGTGTTGGAATCAAAGGCAAACACCACCACACCCAGCATAAAAAAAAAAAAAAAAAAATACGGTGCTGGGGCTGGAGACGATGGCTCAGCGCTCAGCAGTTAAGACACAGACTGCTCTTGCAGAGGACAGGTTCACTTCTCAGCACCACATGGCAGATAAGAACAGTCTTTAACTCCAGTTCCCGGGGAATCCGATGCCCTCTTCTGACCTCCACGGCACTGCCCACAACATGGGTGCAACCAACCGCATGCAGAACAGTACATTCATACACATAAAAAAAAATAAATTAAAAAAAAAATAAAAATACGGGTGTTGTGCTCACTTCAGCAGCATATATACTAAAACTGGAATGACCAGAGGAGATTAGCATGGCCCTGTGCAAGGATGACACGAACATTCCAGAAACATTAAAAAAAAAAAAATATATTATATATCTATATTATATATATATCTATATGCTAGGATCTGAACTCAGGTCCTTCAAGTTAGAGCAGCAAGCACTCATACCTGGTGAGCAAGCTCTCCAGCCCCAAAATAAAAAATTTTTTTTTTTGGTCTTTTTTTGTGACAGGATCCTCCCGCAGCTCCATCTGGCCTTGAACTCACATAGATCTGCTTGCCTCTGCCTCCCTGGTGCTGTGATTAAAGGTGTGCTCCACCAAGCTTGGCCCAAGGATGAATTTTTAAACGAAATGCTTTGGGCTCCAACTGATTGTGACTCTCCACAGGTATGGAGAGGTGGTTAGTTATCTGCTGGAAGCTCTGGCCTTCTGCCTGATTTAGAACTGTTACTAGTGCACGGGCCCTTTGGAAGGTAGAATTATCTCCAGTTTGAATGAGTATGTCACCTGCTCAGCACCATGACCAAGCAGGAGGACACTGAGATTTGAGACTGGCCTGCTACCTTGGGTCTTGTGGCTGTCACTACCCATCCTACCCATCCTACGTACACTGAGTTACGACAAACTGGGGGTGGTCAGGCTACTGGAGAAGGGATGCCTAGGCACCTTCCCAGCTGGTCAGCTTACCAGGGGTTGTGGTCGATCCCATCCAGTCTTCCTGCTGGCAGCCGCTTGGTCATGGTGAGCTGGAGATAGAGAAGGGAAGTCCAGCGTGAGAATCCTCCAGGGATGGAGTATGCGCGGCTCTGAACGTGGTTTTAAGGCCACAGCCCCACCCTTGACTCGTCTGAAATGGGTGGAGACCTGGGCTTCTGGCAGCCCCGCGGGCTACGGGCTGCTCTTCCAGCCGCTCTTTCAGGCTCCCTATAGGGCTCCGTCACCCCATTTGCCTCCACACCCTACCTGCAGAGTCTGCCAGGGTGGGGTCCACTAGCTCTGGCTTGGTGTGTGTACAGAGACCGGGTCCTGCCTACCAAGTTACAGGGTGGCACAGGAAGAGCTGAGGGCTGAAGAGGACTGGAAGCTGGGAAGGACAGTGACTCCAGGGACAGTGACTGCCTTCCCTGGCAGAGATCCTCCAGGGCTCAACTACACACTACCCAAGACCACCTAGCCCCTTTCACGGTGAGAGCTTGGACGAGGAGTACAGGGTGACGTGGTCAAAGTAACAAAACAGACTCAGACTCAGGACTGTTGACCCCAGGCCAAGTCCAACTCCGGTGTGTGGGCTGGGGGGGTGTGGTTGGTCTGGGGGGGGGGGGGGGCGAGGTAGGTGCTCACCCCGGGCCCCCCCCCAGGGAAAAAAAGCTCCTCTTGGTCCTGGACCAGATGTTGCAGAGCCAGTAAAAAAAAACTGTGTGAGCCTATGGTGTGACTTATGTGTATATCAGTGTTTACATGTGTTGGCACATCTGTGTGTGTGACATTACTGTATGCACGAGTGGAGGCGCTGAGGTTGAGGATCGAGGAATCTCCTTTATGGTCACACACTTTATTTTTGAGGCAGGGCTGCTCAGATCAAACCCAGAGCTCCCAGATGGAGATAATCTCCTTAGCTGTCCGCTCTGGAGATCTGCCCTGATCAAGGCTGGAATCAACTGGCGATTTACATGGGGCTGGGGATCCATCATTATGCTTGAGGCAGCACTAACCACTGAGCCATCTCCCAGCCCCTGTAGGAGCCTGGGACACATGGGTGCATCTTTCCTGGCTCTGCCCAGAGTCTCTCACTGAGTCCACAACAGTGTTGCTGAGCCTGGCCCTCACTGCACGTTACCAACAGTTCAGAAGAGGCTGATCCTGAGACCACCTTATTAGAACCAAACTGTCAGGGGGCAAGTTCTTCAGCAGGTTAACAGAGATTTTTAGTTTTTTTATATAATTAATATTTTGCAAATTTTCTAAAATAATAAATTTTCTATGATTTTTTTTTTTGAGATGAGCTTCCCCCTACATAGTACAGGCTGCTCAAATTTGTTCCTCAGTCTCCCAAGTTCTCAGACGATAGGTATGGGCCACCCAGTCTAGCTAAATATTTTTTTTTGTTGCTATTTGTTTTGAGACAGGGTTTCCTCTTTGTAGCTCTTGCTGACCTGGAAGCTGTAATGACCTCAGGCCAGCCTCACACTCACAGACTCCTTAAGTGCTGGAATTACAGGCCTGTAAGCCATCATGCCCTGCTAAATATTTTATTTTTTGATCTTTTTGAGACAGGTATCCCTTTAGTCCCAGCCAGCCTGGAGTTCACTATGTTGTATCAGGCTGGCCTTGAACTCAAAGAGATCATCACACCCAGCATATTTTATTTTTCTGATTAAAAAAAAATGTAGGCGCCAGCTGGGTGTGGTGGCACACACCTTTAATCCTCAGCACTCTGGGGCAAGAGGCAGGCAGATCTTTGTGAGTCCACGCCAGCCTGATCTACAAATTGCATACAAGCCCAGCTGAGACTGCAGGAAGGCCTTGTCTCAAAAGGACCAAAAAAAAAAAAAAATTAGGAGCCAATCACATTTTAGAAGAAAGTTTAGTGATTTATCACTATCAATAAACAGGAACCTTACATATGACTAGAACCTTATAGGTTTTGCTTTTTTTTAATAACCTAGGGCTGGGGCTGTAACTCAGTGGTTGAGTGCTCGCCTGGCACCCAGGAAGCAATGTCAATCTCCAACACTGTCTAACTGACACGTTGAGCATGACACCCCACCCACCACAAACTGTCCATCCCGGCATTTTGGGAGGTGGAGGAGGAAGACCCGGAGTTCACAGTCACAGCTATAGTGAATTTGAGGTCTGACTGGTCTATATGAGATGTTGTCTTAAAATAGATAGCCCGTAATACACATGTGTCCATGCATACATGATCTCTATGACTACATGTGAGCAGGAGTAAAGATCTAAGAAGGAAGTCCATCAGAACACTGAGCTCCCTCCGCAGTGGGCATCGTAGGTGACTCTGCTCTGAGCAGGAGTAAAGATCTAAGAAGGAAGTCCATCAGAACACTGAGCTCCCTCCGCAGTGGGCATCGCAGGTGACTCTGCTCTGAGCAGGAGTAAAGATCTAAGAAGGAAGTCCATCAGAACACTGAGCTCCCTCCGCAGTGGGCATCGCAGGTGACTCTGCTCTGAGCAGGAGTAAAGATCTAAGAAGGAGGTCCATCAGAACACTGAGCTCCCTCCGCAGTGGGCATCGTAGGTGACTCTGCTCTGAACAGGAGCAAAGATCTAAGAAGGAAGTCCATCAGAACACTCAGCTCCCTCCGCAGTGGGCATCGTAGCTGACTCTGCTCTGAACAGGAGTAAAGATCTAAGAAGGAAGTCCATCAGAACACTGAGCTCCCTCCGCAGTGGGCATCGCAGGTGACTCTGCTCTGAGCAGGAGTAAAGATCTAAGAAGGAAGTCCATCCGAACACTGAGCTCTCCGCGTGGGCATCTGCAGGTGGACTGCTCTGGCAGGAGGGTTTAACGATCTAAGAAGGCAGTCCATCAGAACACTGAGCTCCCTCCGCAGTGGGCATCGTAGCTGCCTCTGCTCTGAGCAGGAGTAAAGATCTAAGAAGGAACTCCATCAGAACACTGAGTCCTCCGCCGTGGGCATGTAGCTGATTGCTCTGAGCAGTGAGTAAAGACTCCGAAGGAAGTCCATCAGATACACTGAGCTCCCTCCGCCAGTGGGCATCGTAGCGCCTCTGCTCTAGCAGGAGTAAAGATCTAAGAAGGAAGCCCATCAGAACACTGAGCTCCCTCCGCAGAAACTGGCATCGTAGCTGACTCCCGCCTCTGCGCCGGCGCACGATCTCTTTTGAGGAAGTCCTTGTGTGTGTGTGTGTGAGCTCCCTNGTTAAGAGACTTGAGCTGCCAATTTGGATATCCTGGAGGAAGGGGTCTGGAAACCAGTTCTCCACAGATACTGAGGGTCAGCTTTCACTTCATTCATAGTTGCTTCAGAATAAGGTAAGCTAAGAAAATACACTACAGGGGCTGGTGGAGATGCATCAGTTGGTTCAACACTTCCCTCTACAAAACAGATCCACCCGGCCTCCCATGTTAAAAAAATACAGTATGATTCCCCAGTCCTTGACAGGGAACACGGATCCTTCCAGCGCGGACGGCTAAGGAAGCAATTATCCCGATAGCTGGCAAGCTTGGTTTTAATTGAGAAAAGGGCGGACCCTGCCTTCCAATAAATAAGTTGGGACAAAGATATTCCTGACCTCAACTCATCCTCCACTTGCGTGCATAAATGTACTGCACCACACACAGATGTGTCACACACACATGCAACGAAACATGCATTACACATAAATCCCCGACCACGGGACATACACACTCGGTCTGCGTTTTACAGAAAGTGTCACCAGCCAGGTCTGGGTGGCGCATGGCCTTTTCTTTTAACCTAGCATTTGAGGTTGAGATGTGCCGTAGAGGGGGCAGGTGAATCTCTGTGCAGTTCAAGGCCAGCCTGGTCTATCATAGTGAGTTACAGGCCATCCAGAGTACAGGGATATCCTGTTTCAAAAAGACCACAAAAAAAAAAAAAAAAAAAAAGAAAGTGAGACAAACTTTTTTTTTTCAAACTTCTCTTACATAAACAAACACAGCATTTTGTGGTTTACAAAAATCCTTGAATGTTTGGAAGCCGGTGGTGCATGCCTTTAATCCTAGCACTTGGGAGGCAGAGACAGGCAGATCTTTGTGAGTTCAAGACCAGCTTGGTTCTACAGAGTAAGTTCCAGGACAGCTGGGGGCTGACCCTGTCTCAAAAAGACCAAAATAGAAAAAAAAAAATCCTTGAATGTTTGGTGACTGGGATGGGGGAAGCAGGCGAGTGGAAGATGTCTGAGGAGTGGCACCGAGGTTATCCTCTGACCATTATATGAACACCTGGCCCTGTGGACCCACACACAGTCATGATTCCATGACTTCGTCCTGGGTTGATTGACATGCCAGAGTACCACACAGGACTCGGAGAAAATGCTTCCTCTGCATTACTGGCTCATAGTGAAGGCACACCAGCTTGGCACTGTCACCCAGCTCTGTCCCCCTAGGCCACGGTGAGCCTCATAGGCCACTGGGAAGTGCTGGAGACAGAGCTGTAACAACAGGTTGGGAAATCCCTTTGGGGCGTTCCTAAAGGATAAAGAGCATGTGAGGCCAGAAGCTGCTCTGACCTTATGTTTGCCTCCTACACGGTTTTACAGGTTTTACAGGTTTTACACATAGACCTTGTTTATGATGTCAGAGAACTTTGAAACCCCCTTGGCTGACCCATATAATTAGCCTAGTGCTTGCCCGTCTCATCTTGAAACATGGACCCACACAGGGTGCCCATTATCTCTCTCTAGAATGCTCACCCTGCCCTGCAACAGACAGAAGTCCACTTGGTGGGAACGGGTGGCCTGGGACTGACTGACTGCTTGTTGCCAGGGTGGAGTTTACCAAACTGGCCACTGAGTATGACGTCGTGAACTTGGGCCAGGGCTTTCCTGACTTCTCCCCGCCAGACTTTGCCGTGAAAGCCTTTCAGGAGGCCACCAGTGGGGACTTCATGCTCAACCAGTACACTGTGGCATTTGTGAGTCTCCTGCCTTGCCCGGAAGCCCTGGGGAAATAGGGGGGCACGGGGTTCTGGGTACCAAGGGCACACAGGTGTCAAAGCTTGTGGGGTAGAGCCCAGGGGATTGAGTTCTGCATCAATCAGCTCCTCTGTCCTGACCCTGTGCCTCAGAGCTCAGTGCAAGGCAGGCATAGGAACAGGAAGAACAAATGACCTGGGCATGGTGGTGCACGCCTTTAATCCCAGCACTTGGGAGGCAGAGGGCAGGCAGATCTCTGTGAGTTCAAGGCCAGCATGGTCTACATAGTGAGTTCCAGGCTAGCTGTGGCTACAGGGAGACCCTGGCTCAAAAAACAAAAAACAAAAAAAGGACAAATGAGACCTGGGACTGGAGCAGGATGAAACTGAGGAAGCTTCTGGAAGGAGGTAGGACCTGAGCCACGCCCTGAAATATGGGTTAGTGACTGCATTGGACTCAAAATCCCAGCTGCTCTGTGAGGGCCACACCACAGGTATTTGCTAACCTGAATACAATAGTGCTCCTTGAGCATTGTTAAGGCTCAGCATTGCCTGGAGGAAATTTCCCAACATTCATTTTAATACTATTTTTTTTATTTTATTTATTTATTTATTTTTTTTAATTTATTTTCGGTATGTGTATCAATGTACTGTCTGCATGCAGATTTGTGCACCCGTGTTGTGCAATGCCGCGGAGGTCAGAAGAGGGTCTCGGATTCCCCCTGGAACTGGAGTTCTCCTGGAATTGGAGTTTCAGATGGCTCTCGGCCACCATGTGGGTGCTGGGGATCGAACCCGGGTCCTCTGTAAGAGCGGTCGGCGCTCTTAACTGCTAGGCCATCTCTCCAGCCCCCTATTTTATTTATTTTTTATGTGTATGAATGTACTGTCTGCATGCAGGTTTGTGCACTCGTGTCGTGCAATGCCGTGGAGGTCAGAAGAGGGTGTCGGATCCCCCTGAACTGGAGTTAAAGACGGTTCTCAGCTGCCATGTGGGTGCTGGGGATCGAACCCGGGTCCTCTGCAAGAGCAGTTGTAGCTCTTAACCACTAGGCCATCTCTCCAGCCCAATACTTCCTATTCTTTAACATACATGAACTCATCCTGTATGTAGTATTATGAAACAATTATTTCAGTAAGGAGTGTATCCATGATACCTTTAAAAAAGAAAAAAAATATATATATATATTATTTGTGGGGCTGGAGAGATGGCTCAGTGGTTAAGAATACCAACTGCTCCTGCAGAGGACCCAGGTTTGATTCCTAGCACCCACATGGTGGGAACAATCATCCATAATACAGTTCTGGGAGATGTGACTTTGTCTTCTATTCTGTGAAGGTATTGCACAACACAGATGCACTCATACACATGCAGGCAATACATTCATACAGATAAAATAAAAATTAATTATGGGGCTGGAGAGATGACTCAGTGGTTAAGAGCACTGATTGCTCTTGCAGAGGACCCAGGTTCAATTTCCCAGCACCCACATGACAGGTAAGAAACATCTTTAACTCCATTTCTGGGGGAATCTGACACCACCACACCCTCTTTAAGATGGGCGTGGTGGTGCATGCCTTTAATCCTAGCACTCAGGAGGCAGAGGCAGGAGGATCTCTGTGAGTTCAGGCCAGCCTGGTCTACAGAGTGAGTTCCAGGGCAGCTGGGGCTACAGGGAGACCCTATCTCAAAAACACATACACAAACAAATTAATTAACTAAAAATATATCTTATTATTTTATGTGTATGAATGTACTGCTTGCAAGTATGTAGGTGCACATGTGTTGTGAAATGCCCATGGAGGGAGGCCCAGGAGCCCCTGGAACTGGAGTTACAAATGATTGTTAGTTGCCATATGGGTGTTGGGGATCAAACCTGGGTCCTCCAGAAGAGCAGCCATCTCTCCAGCCCCAGTGGATGCTTGTTTAGTCAGTACCCCTTATCTTTTTTTTTTTTTCAGGCCTGGGGATCCAGCCCAGGGCTTCAAGGAACCCAAGCACTTTCTCTACTATTGAACTATATATACTGTAGCCCTTCACTCCTTTTAAAAATTATATGTGTATGGGTATTTTCTCTGCATGTATGTAAATGTACCACATGCATGCAGTGCCTGAGGAAGCCAAAAGAGGATGTTGGATCCGCTGGACCTGGAATTAAAGATGGTTGATAGCTGCCATGTGGGGGCTGGGAACTGAACCAGGTTCTTCTGCAAGAGCAGTCAGTGCTCTTAACCTCTGAGCCATCTTTCTACCTCTGTTTTGTTTTGTATTGTTTTGTTTTGTTTTGTTTTGTTTTGTTCTTTTTGAGACAGGGTCTCCTTGTAGCCCTGGCCGGCCTGGAACTCACTCTGTAGACCAGGCTGGCCTTGAACTCACAGAGATCTGCCTGCCTCTGCCTCCTGAGCGCTAGGATTACAGGGGTGCACCACCATGTCCAGCTTAAAGACAGTTCTTAGCCACCATGTGGGTGCTGTGAATCGAACCTAGGTTCTCTGCAAGAGCAGTCAGCATTCTTAACCACTGAGCCATCTCTTCAGCCCCTCTGTTTTTGAGACAAGGTCTCATCACTATGTAGCACTGGCTGGCCTGGAACTCAAAGATCCGCCTGCCTCTGCTGGAGTGAAGGGGTGCACCATCACACCCTGCTGCCTCTGCTGGAGTGAAGGGGTGCACCACCACACCCTGCTGCCTCTGCTGGAGTGAAGGGGTGAACCACCACCACAACTGGCTGCTTATTTTGTTTTTGTTGTTGTTGTTTTTGGTTTTGTTTTTTTGGTGGGGAGGAAAAGGTTTATTCAGCTCACATCTCCTGGGTCACAGTTCATCACTCAGGGAGCCCAAGGCAGGAACTCAGGGCAGGAAGCTGGAGGCAGGAGCTGAAACACAGGCCATGGAGGAATGCTGTTCACTGGCTTGCTCTCGTGGCTCATGCCCAGCCTGCCTTCTTATACAGTACACAACAACCTGCCCAGGGTGGCACCACCCATAGTGTGTTGGGCCCTCCCACATTGCTTAACAATCAAGACAATACTCCATAGACTTGGCCACAGGCTAGTCCAATGGAGCCAATTCCCCAATTGAGGCTCCCTCAACCCAGGTGTGTCAAGTTGACACTAAAGCTATCTAGCACAATTGACCCCTTGTCAACTTGACAAAAAGCACATCACTATTAAACCATCACCTTTTCAGTTCTTGTCCCCAAAGTATGATGTTAACATTAGTCACAACCTAAGACAGTACAACCTTAAAAGCCCCACAGTCCTTAAAATGTCCAAACACTTAAAAGTTCACAGTCTGTTAAAAGTCTCTTAACTGTGGGCTGCTGTAAAATCCAAAACAAATACTGTCTTATTTCAAAGGGAAGAATCAGGCACACTCAAACAAAACCTAAGTCCAGCAAAGTAGCTCAAGGCTGGACACTCACGATCTTCTGGGCTCCAAAGGGTTTTCAGCAGCTCCCCCCTCCAACTCTGCCGTCCGTAGCCCACACACACTTTCACTCAAGTTGTCCTTGCACCCCACACAGTGCTGTAGCCCACACACACTTTCACTCATGTTGTCCTTGCACCCCACACGGTGCCGTAGCCCAACACACTTTCACTCAAGTTGTCCTTGCACCCCACATGGTGCTGTAGCCCCCACACACTTTCACTCAAGTTGTCCTTGCACCCCACACGGTGCCGTAGCCCACACACACTTTCACTCACGTTGTCATGGTGCCGAAGCCCACACACACTTTCACTGAAGTTGTCCTTGCACCCCACACGGTACTGTAGCCCACACACTTTCACTCACGTTGTCCTTGCACCCCACACGGTGCCGTAGTCCACACACACTTTCACTCACGTTGTCCTTGCACCCCACATGGTGCCATAGCCCACACACACTTTCACTGAAGTTGTCCTTGCACCCCACATGGTGCCGTAGCCCACACACATTTTCACTCACATTGTCCTTGGACCCTACATGGTGCCGTAGCCCACACACACTTTCACTCACGTTGTCCTTGGACCCCACACGGTGCTGTAGCCCACACACATTTTCACTCACATTGTCCTTGGACCCCACATGGTGCCGTAGCCCACACACACCTTCACTGAAGTTGTCCTTGGACCCCACATGATGCCGTAGCCCACACACACTTTCACTGATGGTTTTTGGAGCAGGAGGTTGGTGCTTTTGAGACAGGGTCTCCCTGTAGCCCCAGCTGTCCTGGAACTCACTCTGTAGACCAGGCTGGCCTTGAACTCACAGAGATCCTCCTGCCTCTACCTCCCTGGTGCTGGGATTAAAGGCGTGCACCACCACCTTTTTTAAAAAAATGCTCTTCTGGCCGGGCATAGTGGTGCACGCCTTTAATCCTAGCACTTGGGAGGCAGAGGCAGGCGGATCTTTGTGAGTTCAAGGCCAGCCTGGTCTACAGAGTGAGTTCCAGGTCAGCTGGGGCTACAGGGAGACCCTGTCTCAAAAGAGCATTTTACAAAAAAAAAAAAAAAAAAAAAAAAAAAATAAGAAAGAAAATTAAAAAAACAAATCTTACCCAAAATAAAAAAATAAAAAAAAAAGAAACAAAATAAAAAAAATGCTCTTCTGTCTTGGCCTCATGGCTGTGTGACCTGGACAAGGAACAGTTCCTTTCTCTGGATTCTCATCCTCTCATACACCGCCATGCAAATAATTACGTTGGCTCCTGTAATAGTCACTTTTTGTTGTAGGTAGAAACACCATGACCAAGGAACTTATAAAAGAAGATTTATTGAGCTTACAATTGAACGTTCCAGGGAATTAGGGTCCATTGTGGGCGGGGAGCCATGGGCAGCTGGAAGCTGGAGCAGGAAGCTGAGGGTCACATCTCGCAAAGTGAGACAGGAAGCAGGAGAGAGCAACTGAGAGCACAGGCTTGTTAAGCTCAATAAGCCTGCCCCAAAAATGTACTTCCTCTAGCACGGCCACAGCCTTCTAAGACCTCCAAAAAACAGTGCACCAACTGGGAGGGACAAAATGTTAGTCTTTACCAGTTTCAATGCCATTCAAAAGTTACAGTCCAAAGTCTCTCTGAGAACTCAGGCCAATCTCTTAAACTGTAAGCTCCTGTAAATACAAAAGGCAAATTACAAAAATCCCAATGTACAGTGGAACTGAATAACACATCCCAAAAGGGAGGAATTGAGGCTAGTGAGGAAAACACTGACCAAAAAACAAGAAGAAAAACCAGCAGGGACAAAACGCCAAATCCAGTAGCTCCACATGCAACTTCTGGGACTTGACTTTACTTCCAAGGGCTTAGATGGCTCAGCTCTTCCAGCTTGCTTGCAACATACATCTTCTTTCTTGGGCTGGTACCACTCCCTGTATGCAGGCTCTCCTGGCAAATATCTCACAGGTCTGGCATCTCAGTCTTCTTTGGGGTCTCTGCTGCCAAACCAGGCTTCACATTCACAGCTTCAGCAATGGCCTATAAGGCCTTCTTTATTCAGGGGCAACCCCTGCTGCACTCTGCATGACATTTGGCAGCTCTCTGAAAACGTGGCGAGGAGAGAATTGATGACCCCTTCACTTTTGCGAACTTCATGCCTCTAAAAGCAGCACCACGTGATGAAATTGCGAAATCCTGGCTGCAAGCTTCGGGACTGGAAATCTCTCCTACTTTTAACCACATTTGCAATTTCTCTGCCATGGACTTTGTTGGAATAGAAAAACGCTTTCATATTTCTTTCAAAAATTGGATGCTTAGATGGGTGTGGTCTTGCCCTGAAGGCATGTTCTTTTGTTTACTTGTAAATCTCCAGCCTCGTCCTTAATCACTTTAGTCTCTTAATGAAAGGGTAGCCCTTCCCTTAACATCATGGTGGCACATCCTTTAATCTCCTAGTGTACTTTCAGATTCAAAACTGTAAATTTGAAATTTCTTCTGCCCCATTGTCTTTTTCATTAGATCTATAATATCACATTAAAAGCACCACACCACCATTCTCCATTAGGCTGTCTTGGAATATCCTCCGCCAAAGATATCAGTCCTGCTTTTCTTTTTTTTTTCTTTTTTTTTTTTTTGCTTTTGTTTGTTTTTGGTCTTTTCGAGACAGGGTCTACCTGTAGCCCAGCGTTCCTGGAACCACTCTGTTAGACCAGGCTGGGCTTGTGACTCACCAAGATCCGCGCTGCCTCTGCCTCCCAAGGTGCTTAGAATTAAAACAGGCCTCGTCGGCCACCATGCGGGCCAGGTCCATGCTTTTAAATAGCATCAGGCAAGCTCTTGGGCCGTGGGGGCAAACAAATGCGGCCAGCTACTTTCTTATCAAACTTCCTGGTTGCTGTCCTAAGTCTTTATACTTTTCCCCCTGGAACTACATTTTTTGCAGCCATGCTTTCTGTCCAGGCTTCTACTAAAATGGCCCCTTAAGCTCTCCTTACAGTAGTATCAACAGCTTTTCTAGCCCAAGTTCCAAAGTTCTTCCACATTTCCCAAAACATCCACATGGTCAGGTTCTCTTACAGTCAACAGCCCACTCTCTGGTACCAAATAACTGTATTAGTCCTTTTCTGTTACTTGATAAAACACATGACAAGGAACTATAAAAAAAAAAAAAAAAGGAAGAGTTATTTGAGGCTTATGATTGATTGTTCCAGGGAATTAGAGTCCTTGTTGGTGGGAAAGGTCTGGTGGCTGGGGCTGGAGAGTACGCAAAGCACGAGGGTCACATCTCCCAAAGAGCGGACAGGACCCAGCAGAGAGAGAAGGAGTGGAGACCACGAGGCTTGTTAAACTCACTAAAGGCCTGCCCCCAAAATGTACTTCCTCTAGCACGGGCCAACACTTCTAAGACCTCCCAAACAACACCGTTGCCACAACTAAGAGGACCCATGTGCTGAACACTTTACAGCCTACGGGGGGGGAAACTTCATTCAAACCACCACAGCTCCAAAGCTGCTCAGAGAATCAGATAAGCACAAGTGTACCTTTTAAACACTCAGGGAAGTGAGAGAATATGGGGTTCCCACAGCCCTGGGGTTCTGTGGCATTGCAGACAGAGGCAAACACATTGTCAGCTTCTCCTGACACCCCAGTTCTGGGTGGGACTCCATGGCAAGGCCATGTTGGAGATGAAGCCCCAGAAGCTGACCATGCTTGAAGGTGCTCAAAGTCTAGGTGCAGCTGAGGTGGAGGAAGTTAGGCTGATCCTCGTGGCTCACCCTACTGTCCTGGCAGGGTTACCCACCACTGACAAAGATCCTGGCAAGTTTCTTTGGCAAGCTTCTGGGACAAGAGTTGGACCCGCTCAAGAATGTGCTGGTGACAGTGGGTGCATATGGGGCTCTGTTCACTGCCTTCCAGGCCCTGGTGAAGTGATGAGACAAAGGTGATGAGGTGAGTGAAAGGAAAAAGGACCCTGAGTTGGGCGGGGAAACGCATGTTGATTGGGACAGTGCTGATCCCAGTTGCTCTGACCCCTGAACCAGGTCATCATCATCGAGCCTGGTTTTGACTGTTATGAACCCATGACACTGATGGCTGGGGGTCACCCTGTGTTTGTGTCTCTGAAGCCGGTAAGGGATATGGGGTGATACATTTGGGCCAAGCCATGAACTAGGCTAGACCCTGGGACATGAGAAGGGGGTCTTCTGAGTTGGGAAGGTGGAGGAGAGAGACAGACTATAGGGAGGGTGGGGGAGAGGGACAGAGGGACAGACCATAGGGAGGGTGGGGGAGAGACAAAGGGGCAGAGGGACAGACCATAGGGAGGGTGGGGGAGAGAGGGAGAGGGACAGAGGGACAGACCATAGGGAGGGTGGGGGAAAGGGGGAGAGGGACAGAGGGACAGACCATAGGGAAGGGGGGAAAGACAGAGGGACAGACCATAGGGAAGGGGCTGCCATCCATGGGAAAATGCTGCCCCTCTCACCTCCTCTCACAGGGGCAGCTGGAATCTAGCAGCAACTGGTGTCTGGACCCCACGGAATTGGCCAGCAAATTCACACCTCACACCAAGGCCTTGGTCCTCAACACACCCAACAACCCCCTGGGAAAGGTACCGGGGGACCTCTGTGGGCTGCATTCTCCTTCCCATCCTGAACACAAACTGGCTCAGATCTGTTTCCTTATCTGTGAGTGAGGGGGCCACGTGCCATGGATTCTGAGGACAGCGGTCCCAGGAAGCCCAGGAAGGTGTAAGGGCCTATTGGCATGGTCTGGGCACTGGTGACCTTGGGACCCTGAAAGGACCGATCCCATGGGGTTAGTGTTGCAGGCTTGCTTAAAAGGGAGATGCAGAGAGTCCCCAGGACCTTGGCCTTGTGCTCCAGCTCTGAGCAGGCTCTGCACTGGGGACAGTCCCAGTTGCACATCTGTGCCCTCCGTGTGTCCTACAGGTGTTCTCCAAGGAGGAACTGGAGCTGGTGGCCAACCTATGCCAGCAGCATGACGTCCTGTGCATCTCCGACGAGGTCTACCAGTGGCTGGTGTATGATGGGCACCAGCACGTCAGCATCGGTGAGCCCCGCCTACTGCAGCTTCCCCTGGACGCTTGAACGGGGCCTTGAGCCCAAGCTGGGAGCAGCCTAGGCCTGGTGCTCAGCACCCAGAGCTGTGGAACTGTGCACTTGCATGACATTGGGCAGGGACTTCCCCTCCTGAGGCCTGAGGAGCACAGTAGCATCTGTTTCCCCGAGGCTGTCAGGAACAAATGAAATGGGTCCTGTCAGCAGCTTAGCGCACGCCAGTCCTCAGGGTTGAGAGGCTGTGCTTGTCCCCGGGACCCCTCCCTCCACCTCCCCCATCTCAGCGTTTGCTCTTCTTGGCCTCGGGCAGCCAGCCTCCCCGGCATGTGGGAACGAACCCTGACCATCGGCAGCGCAGGCAAAAGCTTTAGTGCCACCGGCTGGAAGGTAAGTGTGGTCCCTTAGCGGGTGATGGCAGTGGAGAAATTATAAAGGGCTTCCTCGGCCCTGTGGGTCTCACCTGACTGTTCCTGGTCCAGGTGGGCTGGGTTCTGGGTCCAGATAACATAATGAAGCACCTTCGGACCGTGCATCAAAACTCTGTCTACCACTGTCCCACCCAGGCCCAGGTAAGCCCTATGGTGGTGGGTGGTGAAGAAAAGGTTAATGAAAGACCCACACAGGGCATAACCCACCCGCCTGTCCCTTGTCCTGTCCAGGCCGCAGTAGCACAGTGCTTTGAGCGGGAGTGCCAACACTTTGGGCGACCCAGCAGCTACTTCCTGGAGTTTCCACAGGCCATGCAACTCAACCGAGACCACATGATCCGCAGCCTGCAGTCGGTGGGCCTCAAGCCCTTGACCCCCCAGGGAAGCTACTTCCTCATCACAGATATCTCAGACTTCAGTGAGTGGGGACTGGCCATGCCGCTTGGAATCCAGGGAGGAGTCCAGGTTGGCTGCGAGTCAGCATGACCTATCCTGCCCACTCAGAGAGCACAATGCCTGACCTGCCTGGTGCTGTGGATGAGCCCTACGACAGACGCTTCGTCAAGTGGATGATCAAGAACAAGGTGGGCATGCCGGGCGTGGTGGCGCACGCCTTTAATCCTAGCACTTGGGAGGCAGAGGCAGGCGGATCTTTGTGAGTTCAAGGCCAGCCTGGTCTACAGAGTGAGTTCCAGGACAGCTGGGGCTACAGGGAGACCCTGTCTCAAAAAGACCAAAAANGACCAAGGGAACTTATAAACGAAAGAGTTTATTTGAGCTTAACGTATTGTAACGGTTCCAGGGAATTAGAGTCCATCGTGGCCGGGAGCCATGGTGGCAGGAGAGCTTGCGAGCAGGAAGCTGTAGGGTCACATCTCGCAAAAGTAGTTACAGGAAGCAGAGACCGAGAGCAAACTGAGACCACAGGCTTGTTGAACTCACTAAAGCCTGCCCCAAAATGTACTTCCTCTAGCACGGCCACCACCCTTCTAAGACCTCCAAAACAGTGCCACCAACTGGAGTCAATATGCTGTCTTTACCAGTTTCAATGCCATTCAAAGTCTACAGTCCAAAGCTCCTCTGTGACCCAGGCCAATCTCTTAACTTGTAAGGCTCTTGTAAAAATCAAAAGGCAAATTACAAACTCCCAATGTACGTGGAACTGAATACACATTACCATCCCAAAAGGGGAGGAGTAGAGGCATAGTGAGGAAAACACTGGACCAAAACAAGAACAAAAACCAGCAGGGAAAACAACAAATCCAGTAGCTCCACATGCAACCTGTCTGGAACTTGACTTTCCCAAGGCTTAATTGGCTCAGCTCTTCCAGCTTTGCTTTGCAACAACATCGCTTCTTAGGCTGGTAACCACTCCCTGTATGCAGCTCTCTTGGCAAATATCTCACAGATCTGCATGTCTTCTTGGGGTCTCTGCTGCCAACCAGGCTTCACAATTTCACAGCTCATGCAATGGCCTATCAAGGCCCTCTTTATTCAGGGATGCCCCCTGCTGCACTCTGCCTGACCTTGGCAGCACTCCGAAACCGTGGAGGAAGAACTAACTGATGACCCCTTCACTCTTGCAAACTTCATGCCTCAAAGCCAGCACCACATGAACAAAACTGCCAAGTTTGGCTGAAAGTTCGGGATGGAATCTCTCCTACTTTAACCACACTTGCAAATTTTCTCTGCACTGGAATTGTTGGATAGAAAACGATTTCCAGATTTACTTTCAAAAATACGGAGGCTTAGCTGAAAGGTAGAATTGGTCCTTAAGACCACTGCTCGGTACTGATTCTTATGTTTACTTGTAAATCTCCAGCCTCTCCTTTAATCACTTTAGTCTCTTATGAAAGGTAAGACCTCCCTCTTTCACATGCCTTGGCCACACTATTAATCTTAACCTAGTGTACTTTTCAGATCAAACTGTACATTCTGCATTTTCCTTCTGCCCCATGTTGCTCTTTTCACTGATAGATCTGTATAAATATTCACCATTAAAGCCAACACCCACCATTTTCTACATTAGCTGCTTGAAATATCCATCCGCCAAAGAAATATCAGTCCATTGTTTTCTTTTTTTTTTTTTTTTTTTTTTTGTTGTTTGTCTTTCTGAGACAGGGGCTCTCCAAAACCTTACAGTTGTGTCCGGCGATCCCAACTACGCCTGGATGTCATTGTGTTTTTTAGGGGTTGGATGAGTTGTTGGTTGTTGTTCTAAGTAAGGGGACGATTTGAGGGTGATGGTATATAGTGATGATTGTGCGTGTCGTGGGTGTTATTTACTAATGTTGGTCGGTTCAGTGTTATTAATTGTATAGGGGTGGGTGGGGGTATATGTGATAAATGTTAGTGAGGGTAATTAGTTAATGATAAGAGCGAGTTGATTAAAATAGTTGTGTGTCCTCTGTCGGGCTTAGTGAATACGCTTTCCATATTTAGGAGCGCTTCTTGAGAATATCTTGTAAGTAGGATCATTGGGTAATATAGATTTTGTGGTATAAGTATTATAGTAGATAGTCGCGGTTAACTGATAGGACTTGTAAATACTGTGTTCGTGATTGGTGATCGGGTTATAGAATAGTAATATCTGTATATTATAATCGGTGTATTTGTCTGGTTTGTGAGTGTATTGTTATTAAAGTATCGATATTAGCTGGGCAAACAGCTTGTAGAGAAGGGTGTAGTACTATAAATGGTGTTTTGTAGATGGGCGCATTTGATAGTGACTATAGCCCAGCTGTCCTGGGAGAAACACCTGAGACCAGGCTGGCCTTGAACTCACAAAGAGGTCCGCCTGCCTCTGCCCCCGAAGTGCTAGAATTAAGCGTCGGCCACCAGCGGGCAGGTCCAGCTCAATCATCAGGCAAGCTTTTGGGCCGTGGGCAAACTGCTGCCAGACTCTTTTTATCAAAATATCCTGGTTGCTTCCTAAGTCTTTATTTTTCCCCTGGAACTACATTTTTTGCAGCCATGCTTTTCTTCCAGTCTTCTACTAAAATGGCCCCTTAAGCTTTCCTTACAGTAGTAAACAGCTTTTCTAGCCCAAAGTTCCAAAGTTCTTCCACATTTCATCCAAACATCCACATGTGTCAGGTTCTCTACAGTCAACAGCCCACTCCTGTACCAAATAACTGTATTAGCACTTTTCTGTGCTATGATAAAACACCATGACCAAGGAACTATAAAAGGAAGAGTTAATTTGAGGCTTACGATTGATTTTTCCAGGGAATTAGAGTCCATTGTTGGTGGGAGGCATGGTGGCTGGGGGCTGGAGTAGCAGCAGAGGGTCACATCTCCGCAAAGAGCACAGACCAGCAGAGAGAGAGAGTTTGGAGACCACGAGGCTTGTTTAAACTTCACTAAGCCTGCCCCCATAAATGTACTTCCTCTAGCACTGCCAAACATTCTAAGACCTCCCAGAACAACACCGTTGCCACAAACTAGAGACCAATGTGCTGTAACACTTTACAGCCCCTTTCGGGGAAACTCATTCAAACCACCACAGCTCCAAAGCTGCTCAGAGAATCAGATAAGCACAAGTGTACCTTTTAAACACTCAGGGAAGTGAGAGAATATGGGGTTCCCACAGCCCTGGGGTTCTGTGGCATTGCAGACAGAGGCAAACACATTGTCAGCTTCTCCTGACACCCCAGTTCTGGGTGGGACTCCATGGCAAGGCCATGTTGGAGATGAAGCCCCAGAAGCTGACCATGCTTGAAGGTGCTCAAAGTCTAGGTGCAGCTGAGGTGGAGGAAGTTAGGCTGATCCTCGTGGCTCACCCTACTGTCCTGGCAGGGTTACCCACCACTGACAAAGATCCTGGCAAGTTTCTTTGGCAAGCTTCTGGGACAAGAGTTGGACCCGCTCAAGAATGTGCTGGTGACAGTGGGTGCATATGGGGCTCTGTTCACTGCCTTCCAGGCCCTGGTGGACAAAGGTGATGAGGTGAGTGGAAAGACCTGAGTTGGCGGGAAACGCTGTTGATGGGACAGTGCTGATCCCAGTTGCTCTGACCCCTGAACCAGGTCATCATCATCGAGCCTGGTTTTGACTGTTATGAACCCATGACACTGATGGCTGGGGGTCACCCTGTGTTTGTGTCTCTGAAGCCGGTAAGGGATATGGGGTGATACATTTGGGCCAAGCCATGAACTAGGCTAGACCCTGGGACATGAGAAGGGGGTCTTCTGAGTTGGGAAGGTGGAGGAGAGAGACAGACTATAGGGAGGGTGGGGGAGAGACAAAGGGGCAGAGGGACAGACCATAGGGAGGGTGGGGGAAAGACAAAAAAGGGCAGAGGAACAACCATAGGCGAGGGTGGGGGAGATGACGGGAGTAGGACAGAGGGACAAGACCATTAGGGAGGGTGGGGGAAAAGGGGAGTAGGGACAGAGGGACAGACCATAGGGAAGGGGGGAAAGACAGAGGGACAGACCATAGGGAAGGGGCTGCCATCCATGGGAAAATGCTGCCCCTCTCACCTCCTCTCACAGGGGCAGCTGGAATCTAGCAGCAACTGGTGTCTGGACCCCACGGAATTGGCCAGCAAATTCACACCTCACACCAAGGCCTTGGTCCTCAACACACCCAACAACCCCCTGGGAAACGTACCGGGGGACCTCTTGGGCTGCTTCTCCTTCCCATCCTGAACACAAACTGGCTCAGATCTGTTTCCTTATCTGTGAGTGAGGGGGCCACGTGCCATGGATTCTGAGGACAGCGGTCCCAGGAAGCCCAGGAAGGTGTAAGGGCCTATTGGCATGGTCTGGGCACTGGTGACCTTGGGACCCTGAAAGGACCGATCCCATGGGGTTAGTGTTGCAGGCTTGCTTAAAAGGGAGATGCAGAGAGTCCCCAGGACCTTGGCCTTGTGCTCCAGCTCTGAGCAGGCTCTGCACTGGGGACAGTCCCAGTTGCACATCTGTGCCCTCCGTGTGTCCTACAGGTGTTCTCCAAGGAGGAACTGGAGCTGGTGGCCAACCTATGCCAGCAGCATGACGTCCTGTGCATCTCCGACGAGGTCTACCAGTGGCTGGTGTATGATGGGCACCAGCACGTCAGCATCGGTGAGCCCCGCCTACTGCAGCTTCCCCTGGACGCTTGAACGGGGCCTTGAGCCCAAGCTGGGAGCAGCCTAGGCCTGGTGCTCAGCACCCAGAGCTGTGGAACTGTGCACTTGCATGACATTGGGCAGGGACTTCCCCTCCTGAGGCCTGAGGAGCACAGTAGCATCTGTTTCCCCGAGGCTGTCAGGAACAAATGAAATGGGTCCTGTCAGCAGCTTAGCGCACGCCAGTCCTCAGGGTTGAGAGGCTGTGCTTGTCCCCGGGACCCCTCCCTCCACCTCCCCATCTCAGCGTTGCTCTTCTGCCTCGGGCAGCCAGCCTCCCCGGCATGTGGGAACGAACCCTGACCATCGGCAGCGCAGGCAAAAGCTTTAGTGCCACCGGCTGGAAGGTAAGTGTGGTCCCTTAGCGGGTGATGGCAGTGGAGAAATTATAAAGGGCTTCCTCGGCCCTGTGGGTCTCACCTGACTGTTCCTGGTCCAGGTGGGCTGGGTTCTGGGTCCAGATAACATAATGAAGCACCTTCGGACCGTGCATCAAAACTCTGTCTACCACTGTCCCACCCAGGCCCAGGTAAGCCCTATGGTGGTGGGTGGTGAAGAAAAGGTTAATGAAAGACCCACACAGGGCATAACCCACCCGCCTGTCCCTTGTCCTGTCCAGGCCGCAGTAGCACAGTGCTTTGAGCGGGAGTGCCAACACTTTGGGCGACCCAGCAGCTACTTCCTGGAGTTTCCACAGGCCATGCAACTCAACCGAGACCACATGATCCGCAGCCTGCAGTCGGTGGGCCTCAAGCCCTTGACCCCCCAGGGAAGCTACTTCCTCATCACAGATATCTCAGACTTCAGTGAGTGGGGACTGGCCATGCCGCTTGGAATCCAGGGAGGAGTCCAGGTTGGCTGCGAGTCAGCATGACCTATCCTGCCCACTCAGAGAGCACAATGCCTGACCTGCCTGGTGCTGTGGATGAGCCCTACGACAGAGACGCTCTCGTTCACAGTGATGATCAAGAACAAGGTGGATGCCGGGCGTTCGTGGTGGCGCACGCTTTTCATGGCCTAGCACTGGGAGGCAGAGGCAGGTGGATCTTTGTTGAGTTCAAGGCCAGCCTGTCTACAGAGGAGTTCCAGGGGACAGCTTTGGGGCTACAGGGAGACCCTGTGCTCAAAAGCCAAAAAAAAAAAAAAAAAAAAGAAAACAAAGTGGGCTTGCCTTGTACTGTGGACGGCGATAGGGACGGTTTCACAGGCTGTGTGCTGTTCAAGGGTGTCCAGCCAAGGGGCACTAGCTGAGCCCTTTTCCTGAGCCCCAATACAAGGCTGTCTGTTGGGGATCCTGTTTCTCATTTGTACCAAGAAGCCACACTAGCTGGCAAGAGACTCCACCCTTCTCTGGCCTGGCCTGCGCCCCCAGCCCGCTGTCTCCCAGGTCACCCTGTCAGTCTCTCCAGCCTGGGCTGCTCCCCCAGCCCGCTGTCTCCCAGGTCACCCTGTCAGTCTCCCCAGCCTGGCCTGCGCCCCCAGCCCGCTGTCTCCCAGGTCACCCTGTCAGTCTCCCCAGCCTGGCCTGCGCCCCCAGCCCGCTGTCTCCCAGGTCACCCTGTCAGATCTCTCCAGCCTGGCCTGCGCCCCCAGCCCGCTGTCTCCCAGGTCACCCTGTCAGTCTCTCCAGCCTGGGCTGCTCCCCCAGCCCGCTGTCTCTGAGGTCACCCTGTCAGTCTCTCCAGCCTGGCCTGCGCCCCCAGCCCGCTGTCTCCCAGGTCACCCTGTCAGTCTCTCCAGCCTGGCCTGCGCCCCCAGCCCGCTGTCTCCCAGGTCACCCTGTCAGATCTCTCCAGCCTGGCCTGCGCCCCCAGCCCGCTGTCTCCCAGGTCACCCTGTCAGATCTCTCCAGCCTGGCCTGCGCCCCCAGCCCGCTGTCTCCCAGGTCACCCTGTCAGATCTCTCCAGCCTGGCCTGTGCCCCCAGCCCGCTGTCTCCCAGGTCACCCTGTCAGTCTCTTCAGCCTGGGCTGTGTCCCCAGCCCGCTGTCTCTGAGGTCACCCTGTCAGTCTCTCCAGCCTGGCCTGCGCCCCCAGCCCACTGTTTCCCAGGTCACCCTGTCAGTCTCTCCAGCCTGGCCTGCTCCCCCAGCCCGCTGTCTCTGAGGTCACCCTGTCAGTCTCTCCAGCCTGGCCTGCGCCCCGAGCCCGCTGTCTCCCAGGTCACCCTGCGCATCTCTGAGGCTCAGGCTCGCCTCCTCTCCGGCTCAGCTGCCCCGCTACATGATGTGTGCTCTCCTCCTGCTGGTCTCCCTCTGTCCCCAGATGTGAACCTGGCGGGATGCCCTGGGTTTCCTCTCATGACTGTCACAGCAGGTGAAGGGGACACACTGAGCCAGCTTCTCTTGCTCTGTCCCCTGAGCTGGGTCCTGAGGCCATATGGGCTTCCTCCTTCCCAGGGCCTCGTGGCCATCCCGGTCTCCATCTTCTTCAGTCAGCCCCATCAGAAGGACTTTGATCACTACATCCGCTTCTGTTTTGTGAAGGTAAGCGAAGTCTGGAGCACCTGGCTGGGTAGGGGAAGGTGGAAGGCTCAGAGTGGGTCTTGCAGGATGAGTCCACGCTCCAGGCCATGGACAAGAGGCTTCAGAAGTGGAAAGCAGAGCTCCAGCCCTGAGCCGCCCTCAGCCTGCGCCTCTCCAGTCCTACACATCGAACACTCAACCTTGCCTTATCACCGGGATGGCAGCAAGGGGACCCTGGCTCTGTGACTTAGTGTGTTTCCAGGGGTGTCCAGTGTGGTCGGGGGGTTCAGCAGTCCCTTCCTACAATGTCTGGACTCTTTTTTTTTTTAATGTATATGAATGTTATGCCTGGGTATATTAAGTATACAGAAGAGGGCATCAGATCTGGAACTGAAGTTACAGATGGTTGTTAGCCACCATGTGGGCGCTGAGATTCAAACCTGAGTCCTCTGCAACAGCAGTCAGGGCTCTTAACTGCTGAGCCATCTTTCCAGCCCCCAATGTCTGGACTTTTATCTTGAGGGCTGGGAGCCTGTCCTGGGGCTCTTTGTCCTCTGTAGGTCAGTTGTAGGGTCTTGGTTCTTTCTGACTACCTGGGCCAGTAGGCAGAGTGTCCAGCTGGAGTTCCATCCCATCCCCAGCCCCATCTTGGCCCTCACTCAGGCTCAGGCTCGTCCACCCCTTCTCATGGGATCTCAGGACATTTGACCTAATAAAGTTTAAGTTATTAGGAGCTCAAGGCAGCTTTTCTCTTTGATAACTTCCTGCCGAACAGGCTTGAAATGGTTGGGAAGGATCCCAGAGAACCTCAGATCATGACTCGTGTGTGTGTGTGTGTGTGTGTGTGTGTGTGTATGTGTGTGTGCGCACGTGTGTGTGTGTGTGTACCAAGGTCCAGAGAAGAGTGGGAAGAATGGGAACATGGAACTTGTCTAAAGTCACAGGGCTCATTAACCAGAAACCCAGACTGGGTCACCAGGCATCTGCCGTGTCCCTCACCCTCTGAGGCGCCAGGGGCAGGTGCTGGCTGCGCAGGCCTCGTGGGCACCATGACCTTGCTGCTGCCAAAGTAGAAATGGGTTTGATTTGTTTGTTCTTTGTCTGTTTGGGTGGGGATTTGAGACAGTCCCCAAACTCACTCTATAAACCAGCTGGCTCACACTTGGCAGTAATCCTCCTGCCTCTGCTTCATGAGTGCTGAGATTACAGGCATGAGTCACCACACAGGGCTCAACTGGGATTTGATCCCCAGGTTTATGTCCCCTAGAAGGCCACCATAGCCCCCAAGTCCCCGTGGACAGCCATGCTAGGGGCAGTTGCATTTGCAGAATGAACTCACAAGTTTCACACATGTCCTGTTAAACTTGGGGAACTGATGAAGACATAAGATATAATCAGGGAGGGCTGGAGAGATTGGCCTAGTGGTTAAGAGCACCGACCGCTCTTGCAGAGGACCGGGGTTCGATCCCCAGCACCCACATGGTGGCTGAGAACCGTCTGTAACTCCAATTCCAGGAGAACTCCAGTTCCAGGAGAATCCGACACCCTCTTCTGACCGCAGCATTGCACGACACGGGTGCACAAACCTACATGCAGACAGTACGTTCATACACACACAAAAAGAAAATGTCTCTTTAAAAAATAAAAAGATATAATTAGGGGAAAAAAAAGCTGTTTTCCTGGTATAGAATTCCTAAAACATGGAATTTCTTAACTCATGATGGAAGCGGTTTTTGCTAATCCTTAAAAGTCCCTTTCAGGGGCTGGAGAGATGGCTCAGCAAGTTGAGAGCACTGGCTGCTCTTGCAGAGGATCCAGGTTCAATTCCCAGCACCCACGTGGTGTCTAATAGCCAGTTGTAACTCCAGTTCCAGGGGATCTGACACCCTTTTCTGACCTCAGGCAATGCACAACATAAGTGCACTTATATTCATGCAGACAACACACTCATATACATAAAATAAATTTAAAAAAATTTAAAAGGCCCAGGTGTGATGGCACATGCCTTTAAATTTTTTTTTTTTCTGTATGTGTATGAATGTACTGTCTGCGTGCAAGTTTGTGCACCCGTGTCGTGCAATGCCGTAGAGGTCAGAAGAGGGTGTCGGATTCCCCTGGAACTGGAGTTCTCCTGGAATTGGAGTCTCAGACAGTTCTTGGCCGCCATGTGGGTGCTGGGGATCGAACCCGGGTCCTCTGTAAGAGTGGTCGGCGCTCTTAACCGCTAGGCCATTTCTCCAGCCCCCGGCACATGCCTTTAATCCCAGCATTCAGGAGGCTGAGGCAGGCAGATCTCTGAGTTCAAGGCCTGGTGTGTGTAGCCCAGCTGTGGCTACAGGGCAACCCTATCTCAAAAAAAAAAAAAGACAAAAAAATACCTTTTAATTTTTTTTGTGTGTTGTTTTTTTTTTTTGAGTGACAGGGTCTCTATTAAGCCCTAGCTGACCGGAATTCACCCTTTCTGTATGACCAGGCTGGTGGACTTGAAAACTCCCCACAGAGATCCCTTCCGGTCTCTGCTCCAAGTTTTTGTGGGAATTAAAACGGTTGTGTTACCACCCTTGGCCCGGCTTCTTAAAGACCGTTCTTCATTGCCAATGTGGTTGCTGGGAATTGATCCCTGGGGTTTCCCTACTGCGATGCAGCAGTGGTTGGATCTTTAAACCACTGAGCACTCTTCCACCCAAAAGGATGGTTCTTAGCTGCAGTGTAGGGCTGGGGAATCAGAACCCAGATCCCATCTGCAAAGAGGTGGATGCTCTATAACCGTTGAGCCATCTCTCCAAGGCCCAATTATTTTTTTAACATGTATTTGAATGTATTATTAGCTGCTGTGTATACTAGTGCTCCATTGTCATCCAATGGCCAAAGAGGTAGCAGAAGAGGGTTTTGACCAGGATCCCCTTAAATGGAGGTTACGATGGTTGTAGGCCATGTGGGTTGCTGGAAACCACAAACCTGGGTTCTCTTACAAAAGCAAAACGCCAGTGGCTAACCACTGGAGCAATCTTCTCCACCCCAACTGTTTTTGACGTCTTGGTTTAATCATTTTACCATATCCAGCTGTCGACCTCCTCTGCCAGTCCTTTTTGGCCTCTCACCTCCAGAGTTGCGAGATTACAAGCCTGAGCCATCACACTCCACTTGATATTTTGTTTTGTTTTCAGTGCTGAGGATTGAACTCAGTCTCTCACATGTATGTCACGAACTCTATCATTGAGCTACATCCCCAGCCAGGGCCAGTGATTGGATCAGCCATGTACGAATAATAAATCTGCCAAAAGACAAATTCAGTTTATAGATCCAATGGCTTTTATCTGCAATTGTAGAATCAAATGACAGACAACTGGTTTTGTAGAAATAGAATGGATGGGGGCTGGAGAGATGGACCTAGCGGTTGCAGAAGCTGCCGACGGCTCTTCAGAGGACCCGGGTTCAACCCCAGCACCCACATCGCGGCCGAGAGCCATCTGAGGCTCGGAATTCCAGGAGAACTCCGTTCCAGGGGAATACCAATGCCTCTTTCTTTTTTTAAAAAATTATTTTTTAATTTTATTTATTTAGAATTGTATGAATGTACTGTCTGCATGTAGGTTTGTGCACCCGTGTCGTGCAGTGCCGCGGAGGTCAGAAGAGGGTCTCGGATTCCCCTGGAACTGGAGTTCTCCTGGAATTGGAGTTACAGACGGTTTTTAGCCGCCATGTGGGTGCTGGGGATCGAACCCGGGTCCTCTGTAAGAGCAGTCGGTGCTCTTAACCGCTAGGCTATCTCTCCAGCCCCAAGGCCCTCTTCTGACCTCTGTGGCATTACACGACACGGGTGCACAGACTTGCATGCAGACAGTGCATTCATACACATACATAAATAAATAAATAAATAAATAAATAAATAAATAAATAAATAAATAAAAATTATAAAAAAAAAATAGAATGGATGATGTGGTGGGAAACATGGCAGGCTAAGTTCCTGCTGCTCTTTTGTTTTGTTGGGCTTCTTAAGTATTTTATTATTTTTAATTTAATTTAAATTATGAGCAGCCAGTGCCCTTAACCTCTGAGCCATCCCTCCAGCCCTGGTTGGGTTTGTTTGTTTGTTTGTTTGTTGAGACAAGAGTCTCGCTGTGTCTCTCACTGACCTGCAACTCACTATGTCAACCAGGCTGGCCTTGAACTCACAGAGATCTACCTACCTCTTCGTCCCTTGTGCTGTGATCAAAGGCATTCACTCCCACACCCAGCTTGGTGTTCTTGCAGGTTCCCAGGACCCACATCTAGTGGCTCACAACCACCAGTTCCAGAGAATCCAGAGGCTCCCTCTTCTGGTCTCCAAGGGCATTGCATGTATGTGGTACACATACAAGGAGACACATACACATAAATAACATTTTTTGAAAAATGGCAGTGGGTGCACAGATGAGCTGAGCACAGGGAGCTGGACTGGCAGCAGAGGCTGAAGGGAGCAGCAGACAAAGGAGGAGGAATGATCTCCAAGTCACATGGCTTGAAACACCCTGTGCAGCTAAAACCTGATGGCAGCAGTTGGGAACCTGAGGCAGGACAATCAGGAGTTTGAGGCCGGCCTGAACTACATAGTGAGACCCTCCCTATCTCAAGAATGGGGTTGGGGGGGCAGGGAGCAAATTGGGATGTCCTCATGCTGCTGGTGTGTATAAATAGGCCCCTTCTCACTGGTTGATGAGGCGCTCTTAGCATGGGAGATTCCACTCTGGTTTTCCCTGTCCATAAAGACAGTGCAGGAGCTTGATCCCAAGTGGTGCAAGACCAGAGATTTTTACTGAGCATGCTCTAGAAGACAGTGGCTTTCTCATACCCATGTAGAATTCCCTTCAGTTAACCTTCCCCAATTTATATAGTTCAGCACCTCTGGAGACCCCCCAGGCCACTAGCATTTAGGGAGAAAGGGAGTGGCTAGAATCTCAGGAGTCCAGTGTCCCTTCTCACCCTGTCATTTTATTTTATTTTATGTGTGTGTGTGTGTGTGTTCTTTTTTTTTTTTTTGGTGTTTTTGAGACAGGGTCTCCCTTAAGTCCCAGCTGGCCTGAAGCTCACCCTGTAGACCAGGGTGGCCTTGAACTCACAGAGATCC